>OX421974.1:32072567-32672567 GCA_949128135.1 Parasteatoda lunata | reverse complement strand
AAGCAAGGTAAACACAGTTCCCCTATCTATTAACATGGGAAAACCGGTTTTGCTATGCAGAGAAGCCTGCAGGTTAAAGTGCGACTTTTTACGTGCAGAACCGTCAGTGGGTTAATAACTATATAACTATAACTATAACTATATATATATATATATATATATATATATATATATATATATATATATATATAAAGAAAATCTTGCGGACTGAAGGAGTAAAGAATGGAACCCAACCAAAGTTAACTCAATCGTTTTTCACATTTCTAGTTATTTCTATTTATTACATATTGTAATGATAAAATTTCATTATTAGGATTTTTTGCATGTTGTACGATATTTGTATAGTTAATATTTCTGTAGTTAATATTTCCTATATTTTCCATTCAAAAAATCCGATAGACTCAAATAAAACAATATGTATATGCAACAAGTTTGTTTAGAGATTATTTAAATCTTATTTCTTATCGGTATATTAATTTTCTTCATAACTAAAAACTTCGACAAGCAAAGGAAAATATTCATCAATATGTTTAACCAGACATAGCTTTGTAAAGGAATAAATTTCTTAAAAAATAGTAATTAAGTGATAAAATTGTCCCATTTATTATCCTATCTGTTAGACGCTGAATGTCAAGAATTTAAATGAATTTATTGTAATAAATAACTTTAGATCAGCATTTTACATAAGGTATTCAAGTTTTTTTTAAGACTAGTGCACCCTAGCTAAGGTTTGAAATTTATTTACGCTTATGATTATATTATAATATATTATTATATTATATTACATTACATTATATTATATTATTTCCCAAAAAATTGATCTGGGAGTTACCTTGCCTTTTGGACTGGGTTCAAAGTTGCAAGGCTACGGAGTTGAACATTAGGAGCTGTAAACCCAAAAATGGGTCGGCTATTCAACGACTGTTACAAAGTACATAAAATATACTAAAAGTAAAATAGTTTAAATGCTGAAACGATTTTGTTAAAAAATACAATCAAGTGATTTTTGAATGCCTTAATTTCATATATTTTCATAATTCTTCAATAAATATTCCGCATAAGTCAGTTTCTATTAGTACTCTATTAGTAAATATTATCAGCCTTTAATTAAGTATTAATTAAATGCTAATAAAAGTTAAGTTTCACTGCATTATAATAAGCTCTTGATATATTAAAGTGCTTTAAGATATGTCAAGTTTGCTAAAGTCTGAAATTTCAAAATTTTCCTTTATTTCTTGCGAAATTGCCCAATATAGAACCACTTTACTGTATTTTGATCATATAGGAACATTGTTTGATCACTTAAAATCATCTTAAATTATCAGCTTGATCATTTAAGACGTCAATTTTGAACACGTTTACAGTTTTATACTGCATTGACTTTGGTTCTTAACATTAAATTAGAAGTATACTTATGGGCTCTTTTGTCTTTTGTGTAATTGTATTTCTACTATCATAATTATAGATATTTAAGTTTTTGTTTAAAATTCCGAGTCTTGCTGTAACTCAAATGCAAAACGCAAGTAAAAGTCTCCAAAGTTTATAATATTCAAAACTACTCACCATTATTAACCAAACTATTTACTAAATAAAGAAAACTCTAATGATTAAATAATTCATGCTCTTAACATTAAATCATCAAATTAAAAAATCGTATTTCTAAAAAAAAATTTCTTACATTTTCTTTAAATATGATAAAATTCTAATCTTTAAGTTTATCCTGTTAAAATTTCTTCTCCAGAATTTCTGAACTTAGTCTCTACTAACTCGAATCTAACATATGAATAAAAACGTATTAAAAGAAATGTTTATTCTTTAAGTATTAATTTTGATGAATTAAGCTATGCTATAAAGACCATTTTAAATAGAATTCAATTGCAGGGTTTGGAACTTATTCATGACATAAACGCTAACCAAAGTTTTTGCAAAGTTTATCGAACGGAAAAAAATAGATAAAGATGAACTAGTTTTTTTTAAATATACTATATGAGACTATATTATTTTAGAGATTGAAATACAGCAGAAAAATTATTTTTAGAATATAGAGTTTATTTTTGGAGTATAAGAAAAAATGTTACATGGTTCATTAAAACATTTGCTAGCAATGAAAATTACTTACCAATGTCTAACAAGCCTCCTAAACCAGCTAAAAATAAAATATTTCAACACAAATTAAATCTAAATAACAACAGTAATTTATGCAAATCAGGGATTTGATAGTATTGTAAAGGGAATTTCAAACATTTCAAGTTTTATTATTTTCATTAATGCCATTAATTTTGTTGAAATGAATAATCTTGTTAGTATTTTGATTAAGATTATTCCAACCAAGCAAATTATTAGCAGTTTCATCTGGGTGTGATATCTTTTTTTGATCATACCAGGGACTTTTTTTGACAAAATCAGGGAGTGCATATTACCATTTTGTATTACCACCGCAATTTATTCCCAAATAGGATTCCCAATTCATTATCGATAAGCTAAATAGCTTATCGATAATGTAATCGATAATGTATCGTAATCATATACTTTAGATGGGATATAATGTACTTCGCAGGTAAAAAGAATAGCATCACACAATAACAATTTTTGTACATCAAGACGCATTAGTAATCACAGAAATTACGACTGATTCACAACTTAATACTGTCCCTTAGACCATCAAGAAGTTCTGCAAAAAGTTGTTTTATTTATTTTTTCTATAGCTGGAATCCAATAAACTCAAGAAACATCAAAAGTAGCCTCATCTGTCACAAAATTATTCCATTTTTGATTAGCTCCTTGCATCACTTAATTAATATTATTTATTAATCAGTGATGCAGCGAAACTATTTAGTGAATTTTGAATTCCCTAAAATTTCTTCACTTTAATGAAGGACAAAGATTATAAGTTCTCACTAAAGTGACAGTTCCGATGTTTGCTAATAACAAATTCTTGCTCGTCATTGGTTAGTTTTATATTTATTGCCTGCGATTTTAAAATATTTTAAATTTAAATCGGATTATGGAAAGTATTCATTTTTTATGTAGGTAACATTTATATGTCCAGTTCTAGCCCTATGCACGTTATGAGTATTTAGTTTAACTAATGTCATTTTTTTTAATGGCGGGCACTTAGGATGTATTGTCCCATTGGCCTCTTAATTCCGGAACTGCTACTCTCTTCTCGTTACCCAGTGGGCACCTGTGGCGAAGTTACGGCGATGAAGCAGTGTCGCCCACGTCGCACTACCACAAACCCGTTTATAGGGCGGGTCCCATCAACACATCCTAGAAGAAGGAAGGCCTCAGCACGGATCAATTTAGTAGTCCGATGTGACGAAGTTAACTGCGCAGTTGATGAAAAATAAGAAAGATGTCATTACGTTCGGGGTACTAAGCTGCGCTGTGGTTGAAAATACGAAATATGTCATTACGTTTGGACTACTAAAGGATATTTATGGTAACCCGTGCTGAGGCCTACTCTATTCTAGGAGGTGTTGGTCACATTCACACAAAGGAGAAATGACATAGAACACAGAGAGAGAGAGAGAAAGAAACATCCATGCCCTGAGCAGGATTCGAACCCACAACCATCGGCTCCGCAGTCAGACACGCTAATCACTCGGCCACCTGGTCGGCGTACTTTTTTTTTTCCAATGCTTTCCAGTGTTAACATCCGTCAATTCAGGCATATACAGGGCGGTTTTTTGGCCTCTCTTTCAGGGGCACCAAATTAGGTGAGCCAACGTCGCTCCCACAGTGAGGACAGGTAGTACAGAGAAGGAAAGAACATCCGTGCCTTGCCCGGGATTCGAACCCAGAATCCTTCTGATGCAAGGACAGTTCCCTGCCCCCTACACAGGCCGGTCGGCTAACTAATATCATAGTCCAGAGCTTTCTTAGAAATCAATTTTTGAATGAATAAAAAATCCAAGAGTATCATTGAAAAATCATAAGTAAAAACTCCTTGATTTTTTATTTAATTGTTTGGTGAACATGTAGTTCAAGCTTTCTATCCAGCAATTTCCTGTATAGCATTATTGTCATGATATATTGCAAAGAAATGCTTACTCAATTTTTTTATTTTTTTAATATGCCGAAAGAAATGTGTATTTGTTAAATGACTTGCTGCACCGCCAAACAAAATATCTATATGCTGAGACTTACGAAGTATTGTTTAAGTATTCAAGTATTCAAGAAGTATAAAAATAATTGTCATTAAGTATATGGGCAGCAAGTTTGCTATCAGAGTATTCTGATTTTATAAATCTGAGATCATTACATAGGAATATATTCCTAGTACTGCTATGCATATGGTAATTTGGTCAACTTTTCTCTCTGTGTGTTGTCCGCTATTGTGTCTGAAGTGTGAGTGCGTCCACTCTATGAATGAGTATCTGGGTCAGTGTGGCGTATGTAATGTTACTCCCTTCCGTGATATTGGTAACAAGATGCTCCCCAGGCAATGTAAAATGGGCAATACTTCCGGCACCTTCCATGATGAAGAAAGATACTGTTCAGTGCCTGTCGTTAAAAAAAGTTTGATCGCTTGCCCAGTGTGCCTTTCGTATCTCATCTTTATGCATAACAGTGACGTTATTGCAACAACAAAAAAAAACCACAGGAAGAATTATTCAATTAATTAACATTTATTTTATATACTACTCACTAAATGTAGAAGCATTTAATAATTAAACAATTCAAATTATTAACATTAAATCAAGCATATCACAAATCGTATTTTCATACAATTTTATTAACAATGTTAAAATTTTAAAATTAAAGTTTAGGATTTCTGAACTTAGCCTCTACTAACTAAAATCTAAGATATATCTAAAAAAATTTTGAACGAAATGTTTATTCCTCAAGAATTAACTTTAGTGTAATAATTTCTTTGCGGGGTTTGTCTTTTACAGATGGTGTAAAAGCTAACGAATATCATCTGTTTATTAAACGCAAATAAATAAATAAAAAGGAACTATTTTTTTAAAATATACTATATAAGACAAAATACGTGATTTTAAAGTATGAAATGCAGCACAAAATTAGTTTTGTTAGAATTCAAAATTTATTTTTGAGTTTAAGAAAAAACGTTTAAATGGTATATCACAAGATTTATGAATTTTACTCACCATTGTCTAACTCGGTTCTTAAAGCATCTAAAATTAAAATATTTCAGCAGAAATATTAAATCTAAATAACAGTAATATATGTAAATCATTGATACAACATTCTTGCACAGAAAATTTTAAATATTTCAAGTATTTCTTACACCGTAAAGTGGAGTTACTTTGGACATAGACAAAAGTTTTTAAAGTTTAGAAATTATTTTTCAGTTAGAGAAAAACCTTTACAAGGTTCATCGTATCATTTACAAGCAATTAAATTTACTTACCATTGCTTAACAAGCCTTCTAAACCAGCTAAAAATAAAATATTTCAATATAAATTAAATCAAAATAACAACAGTAATTTATGTAAATCAAGGATATTACAGTCTTGTACAGAAAATTTTAAATATTTCAAGTATTCCTTATACCGTAAAGCGGAGTTAATTTTGACAAGGACCACATTTGAAGTTTTTTTTTTCACTTTGGTTAAACAGTTTAAAAAACAATGTGGAGTTTTGAAAATTTAACACTTTAAATTTGCTAAATCTTTTTAATGTGGTAAGCAAAATGTTATTAAAAATGGCTTTGAAAAGTGTATAAAAAGTAAATTCTCTTCCTCAAAGTCATAAACTTCTGAGTAAATGATCGTATTCTGAGTAAAGTTGATCATCTTCAACCTTATCGTCTTCAAAATGATAGAAATATCATTCAAAAAAATAGTAAAACTTAATACATTGAAAACAGACATTTAAGCTCAATAAAGACTTCTATAAATACTTATATTTTTAGTTTTTTGGCTGGAAAACAAAAGAAAATTAAAAAGAAAAATAACAACAATATTTTCTATAGTTATTACTCATTGGCAAATTGGGTCTTGGTTTGGATTTGATGGCGTCCACACACTTTTCAACTGTTTTCAAGTAAGAGTGTGCAAGCGTTATCATAGCATGCGTTGCTATGGCAACTGCTGCTGTTTTTTTTCTTTTTTTTTTCTTTTGTTGGAAAAAAATAAACTAAAAAAAACGTGAGTGCACCAAAAGTAGCTTCAGCTGTCACAAAGTGATTCCAGTTTAGATTACTTCCTTACATCATTTGATTAATAATAAATATTACTCCTTGATATCAATCATTTGTAATAAACCTCCTAAAAATGATGTTTTTATTTTTAAGATAAATTAATATTAAGAGATATTAATCAGTGATACAGCGAAACTACATAGCGAATCATAAATTCTATAAGGAGGGCCAAATATTATAAGTTCTCACAAAAGTGACAGTTCCATTATTTGCTCGTAACATATTCTTTGTCGTCATTGGTTAGTTTTATATTTATTGCCTGTGATTTTAAAATATTTTAAATTTAAATCAGATTATGGAAAATTTTAATTTTTTTTATGTAGGTAACATTTATATCTTCAGTTCTGATACTATTTTGTTTACCTAATACCGTAGTCCAGAGCTGTCTTAGAAATAATTTTTGGATGAGTAGAAAATTCTAGAATATCTTTAAAAATCTTTAGTAAAACTCCAAGTTTTTTTTTTTTTTTTTTTTTGAAAAAGTGGTTCGAGCATTCTGCCCAGAAACTCCATGTACAGTATTATTGTCATAAGATGTTGCGAAGAAATGTCATTCTAGTTATTCATTTCATTTTCCAACATTCTATATCTGTCCAAAAAAAATTTTAATTATCACCTACTCCGACCTGCCTGATCAGAAATTTACATCAATTGAAGAAACCAAGGAATGGATCGATTTGTGGAAGATGAAGAGTTCTTCCGACGTGGTATCCGAATGCTCCCAGAAAGGTAGGAAAATGTAGTGTCTAGTAACGGATAATACTTTGAATAAAAGATAATGTACCGTTTGTTCACAATAAACTGCTAAAGTTTGATAGAAAACGTCGGGAAATTATCTGTACTCCCAATACATCTAAAAATTATAATATATTTTTCAACATTTTAGTAAAAAAAAAAGAAGTCGGAATAAAAATATTTAATTGTTTATAGTTATGAATACTTCTGTAACTATTTCCATTAATATTATTTATTTTATTGTATTTACTCCTAACAGCGAAGACAGAAAAATTAAAATTAGAAACTCGGACAACTGCTCGGTGTTTAGAAGTGAACTGTTGGCTATTGAAGCCGGTCTTGAGGCCATTTTGAAAGATACGAATTATAGAGCGGTATGGAATTTGACTGATAGTAAGAGTTCATTGCAGCACTTGAAGGACTGGATCAATGTTGGTGACCGCACTAGCATCGCTATTTTGAAGTTACTTGAACAGAATGCCTTGATTCACGAAGTGCACCTCCAATGGATTCCCTCGCATGTGGGAATTTACGGAAATGAGGTCGCTGACGAATTGGCAAAACAGGGATCGGTTGAGCCATTGTATTCAGCCATTGTATTGCTTGACGAGCTTTACTCCATCAGGAAAAACAATGGCTTAAAGTCTTGGAGGGTCCCTCCATCACATGATTGGTATTGGCGGAGATGTCCTGGGGGCCCCATTGGCCTTTCCTGCGATAGAGCCGAACGACGCTGTCGAGATTTGCCAGCGTCAACCTGAGAAGTGGCTTCTTTTGCAATGGCAACAGGGTTTTCCCGGTTTGTGCAAAGTGTGGAGTGGAAAGTGCGTCTCCGGAGCATATTCTGGCTGGTCTTCGCATTTCTAAGGAGACTTTAGCGACGGACCCTTTGCTTGCCCTGGATTTATTGAGAGTGTACGGATTCATGGATAATGTCTAGCTGCCGCTAGACAGTGAGGGGATTAGTCACACACAAACATTTTATTGTATTTAAGAACTCGCTTAGTATTATTATTTCGTTTATTATTCTAATTGTTTTTAATTACAAAGTTATAATTTTTATTATTAATTGCATTATTGTAAATTATAACTGAACTTTCAAATCAACATGAAGCTAATTATTAGTAGTTTCGCTTGATGTGGAATCTTTTTTTACTTAGTTTCTCCTATTACCAAACAAAATCAGGGTATACATTCAATCATTTTTTGTCTGCCTTTACAAAGTCTAATGCAAAGAATTAATTAATGAAAGTTTCAAAAAAAAATTTTATGAGCGTGTTTTGCCATTGGCTTACGATAATTATTTATCAGTATCCCTTTCACTGGTATTATCATGTGACATCAAGAATCATCGAAATCAGTTTCCTTTCACTGTTAAATTTATTGTCTTCATTATTGGTCAACTCATATCTAAAAATTATCACTCAGTTTGCACTAAAAAAACAAAAAGCCCTACTGTAGATATACACATGCTAAGCATACATAAAAAAATCAATACACTAAAAGCCTAAACTAAAAGCCATAAAGTTTCCTTTTTAAAAATAGAATGCATTCATTAAAAAAGAAATCTGAATATTAATTTGATTTATTGACAATAAATCGCTAATATGTATTTCAGAGGTGATAATATGTATTTCAGAGGTACAATTAACATTAAGATCTCGTGCCTTAGCCATTAAACTTAAGGTATTCAGGAGAGCCATTAGCCTTAAACTCTCTTAGAATAAGTTTTATTGTTCTTTTTTCTGATAAACGAATTAAAACTCTTTAGTTCCGATTCATGTACGGTTACATAATGTTTATATTTACATAATTGGTGCAGCAGATATATTTCAATACAGCTGCCGAAAAATGTTTTTTTTTTAATCAACTAATATCTGTAATGTATTAAAATCAAATTTATTATAATTAAAATTATAAAATAAGGTAATGCTTTAAACAATATCAATGTAAATGTATTAAAATGAAACATTATTACAATATTAAAGATGTATGCTTTCAATGAAAGTTTTGTGCATAAAAGAAATATTTACACTTAAGCATATCTGTAATGAAGTATATAGTCCTTATCCAAATTATTAGTCGCACTGTAAGATTCTATGTAAAATCTTAATTATCTGGTGATACTATACAGCTTTATTGCTTTTACGCGTCTGAAGCCGGTTTGCACTTGTTTACGTTTGTAAATTCAATTGGTTGAACTGGAACGTTTAATTGGAAAAAAATGTTGAATTGGTCAAATTAGACGACATGTAATGTAAATTTGATGATTGGATAAATTAGACGATATATTATAAAAATATGGAATATTTTGTATCAGGTATTGTTAAGAGCATGTCAGCATGAGACGCGGCCATTTCAGTGGTCTTATCAAATCCAATGCTCCTGCAACGTCATATAGTTCTTTCTTTTTCAAGAACCAATCTTCGTTACCAAAATATGTCGCCAAGTCTAGTAATCCAGTAAGACTACAAAAGTATGACCTATTTTTAATAATTTCATGATGTATATCGCAAATGATAGACGAAATTTCTGACTGACATGTTTAAATTTTAAAAGCGCTTGTTATCTTGTTTTGAAAGCATATTTGTATAATTTGATAACAAAATAAAACGGAACTATATGAAATCGTGGATGATTGCAAGAGTCATTTACAACATCATCTGCAACAGTCTACTTGCAACGGAGTATAGCTTATAAACCCCGAATTATTTAGTGGTATAATTTTACTAGTGGTATAATTTTACTAGTGGTGATCAACTTAACGGCAAAGGAAGTTTTATATGACTTCACACACTTGAAATGTATTTAAGATGGAAATGTATGCTTTCATTGAATGATTTATACATAAAAGAAAGATTAACTTACCAGCCGACACCAGATTAGCTATAAAATATACAATGCAATCAGTTTATATATTTATTTTTATATATGCAATGTGCAAGATTTTTGAAATAAAAAAGGAATGGGATAGTGGAATTTTTTTTCTGGATCTGTGAAATGTTTTAATGGTCTGAATTAAACACCATTGCAGCAATTCACAGAACCGGAAGAAAAGCTTAAATTCAAATGTTCCAAACTTCTGCAACTGCAGTGCGATTATAACTTTTAATCCGTTAACCACCAAAATTTGATGTTTCTTTCTATCAGAATTTCAATTTTTTTAATAAATAATCAAATACCAGTAAGAACAATAAGAGTGCTCAGTTTTGTATGCGAGCATCGCCCTCTGTGTAAGCAACGAGAACTAGTGAGTCTATTAACAACCTGGATAGAGGCAAGTATTTCTATTCAATGTGAGAAGCAAGTAAAATAACAGTCCACTGCGTCAATTTGTGTTTTTGAGACATGTGTTTTTATGAAAAATAACATAATCCTCTACCGAGCCTGAGAGGGTAAGCGATCTACAGACGAGCGAATTTTAAGAAAATTAAGTTAAAATTAGTGCAAAAGATTCAGTGAAATGTGTACATTGACGATTGAGAATCGAAACTGAAACTAAGTGCGTCTAACAGCGATCTGAGAAAGTAGGTGAAAGTTAAATTTATATTTAGGTGAACTAATCTATAAACATGTATTTGACTAAATTAAAGAAAGACGAGTTAAAACTCGTCGCAGAAGAATTAAGCTTAACTGCACCGGAGGATGCAAAAATTGCCGATCTGAAAACTTTAATTGAAAATAGCGAAGTTTATAAAACATATAAAGAGCTATTTAAATAAGAACGGGATTATACTACAGAGGAAGTAAAAAATAAAAAGTCCGACAGTGAATCTAAATTAGAATTTGAGCGAATTAAATTAGCGAAATTTAGAAAAACAATTAGAGCTAGCTAAAGTTTAAAAAAAACTACCACATAATTCCGTACTCGCAAGAGAATGTGTTTTTGAGAATTCGAATAATATTAATATCGAAACTTTATTAAAATCGGTAAAAACCTTAACTATACCAGTACTCTCATGAGTAGAATCCTAAAATTTATTTCAGTCGCTGGAAATAGCATTCAAAACAAAAGAGGTTCACGAACAATTTAAATGCTAAATTCTTTTAAATATTTTAAGGGAGAGAGCTAACAATTTAATGGTTCACATTTCCGAAGAAGACTTAATTAATTACAATAAACTTAAAGATTTTGTGGTAAAAGAATTTTCCCCTACACCTCAAGAATTCTTTAATAATTTCCGAAGAGCTTAAAAAATATGTTCAGAGAAGTATGTACAATTTGTGTCTAGGTAAAGTACGACGTTTGAATATTATTGTCAATTACGTAATGTAAATTTTTTTTAAATCCGTCTATGAGTTTATAGTATCGGATAAAATAATGCATACTCTTGTTAGAGAATTGATGAGTCATATTAGTGTAAAACAGGGAGAAAACTATTTTAAACCACATGAATTAGGGCGTGAGTGTGATATTTATTTATCTTCGAAAGGCAAAAAAAAAGAAAACATTTTCGAAATCTTTCAGTGTTACGAATTTAATAAACAAAACAGAGTTGTTAATAATTCGAGTGTACAGAGAGGAGCAACAAATGTAGTTTTATCTAAAAAAAAAAAAAAATTATAACTGCGTATTATGTAGAATCAATGAGTCTCATGCTTTGCAATTCCGCCAACAATTGAAAAGAATGTCTGTACACGATAGAGTAGAGTTTATAAAAAATAATAGACTTTGTTTTAAGTGCTTTTCCCCCAGAGTTGAAGTTAATATATGCAGAATGAGAAACTGCTTTCTATGTAAAAAGGCTCCTCACAAACTTTTACACTATCCGAGAGAAATTAGAAACAATTCCTCCACTCCCTATATGGTGCCAATTAACGATCAAAATAAATCACGAACAACCACGTTTAATGTAAGTCCTGGATCATTCGTTCCGAGAGTAGACACGACTCAAATTGTGGCGACCGCGTGTTTTAAAAACAAACGCTTATTAAGTACTGCATTAATTCTCGAAAAGGATAAATATTCAGAATGGCAGATGTGTAGAGCGTTACTGGATTCTGGTAGTGAAACCTGTCTGATTTCAAATGAATGTGCTAATAAATTACAACTTAAGAGTGAAAAATCAAATACATTAATTTCTTGTTTAAATGATTTTTCTATGATATTTAATGCATGTGTTAAAATTGGCGATTTCGAATAGAACCAAATCGTTTGAAAGAGAATTAGATATGCTCATAGTTAAAAATAATCACAGAATTTATTCCGCATAAAACTTTAAATATAAATATTGATTTTTCAAATTTCATGGAATTAGCAAATGACGCTTTTAATATTCAGGGAAAAATAGATTTATTATTGGGTGCAAATATATTTTACGAGTTGATAAAGTCGGAAAGAATTAAAATAAAAAATTCGCAATTGCTTTTGGTCAACAGCGTATTTGGTTATGTAGTGACCGTAATTTTAGATTCAATAAATGAAATAATGGTTCACGGCTGTTTGATTCGTGATGAAGACTTAAATAAAACATTAGAAAAATTCTGGCAAACAGAGAATGTAGAGGAAACAATTACAAAGATGAAAAAATAACAAAGAGTAAAGAAAATTTAATTTGCGAGAAACACTTTGCGGATACTCATTTTTGAACTAGGAAAGAAAAATATGTTCTTTCAATGCCCCTAAAGGAAGATCCCTCATGTTTAGAAAACTCAAAAGATATAGCCCTTTAAGCGTCTCAGATCGCTGTGGAATAGCTTAGCTAAAGATAAAGTTTATTTAAATTTATATCGTGATTTCTTAAAAGAATATGAAAAACTAAGACACATGAGAGAGGTTACTAATGAAATTGAACCGGAGTATCATATTATGCTACACATCATGAAATCTATCATCCAGAAAAGTCCAGGACAAAACTTCGTGTTGTATTTAATTGTTCTTCAGTAACTGATAAGGGAATATCCCTTAATGATGTTCAGTATAATGGAGGAGTGATTCAGAAGGACTTATATACTCAAATGCTAAGGTTCCGCACATATACATATGCCTTTACTACTGATACAAAAGGATGTATCGAACTATTTTAATCAATCCAAATCAGTGTAATCTTCAGAGAATCGTTTAGTGGGAAAATGAAGACAAACCGCTAAAAATATACGAACTATATACCGATACTTACGGCACGGTACGCGCATCTTACTTAGCGCAAAGAACGCTTAAACATCTCTCAGTTGACAAACAAACCAATTTCCCCATGGCTTCTCACGTCCTGTGAAATGATTTTTGTATTGACGATTGTCTGTGTGATGCTGACACATTAGAGGAGGCAGTTGAGCTCAAGCAACAATTAAAAGGGAATTTGCAAAGTGCTGACATGAAACTACCCACGCTCTGCGCCAACCACGTGAAACTATCACCAGATTCTGAATGAGATTATTATTTTGCAACGCTAAAGTGACAAAAACTTTAGGATACACCTGAAGTTTTTATCTCTATTAACATTGCAAAATTATAATTACATTCAGAATCTAGTGATAGTTTCACGTGGTTGGCGCCTAGTACGAGTTTTAGATAGTTTTTTTATTCAGAGTAAGAGAGGCAGCCATAAAATCGTGTAAATATCACCTAAAAAGGGTTGTAAAAGGAATAAATTTAACCTACGAAGAATTTCATACGGTTACTCTACAAATCAAGGGAATTATCAATTACCAGCAGCTTTGTCCCCTATTAGCCAAGGATAACGATTTGAATTTCTTACCCCTGCGCACTTTTTATTAAACAGATCTTTAAATTCTTTTGAAGAGTCAGATTTAAGAAATTATAACGAAAGTAATCTCAAAAAATTGAAAAAAAATAATGCGAGTAGTTCAAATAATGAGGATATTTTGAAGTCGTAACTATTTGAACCAATTGCAACAACGAGGCAAATGTATGTTCCAAAAATAATGTTAAAATAGGAGATTTGGTAATGATAATTGAAGAAAATTTACCAACCTATAAATGGGCATTGGGCAGGATTGTTGAACTGTACTATGGTGAGGACAAAAGAATTCGTGCTGTTAAAGTTAAAACTCAACATAGTACTACTATTAAAAAAAAAACATCTCTAAAATATGTATTTTACCAATGCCAGATCATTAAATTTATAATTAATTGAATGTGTTATATATTTAATGTTTTTATTGATATAAAATCGGTTAATTAATAGTAAGCATGCAAATCTATTTATTTATGTTCATTGCTTTAGAAACTGTGGTATTAATTGCATTTAGTGATTTATATTATTGATAGAGGCAATGGTTAATTGTGTGAAATGTTAAAAGGGTAAAAGTGTTAGTTAAGTCACTTATGTGTGAAGTGAGTATAACAATGATTGCCTGGTTGAACCAGTGTAATGTGGGGCGGTATGTTCAGTATTGTATACGAACAGCGCCTTCTGTGTAAGCAACGAGAACTAGTAAGTGCATTAACAACCTCCAAAGAGGCAAGTGTGTGTATTTTATGTGTGAAACAAATAAAATAACAGTCCACTGCGTCAATTTGTGTTTTTAGGTCCTGTGTTTTTAAGAGAAATAAAAAAGAGTAATTTATTTCCTCCGGGGAAATATTTGTTTTATATTTCATTTAAAAAGTGAAAAAAGAACTTAAGAATTGTGTTAAATGTCAAAAGTGTTAAATGTCAGAAAAGTGTTAATTGTCAAAAAATTCAAAATATAATTTATTCACGTAAAACAAATATAAATCAATACATTTAATTTGTTTACTTCATGAAATTATAAAAACTACAGAGTGTGGTATTTATTTACTAGAGCTGATATCACGC
Source organism: Parasteatoda lunata (assembly GCA_949128135.1). Taxonomy (NCBI): domain Eukaryota; kingdom Metazoa; phylum Arthropoda; class Arachnida; order Araneae; family Theridiidae; genus Parasteatoda; species Parasteatoda lunata. The sequence continues at coordinate 32,657,900 of OX421974.1, read as the reverse complement.
TGTGTTATTAATAGTTTCGACTTTCTGAAACCATGTTCTTTTTACTTTTCTTTATAGGCCGAGGTTTAGACTCATATTGACAATGCCAACTTTCATTTGTCAAAAGGTACTCCAACATGGAATCGAGTTAACATGTCTTACGTACTAGTGAATTGTAATTGCATTTTTGTACTGATAGATACATTACATGGTTATTGAAATGATTGATTCACCTTATACTTGGAATGAACCTCTTCCTAACCTTTTGGTTTTCTTCTGGATTTAGATATCCATTTAATGTGTTTCCATGTAGCCTCTACCTGATGTAACACACTTGTGTACTCTACTATGAAAGTTTCAGATACAGAAAAAAGTCCTCATCCGAAATTCTCTTTAATTTTGAATTTAAATTGTAAAGGCTTTGACATTCATGAACATTGTATGTATGGAAAATTTGTTTGTGGTTGCTGAGATGAATCTAATGTATCTCTTGTAAATTTTTTTGATTTCGAAACCAAGAAAAAGATAAATTTTAACCAGATATCGAAGTATCAACAATTATTTAAGGTTCATGCACACTGCAGTTAATAGTTAGCAATCTCGAACATTGCAAAAATTGGCAGTATGATTTGTTTTATCTTGTTTTACTTTGTGATAGAAAATATTCAGCTTTATAAATAAGAGTTTGATAAGCTTTATAAATAGGAGTTTCAGCTTTACAAATAGGAATTTCAGCTTTGTGAATAGGAGTTTCAACTATATATATAAGAGTTTCAGCTTTATATATAAGAGTTTCAACTTTTTAGTAGGAGTTTCGTCTTTATAAATAGGAGTTTCAGCTTTGTAAATAGGAGTTTCAGCTTTATAAAAAGGATTTTCAGCTTTATAAATATGATCTCATTTATCTAGCTGATATTCCTATTTCAGCTTTGTAAATAGGAGCGTCAGCTAGATAAATGAGGTTAGAGAAATGAAGTGGTGGAAGGTAAGTTGGTATAAACATCGTTGAACTGCCGACTCAATTGTTTCAAGGGCTTAAGACTACTAATGTTCAACTCCGTAGCCCTGTAATTTTGAACCCAATCCAGAAGACATGGGAACTCCTGGATCAAGAATTGGGAAAATTTTCCTTCGTGGAGGACTGTTTGATGGAACAAATCCGTATTTGCGTTGCACTGAGAGAAAAGCCACGAAAACCTCCCCCTGTTAGCCTGATGGCAAAGGGACTCTAACACATTATCCGTCTACTACTGAGTCTACATTACGTCAGCGCTTCAGTCGGTACAAGTTGGATGCGGAACTCTCATCGACCTACCATTCCTGGGACTCGAACCTTGTTCACTCTATTGGAAAGCGAACCTTTTATCCCCTGAGCCAATACAGCTCAATTTAAATGAATTGTAATTTTTTTATAAATTTCAAATTTTAGTTTAACTTGATATAACAACTCCGATCGTTAATTTTAGGCTTAGAAATATTCTTCAGGTGCATGTTGCGTAAGAAATAGTGGTTACTGAAAAGAATTGAATTGGTCAGAAGGAAATGATATTATATTTCGAGTGGTTTGCAATGATTGGTTGCCAATGAGTAGCGCAAAATTAGATAGTGTGCAGTTTTCAACCGAGTGCAGATTTCAGTACAACCTTGGAATTAATTAGCTGAATTTTGCATTTTTGAGGCGGATTTTAAAACTGAAAATTTTTTTATATATCACTAGAATTTTTAATGTTTTTTGCTTTTTATAAAAATTAATCTAAAGAATAAATCGATTAAATCATTCCTTTTTGTTGAAAAGTTATTTTATTTTAGCATATGATGACTCTAAAAAAGACTGTAAGTGCTGAGGGGATTAACTAGAGTTATTTCTATACAGTTAGAATTTTATCGTGACGCGAAAAAAATTATGTGATCTCATGGATTAGTACCCGGAAATATTTTAATGAGGTTATTAACTCATCGGGAGGCTAGAAGAAATTCGTTGAGCTTATAGCTAAGGAGCTCATAGATTAACATTTTAAATCATCCTCATTCAATGAGAAGGAAAAATATTCCTTTCACAAAGATAATGATTATAAGTATTTAATGATAGATATTATCTAATTATATTTTCAATAAGCTCAAAAATATATCGCCATTTAATAAAAAATGCTGAGCTCATATATTTAACAAGAATTATTTTAGAAAGTCATTAACTCAGTTTAATTCCAAACTTATCACAAATTTGCAAGCTACCTGAATAATTACAATTTTGGGCTAGTTGATAAATATGATGAAAAAAAAGTTTTAAAAAGTTTCAAATTTTTGACACCAATAAAAATATTTCTAAGTTCACGTAAGTTATATTTATTACATGCCTTCCTATTTGAAAAATTAAATTTTCAATTAAGGTGTTATTTCTTTTCATTACGCAAATAACGCCCCTAGAATGAATGTATGTGGAAATAATACTGTTAAGAAATGGAAGGTGCACCTGCCCTATGACGTTCTGACTAGAAAAATATGAATGTTTACAAAATTGTAAGTCAGTTATCGATTTTTCGATCTCAGCTCAGCACGATTTACTGATTTAATCTTTAAGCTATATCGCTTTCATACGCACTAAAACAAGGAAAAATATATTTTTTAATAGAAACCAGATTTTCAAATCAAAGTAACTTATATTAAATCGTAACTGCAACATTTGGCACAGTCATACATTCATTAAACAATCTCAATAACTGTAAATTTAATTTGTTTATTGGCTCTTTTTTAAAAAATTAGATATTATTTCAAGATGGCAATCGATCACTTGCAATAAAAACTGTTTTTGCGTTTTAAAAATACTTGAATTAGCTTCACAGCTCTTTCTCAGAAATTATTTACTACTTTCACATGATGGAACAAAAATCTCAGATTCTTGGTAATTCAGGATTATTATCCTATTCGTTAACATCTTTTCTAATCTGTCGGTTCTAAATCCCATGCTGTGAAACAAAAACCAGGACAATTAATATTCTATAAGCTCCTTTTCAGATACTTTTCCTTCATCTTTTCTGAGGACAAAAAGTTTTGGAAGGATTAAAATTTGGGGAACTACAAGTTGATACTCATGTTTATTAATCAAATCATAAATATTATTGTACACTTTTTACTATTGCTAGAAAAAAACTCTTGGCAACAACTGTTTGTAGTTATGTTAAAGTATATAAGAAAAAACGCATGACTTGTTATAATGTTGCGGTGGATGACCGAAATTAGAAATTTTTTGTAACCATCGTTGAACAGCCGATTCAATTTTCGGGCTTACGACTTCTAATGTTTAAGAGCGTAGACTTGTAATTTTCAACCCAATCCAGAAGATAAGGGATCAAGTATTGAGAGAAAGTGTCCTTCTTAGAGTTTTTTTTTGATGAAACTAGCCCTAACTACATGGAGAAAAAGACCATGATAAACTCTCACGCTTAGCCTGACTTCAAAGGGGACTCTAACCCCTAATCCGTCTGCCACTGAGGATATTTCACGTCAGCACTGTAGTAGCTGCAAACCGTATGCGGAATTCATCCCGACCAGCTATCGCCGGGATTCGAACCCACGATTCACTTTATTGGAAAGCGAATGATCTATCCCCTGAGCCATCGCTGCTCTGAAATTGGTGATTGCTTCCTTCCACAATTGAATGTTGATAACACATTGTCGCTTTGGTCAATGTCCGAAGTGGCACATAACTAGACATTATGTTTAGTTATGTGCCATTGCCCGGTATGACCTATATCAATGTTTTTTGTAAGGTCAAGTGCCACTGTCTAGTATGTATTTGCCCGGTACTCCAAACACTGATGTTTCTCCTAATCTATCCTCAGCAGGTATACAAATATCGAAGAAATATAATTATATCAACGAATAAATTAATATCAAATATTATAAAACAAATATTTAGGACATTCATTAAAACGACTACATGAGTTTTGACATTCACAGGTGAAAGTCGACATTCACTTGCTCTCGGTCATCCACAGTAACAATAATGTCGTGAACTTTCGTTTACGATAGAAAACTATTTTTAAGGGGGCAGGTCTCAGAAATTTGCCTACGAAGATGAAAAGTCATGGGCGATAAAAAAAAAATTCAAAACGGTCCAATTTACACACCAATCAGAAGTTACGACTCTAAATTAATATATAAATTTGTTCAATTATGGTAAATGTCCAAATTTTATACAAGGTATAACGCATGGAAAGATTAGAAAAAAAAGACATTATAAATAAGGGTATGCAAATAATTAAATATATAATATGTAGTACAATCTATAACAATAAAGGGTTAAAAATGAATTTTTATTCATGTGATAAAAAGGTTTATTTAAATTCCAATGATTCAAAATCTAGATCATTTCCGAAAACATTGGAATTAAAATCAAGATAAAAATTTTTTAGTCAGATTGAGCTGTAAAGAGTATTCTATAGTATCAGTTCGTTTTTTTTTTTGTAACTCTTTTTTTTTCTCACCTAAATAATATTTTGATAATTCAAAGGGATATGTTCCTTTTATGACATAATTATGAAATAACATATTGTTATATTAAGAACAGTCGTTACAAATCACCCTATATTAAATATTAATATTGTTTAAAACGTAATCATCTTTATATAATTTCTGTTACTAAGGTTAATATAGATGATGTGCTGATTCGAATATAACTATTATCAAAAACTTTGTTTATAAATTCGCAAAATCTTTTAACAATTACGATCTGCAAAATGCTTGGGAGTTAATATGGCAGTGTTTGTAATATTTTGTTATTTATGCGCCTGTAAAAAAAAATGTATCAAATGGAACTAAGTGCATAGTTTTTGTGGTGCACATAATTTTTAACATATATTGGTACTGACTAATCCAACAACATTCCTCATTTATTTATTTGATTTTATAATTATTTTTAGGAAGACATTCAGGCAGGTTTCATGTTTTAAGTGAAATTCTTGCCACACTCGCAGCACTATCGAAAAAAAAAATCTATTTGAAGTGTTACGCAATATCGGCAAAAACCAGAAAAGGTATTTGCGGTTCAATTTTTGTTGGCCCGGGTTAGTATGTAAAGGTAAAATGTTACAAGGAATGAAAACTAATTAATGAACCAATCGTCAGTTTGTCACAAATATACTGTAATACGAGAATCATTTTTTTTAAAAACTTTTATTTTAAAGATAAATCCCAACTAATATGATCAAATATGTATTAAACGCGTGTAAATTGTTTTGCATTGCTCTTTGATTATTTTTCAAGATGGAGTAAATGAAGAGGACTTTTAATTGCTATCGACAAAAAAATCTATCGGAAATGTTACGTCCTGAAATAGTATTTGTGGTTCAATTTTCGTTTTTTAAATCTCTAAACTCCAACCGACATTACTTTCAATACCAGAATATTTCATGCAATATGAAACAGAAAATATAAAATGTAATAGTTAATATAAAAACATCAAATGCATATTTTTTTATTTTACACGTTGCATCTCATCTACTTTTTTAAACATAAATTTAAATAGTCACATACCAGAAAGTAAGCATACGGCAATACCAATCAGAAGTTCTGTTTGGATTTTGATAGATAACATTTTTACGATGTGGAATTGTGTTACAATCTATAATAAAATGCGATGCAATGGAGGAGCTTCTTCTATATATATATATATATATTATTTTCAAGATTTTCCTTGTGATCATGACTAGCTATAAACCCTTTAGATAAAACCTTCACGTAAGAGATGCGTGAAAATGTAATGAAATGTAAATCCCATGACATGAACTTGCCTTATTAGAAAACCTTATCTTTGTAGATATTTTTTTCTCATCTTAATACGCATGTTGAATGTGAAATATTTTTAATCAGCTATTATTTTGAACAGATATCAAATAGGAGAGTTTATTCAGAAGTGTTTTTTATAGCATAAATCCTTAAAAAATATCTAACTTTTAAAAATGAACTAAAAGTCTAGTTTCTATCTCAAAACATAAAAAGTACGTATTTAAATGTTGTGAGATTTCAAAAAATGATTTCAGTTATTTTTATAATATAAATTATTTTTACTATTTTACGCTGAAATGGTATCATTTTCAAAGCAAAAATAATAAGATTTTCATCATCATCATCCTGATGAAATCACGATTTTTTTATCAGATATGGGCGAATCTCAGGAATCATTAACTTATATGTCTTCAAACTTTTCTTTTAAACGTTATTTTGAGGGTTAATTTTATGTCTGATTCACTATAAAACTGTAATTTAAAACAATTTTTATGATTGGAGACATGATAATTAATATAAAAGAGAAAAATCAAACGTGTTATAAATTTTACGAACGAACCAGATACTCGAAAAGACATTAGTCAATGAAGCTTTTCTTTTAAAGATTTATTTTATTTTATTTTGAAATAGTACACATAAAATAATGAGCGATTTAATTGATGAGATATTTGCAAACTTTTAAGTTGAAAAAATTTTTGCAAAGAACTGAGAACGTATCATCGAAAACGTTATAAAAATTAAATTTTAAAAGAATCACATTTAATATGCTAAAATAAAATTAAAAAAATTTCACTGGTAGCGCTTTGACTCAGATGGGATACTTTCATCTCCTTTTATGTATTTTTTTCTGAAACTCTAATTACAAGCTAAAATATATATGTTATTTTTTAATGATAAAAAACAGTTTAATATTTACTAAAACAGTTGCAAACTTGTGGGTTGCAAAATTAATTGGAACGAATCAAGAATATTTCGTCGAACACGTTATATTACTTAAATTTTAAAAGAACCACATTGAAGATGCTAAAATGAAATTTTAAAAAAATCTCCTACAACCCTTCGATGCAAATGGGAAAACCTAGTCTCTTTAATATATTTTTCCTGGTGCTGTATTCACAAGCAAAAATATATTTTGATACTTTTTTATTTTTAAAATCGGTCTCATAAATAGTAAAAAAAATATCTTAGATTATTAGAATTATATATGCGCTAAAATATAAAATGCACAAACACGTAGTTTGCGATATTCAAAAATCAATTAATAATTGATTTCGTAAAAGAAATTTCAATAATGAATAATTGTTTTTCTTAGACCTAAATAAAAACATAATTCGTAATAAAAATAAAATTATTATTTGGAAGTGAGCCGTGTTTGCAACATTTTACAGTTAACGCAGAGAAATACACCAGTTTTTCAAGCTATATTTTATAACCTTAAATTAATAAAATGCTAAGTATAATATTTTTCACTAATTTTTGACCTAATAAATGAAAGAAAAATTTACAAATATCTTTAATAAGAAATATGCATCAAATAATTAAATTCTTATTCTGCAAACAAATTGTTACTTCGAAAAACACTCTTAAAATTCTGAAACTTGTAACCTAAAGCGATGGGATTTTAAAAAAGAAATTTGTATAAAGTTCAGAATCGGTCTTATTGCAAAAACTCATCGTCTGAGGATGCATTTCTTAGCACAAACACATTGAAAAAACAGTCGTAGTTTTTTTGGTATTTTTAACGTAAGTTATTACGTTAAAAATTAATACGCCAAAATAAATTATACGCCAAAATCAAAATTAATTTTATACGTGATTTATGTATCGAAAAAGGTGTCTGTCACAAAAATTTAATTTGATTTATTGATTAATTTGATTGAAAATTCATTAAATTGGTTACAAGTTTGTACGGGTATTAATATTATTTTCTTGAATTTACTGGTTTAAATCGCGATTTAGGTCATTTAACTTTTTGAAATATGATTTATGATTTATGTAAATAAAATTAAAAAAGAATGATAGAGATAATATTTCACTCTTTTTAAAAGATTTTAAATAAGGGGATCATAAAATGTAATTTTGCTAAAGTGCCGAAACAGTTTAAAAATGTTTAAACGAGCAAAGACAATATTTTCTTTTGCACTGTGAGTTAACAATAAATATGAATTCTTTTTAAAGCAGTACAAAGATAAAATATAATCAAGCAAATTACAATTAACTGTTAATTATTTTATCTTTTCTATATTTTTTTAAAAAATATTTTTGACAAAAAATTCAACAAAAAAAATATTAAAAATATTTTAAAAATCTTATAAATAATAATTTTTTTTATTAATTTTCTGAAATTTTAATGTTAGTAATGATAGAAATAAGAATGGAAAGAAAACAATTGACAAACGACTTTACTCTCAAAAAAACTTTCATTGTTGTTTTCCGAATTTCTCTTTTTGCACATAATTGTCTTTCTTTTTTTACAGAGTCTATAAATATTTTAAATAAAATCACAAGAGCTCTTAAAAATATTCCCTTTTTATGATTTTAATACGAAACTAACTTCTGAGTAAATTTAGTCCCAGGAACATTCTAAACTCCGTTGCAAGTTAAGAAAATACATTTGTGGAATAGGATTTAAGTTATCATCCACGACTGCATTTAGTTCCGTTTTATTTCATTATCAAATTATACAAATATGCTTTCAAAACAATATAAAAACTTTTTAAAGTTAAACAGGTGAGTCAAAAATTTTATTCCTGCAATCTTTTACGATATATATCATAGAATTATTTTTAAAAAAAAGTTATAGTCTTGTAGTCTTACTGGAGTTTTAGACTTGGTGACGTACTTCGATAAAGAAGGAAAACATTTGTTCTTGAAAAAGAAACAACTATCTGACGTTGCAAAAGCATTGGATTTGATTGGACCAATAAAATTGAGTGTCTTATGCTGACATGCTCTTAAGAAATCAAATGCTAGATGAATAATGTTTACTTTAGTTTCAGTGTAGAAAAAAATCGTCTGCAAGAAACAATAGTTTTTATTCTTTCATCAGTTTCTTTAGATGCGAAAAAAGATAGGTATGTTTATTACGATTTTTTTGCTATGATTTTTATAAATTTTTGTTAATTGATTACTGTTGTTAATAAGGAAGCGAATAAAAAGGAGGCTGCGCAGCATCGTTTAAAGACTATAATTTAATATCTGGTATAATTTTTGGCTGGGAGCTCAGCATTCATTGTAAACTTCGATGCAAACAGGCCCTATGGATATAAGGACAATGGTTTTTCTCTAATCTTGTAACAGAGTATAGTGGTTCACTTCAATATTCTTTTACAATAATTTGAGTAAACTAGCCACAAACTTCAGAAGTTACGCACAGAAAACTCATATACTGTATACTATATTCTTGAAACTTAATTCTTACATGCATGCATGATGTTTCGTAATTATTGTCCTTAACGTATTTGTCAATTTCAAAAAAAAAAAAAAATTACAAAAATAGATATTAAAGAAATGAGGACATTAAAATAGATATTGAATATATATATTAAGATATAGAACAATTAGCTATTGCAGTTGTCGTTGCGTAGGTCATTAAGACAAGGGTTGCGATTTCTCTTGTTTTCCAGTAGCGCCATCTATGGCCAAGAATTCGACTTCTGCTACAATCATACGTCACGCCAGTTTATATTGTGGACTCGTTTACAGAGCAGACCCATTCATTCAGCTACAGATCGTAATTTTGGCCTGAACCAGAGAAAAATCAATCTTCACTTCAGTATTCCCACAGGTAAAGTCAGTTCTGGTAACATGGAGGAATTTGTGACTCGACAAATTTAACGTGCATCAGTCACCATTTACTGCGTCTTTGGCCAGCTAGATTTGAACCCCCGTTCTCCCGAGCGCTGACAACTAAGCTGTCCCGAACAAGTTATTGTAGTAATAATCCCATAAGCAGAATATTTTCAAATGTTCTGCAACAGGACTTATTAATTTATACAAATGTTCTGCAAGCATTTCACATCGAAAAAAAGTCAACTTTACGTTAAAATAATATATTTTCATTTATTAAAATACAGGATCATACAAAGATACACTACATTATTTTTAAACCCAGGCAAACATTCTTGATTTGTTGCTTTTTCAATATATTTTGAAGTACGAAGTTATGTTAATGACGATGAATTATTAATAAAATGCCTATTATGAAGGTCCGAACATTAAAATGAGGGCTGCCTTAAAAATCTTTCGAAGGTACAAGTGCCCAGATGGTACACCATTTGCAAACACAAACATTCGCTTGTCTGTTCCAACAACTTCATCTCCATCGAAAGCATTCTTCTTTTAGAAACAATTCCGTCATTCGTGGATCCCCACAATTCACAAATTGTTTCTGAAATGGGAATGGAAAATATAAAAGCCATAAACTTTATGAAATTAGAAATCTCGGAACATAATTCTTTTACGGTTTGCTTTAGAAGCTCCTTTGATAAAAATGGAGATCGATTTCACCTGCTGTCTGCTAAAAACTGGTACACCCTATTTTATAAAAATGTTATAGCCAAAAGCAAATTCATTAATTTCCTCCTCAGAATGGCAAAGATATGGGAGAGGGAGATTACTGATAAATGTGCTGAAATTTGTGCAGGGTGTGAAATGTTCCTGTTTTAAAGCAACATCATTCCTGGGAAGTAGCAAGTGGTCAAAGCTAAAGAGAATTCCATTCAAGATACTAATTGTTATGCAGGACTTTGTTTGTTCTGTGACGTACGTCACAGTTTTAGGCACTTTCTGCTTCTGGGGTAATAATAATAGTTGAAGATGTTGAAATATAGAAGGGGAAATATTTATTGAAGAAATTTTGAAATAATTTAAAATTTTGAAATAGATATTGAAAAAACTGGCTATTGAACGAAATATTGAAATTCAAATAAGTTGAAAAAATTTTCAAACTTTTACACTTTGTAAAAAACGCTCACAAAACACATTAAAATTATTAAAATCAGCTTTAAGAGTTTAAAACATCAAAAAAAAATTACTTTTCTTGATTCTATTTTCAAGTCCTTTGAATCCTTAATTTTGCTGACAGATTAAAAATAGTATGCAAGTCACATGACTTTTTTTTCTTTTATCGTTAATGAGGTAATTTAAAATAAAAAAATACCTATTCTTTTGATATCTTTGCAGAAAATTTATTCACAAATTCTTTAAAATTAGAAATCGTATTATCTTTCACAAATGTTTCCAAAATTTCGAGTCGTTTTTCATCCCTACTGAATCTTTGAGTAGTTTTTATTTCACTCATATAAGAGGGCATCCATTCATGGATATGCATCTTCTATTAAAATAGAGATTTCTCGTTTTATTTTATGGGTGATTCCTTTGGAGTCTGTGAAATATTGATCATATGATTTTGGAAATGCTTTTCACATACCACTGAATGCTTAGACTGTTTAAAATTTTTGCCGAGTGATTTTACGCAGCCACAATTTTTTCCTTTCCTCATTTCTGGGAAATTTGAAAACACTGACATTTTCTACATTGGACGTTATAGATGTGAAGTTAGGCTTGCAATCAGGCACACAACAACTGCCCGGTATTGCTAACATTAAAATCTCAGATGTTTAAAAACAGTAATAATGATGAAATTCGACATATAAAAATTTAAATAAAACAATAACAAAGTTTACCAAAAAAAAACTCAATGATTTAACAAGAAATTTGACTATTCGCTCGAAAAGGATCGTTGTAAAATAGCTCACTCTGCTTACATAAGTAAACAAAACCACGCCCAAAGTTGCTGTGGTCGAGATTACACTCGGTGGTAGGTGGACGGCTCGTTATGAGTCATCAAAGAACCGGCGGTAGCCGTCGTGTCCTTCGATCTTTTCGTTGGTTATGGATGGGCAGAGTAGGCCTTGCTCTCTATGGGCGGTCACTCATCTGAGATTAGTTTTAGATATTTAAATATCCTGCGTCGTATGATCGCAAATAATAATTAAAAATAGCGAGCAAAAATGTAACATACAAAATAATCAACTCATGGTATTACCTTGATTTAAGAAAGACTTGCTATAGTTAATCAACCTTAAATTTGAATTGATGCATTTGGAGAAAATTTCTTGATACACTTGTTCAGCACTATCTCACATTACAAGCCATAGTATTTTAAGTAGAATAAAAAACACTTTTGGTATGTTATCCTCACTTGGTTGCCATTAGAAGGATCTGCAGTAGGTTTATTAAACTAAACTTTATAATTGTTGTTTAAAATACATGTATATAACACTTAAAAATATTCCAGGGGATGAAGTTTCAATCTCATTGCAAACATCCTTAAAGTTTAGTGTGTGATTAGAAGAAGCTCATTTGGAAATTGTGAGTATTTATTATTTATAACTCGATATTTGCAACTCGAAAAAAAAAGTGAAGAGATTATGCCTAAAATCAAGTGATTTAAATCAGATTTATTGGATTCTTATATGATACGTCACACGTGTGTGTCGAACCTGATTGGTTCGACACACTCGCTTTACAAAAGCCATGATTTACCTTCGATGACGTCATTTGCAGGTATCCAATTCTAGCATATTTTAATCACGATTATCAATAAAATTAAGTTCTTTCTCTTCAAAAATTAGTTTTCTGTCTAATAAATAGATGGCAACACAATATGTACGCCATTGAATTTATACTAATTTAAATGTTATCTCAGCAATTATGAACCCTTACCGAAACTTAACTGATATAATTTATTCGCGATTGCCGTAAAATTATCAGTTATATATATATTTATTTATTTAAGGAGGTGAAAGGTGTTTTCGGACATTTTTAAAACGTTCTTGCGATAAAAGATATGATAAATTTTGCAAACACTTTTACTCTAGATAGATTTCAACTCAGATAGATTCAACTTTTTACTAAAATTTGTTACTTTTTTTTGTTAAGTTTTGTGACTTCAGTTAGAAAGATTTTTTTTTGTTGCTTTTATTGCGATTAATGTATAAAATGTGTTAAGCTCAGCAAACATTTTAAGAAGTTTTGCTTTAAAAAAGTATGTTTTGAATTGGGTCGTAATAAATAACTTGCCCCTCTTTGTAAGAAATCAGTTAAAATTACAACTCATTCTTTTAAACAACGGAAGAAAATGTAAATTCTATCTGAGACATCTTCCTCAAAAACTATCATAAGTCAACAAAGAAAAGAAAATTGCATAAACACTGTTACATTTTTCATAAATTTCAATTTATCTTCAAAGATTAGTTCTGCTTGGGTGACATTTACAACAAAAGGCAGTGTTTTATCGTAAACCGCATGACAAATATAGATAACCAAAGAAATTGATTGTGTCGTAAGCAATATGTTCCCGACGGATTGAAAATCGTTGATAACTGGGGATTTTTTAAAACAAAACATTCTATCCTCCCCTTTTGAATGGAACGTTAAAAAATATTTCCAATGTGATTTGCTGAGGAAAATAACCAGAGACAGAAAAGGTTTTTAATAAGTTACTTGTAAGAAAAGATTCATAACTTAGCGAGATTCATCTTATATAAAGCTGTCTTTTAAGTTACTGTTGTTCATTTCCACTTATTTACAAATACTTGGGTTTTTTGCACTGAGCGAGAAAAAAGAATTAAGAGACCAAAAGTCGTCTCTTCCTAATGCTAATAAAACTTGATTAGCAGTTCGTATTTTCATAATGAAGTAATGTTGATGTACAAGTAAAATTCTTCTCAGGCGCTCTGCAGATTGTAGGAATACAACTCGAGAGTTGATATTTGACGTTTTGAAAGGACCGTTTTTATTATTGAACTTATCATCTTTTAAATTTTTCAAATTCAAAATTTATTTGTTCTTAGGTTAATTCCCATTTATTAGAACATCCCCCATTTTTATGCTTTTAAAACGACAATTTATTCGTTTTAGTTTCTTATTTAAATTAAAATAGCGATGTAAGGTTTTTTTTTAAATTTTTTTTATATATATATATAACCGTCGTTGAACAGTCGACCCAATGCTTTGGATTTAAAACTACAAATGTTCAACTCCGTAGCCTTGTAATTTTGAACCCCTTCCACAAGGCAAGAGAACTCCTCGATCCTTGGGAGGAGTTTGCCTTCGTGGAGGACTTTTTGATGATGAAACTAATCCACATTCGCTCTACATGGAGAGGAAGATCACGGGAACCTTCCCAGGGACGCTAAAGCGCAGAGGGAATCTAATCCATGATCCGTCTACCACTGAGGATATTTCACGTTGGCACTGTGGTAGGTGCAAGCAGGAAGCAGATTCGTATCGACCAGCCACCGGCGGGATTCTAAACCGGTTCACGTCACTGGAAGGCGAACGCCCTATCCCCTGAGCCATCATGGCTCAGCTACGTAAGGTTGACGTTGTATATCGTTTACAACTAAAATTACTTCTCAGCCGCTCTGCAGATAGAAGGAAATAAACTATAGTTGATATTTGTCGTGCTGAATGGACTATTTTAATTATTAAACTTATCACACTTTTTTTTTTCTTCCTTTTTTCAAATCTAATTTGTTCGAAGGTTCTTTCCCATTTATGAGCATTTTCCCCTCTTTACGCTTTAAAAATGACTACGTATCCGTAGTTTCTTATTTGAATTAACATAATGACGGAAGGTTGACGAAGTATGTAGTTTACTAGTAAAATTATCTTTCTCAGGCCGTTCTGCAGATTGCAGGAAATAAACTATAGTTGATATTTGATGTGCTAAAAAGAACATTTTTATACCTATCACATTTTTTTATTTTTTATTTTTATTTTTAAAATTCAAATTTGATTTATTCGAAAATTATTTCCCATTTATTAATATTTTCTCTTTTTCTGTACTTTAAAAAATGACTATTTATACTTGCTAGTTTACCAATTGAATTAATATAATGCCGGTAGGTTGACGTTGTATGTCATGCCGTTAACAAGTACATGAGACATGATACATACATGACATACAACTTACTTTTTTTTTCCTTACTGTGTCACGCATTTCGTTATCTTTAGTTCATATATTTTCTTGTGCAAATACAGTTGCTTATTTTTTCAAATTTTGGTAATATTTTTTTTATTATACTATTTAGTTTCAATTAACATATTAACAAAACAAATTACAATTACAATAAAGACATTACAATTTCAATTATTATTTATTATTATAATTAATTTATTATTTATTAATAATAATATATAATATATAATAATATATATAATAATATATTTATTATTATATATTCAATTATTATTATTATTTTAATTATTAAATGAAATTGTAATAATTGAAACAAATTCTAGAAATAACTAAATGAATTGTAAAAAAGATTAAAATTAATTTATAACAATCATATATTTTATTAACAAAGTGATTTTTGTGTTTTTTTCTTTCTCTTTTTTGACGAAAATATTATTGACATCAAAAAATACAAAAGTTAAAGAGATTTTATCCGGAGGGTAAATAATTGCATATTTTTATATAGTTATAGGATTCCTCTAGGAGTTGTAGGATTCTTATAGGAGTAATAAGATTCCTCCTGATATATATATATATATTTTTAATGCATGAGTGTTATCTAAACTGATTAATTTACCAAGTAAATTACTGTGATAATGTGAAGTATTCACAAAAGTTGATTCCGTTTCTAAAGTTTGTTTTAAAGTTCATGAACACCATATTAATTAACACCATATAACTAAAAAAACATTTATTGATCATATATAAATTTCTGATAATTTAGAAATACAACCTCTTCTGGCAATATATATATATATATATACTTCATACTTCGCCAGGCATTAAAGCAAGTTAACCTGAAAAATATTTAAGTTATTATAATTTTAAAATTTATACAAAAATGAGGCTGCGATAAAACTACAGTTTACATATTAAACGCATTATTAAGCCTTTCTTTACACAAAAAATCAACTCAAATATAATATAAGTTTTTTGACGTAAAAGGAAGTGCAGTTTGTATAAAATGAAACAATTTACTATAAATATTACTGTTTTTGCAATTAAAGTAAAATAGTAAATTTCTTTTTACTATAGAAACCATACAAACTATTATAACAAAAAAACAGTCTTTTTTTAAAATAATTGTCGAAAAATGACAATCGATCATTGCCATTTTCCATCAAAACCTCTATCAAAACCAACTGTAATTTCAAATAAATGTTTGTTTACATAAATATTATACTATTGTTAATTTTTTATTATATTTACGGCATGTTATTTTTATTTATATTTTTCACGTACACTATTGTTTCTTTTTTTATCCAGAAGAAAACTTTTAAATATGTTATATTTAGTACTCCAAAAAAGTTATAGAAACAATAATTCAATTTCTGTTAAATTTTCTGATCCTTTTCTTAGAAAACATTTGTAGTAGAAATGTATTGTATTGTATTGTAATGTATTGTATTGTATTGTATTGTATTGTATTGTATTGTATTGTATTGCATTGCATTGCATTGCATTGCATATGCAATGCAATGTTGTATTGTATTGTATTGTATTGTATTGTATTGTGTCATATTATATCATATTATAATTACATATGTATTCAAAAATAAAGATTTCCAACATAGCTTTTATTTTTTAAAATAGTTGTTATAATTTTTTCACTGACAACTCATAGTATGTGTATTAAAGTAATATTATAACCTTAGTAATAAATTAAGAACTGTTTTTACAAATACAAGGATTCTAAACTAACACTTTGTGAAGTTTTTGACTTTTTATTAACACTACTTATATTAATAATGAAATAAAAAAAATCTGAAATATAAATTAGGTACGAAATAAAAATACATTTACCTAGCTAAAGAGTTTAATGAGTCCGAATTCTTCCTTCCCTCCGAGGAATTCTAAATTCCTGATTCTCCTTCCGCAGACCCCCCGAAATTTCCATGTTGGAATTCAACTCCATTTCTACCTCCTGATATTCCGTAACTTTTTTCCGCTATTCCAATTCCTCCTCCTGCTTCTCCGTCTTCTCCTTCCGCTCCCCCATCTTCTCCTCCACCTCCTCCATTTCTTTTCCCTATTCCGGAAAGTGCTTTTATAAATCCACCTCCACCTCCTCCTCCTAACGAACCTAAACTGTCCAATCCAAATTTTTCTGCCATTCCATTAACTGAAATAAAAAGCAAATGCAGGTTAACTTAATGCAAAGAAAGAGAGGTTACGCGCATCCTAAAGATTAAAATTTACGTAATGATACATAGCCAAAAGGGTCGTCCTATGTCGTTACGGGTTCTTATACAGTGATTGATAGCTCGCATTTTTACTGCCACTTTTATCTATCTAAATGATTTTAAACGCACGTTAGTTAAATGTTTTCTAATAATAATTGTCACAACTTTCTCAGAAATTGCTATTTTTGAAATGCCGATCAACTTGCAGATCTTACCAATTTGATAGACAAATCAGTAGATTACACAAAACAGATATTCATGCTCCTATTTGAATTCAACTTTCAACGATTTATTAACTGAAAACATAAATTTAAGATATTTTAATTTTTCTTTTAATTTAGATAAATAAAAGAACTACCTCAAATATTCAATATGTCATTATGAATAATGCCAGCTCCAGCAAATAAAGGTTCAGGAAAAAAAACGTGACTTATTCATTGCGTCCATTTATTAAACGAAAGATAAAAAAAATGATGATGTGTGAAATGACCGTACATAAAAAATACTATTTATGACCATTGATCGATTTAAAAAAGTATCTCCTCCACAAAAAGTTAATATTAGATGGTTCGTATGATGTATAATACACAGTAACTTTGTTAAATCCAGACTGCTTATCTTCTTAATCATAACTCATACGTCGTTTTCATCTGCAGTTGGTTACTGTATGTAAGTCTAATTTTCTACTTTCAATGCATTAAAATCCAGTTGGCGAATAATGTCTATACAAATACAGTGCGCAAAAAAATAGATAGACTACCCTGAATGTTTTTTGATCTTATGTTTAGATCTTGACGTTCTTGGACTCAATATTGTTGGTTCGAGTGGTTCAGAGGTTAACTAAAACACATTTAATTCTGTTATACATATATACAGGGCACGAAAAACTACCCGTCCGCCCGTCCTCGGCGATCAAAAATTCCCCGCGGACAACGAATTTCTCAAATCCGACGTCCGCGCGAACGGCCATTTCCCGTTAATGTTCGTAATACATTTTCAATTTTTGTTATCTTACAAGAGTCTAGCGCCTCACTTCTAAAATGACCCTCTAATCTAGAAATACAGCAACATACTGCGCATGGTGGAATTGATGTTTTTTTTCTCTGTCTGGGAGTACTGCAGAGGTTGAAAGAGGCTTTTCAGCAATGAACTTACAAAAAAGCACGTAACGTATTGGTCTTACAAGAAACGTTAAACGCAATTCTGAAAATCCACCTAAATGGAAAACCCCTTTCAGTTTCTGTGCACAAAACTCTGTGAATCATTGGCTTGATTGTAGAACTAGCAAACGTCATATTTGAATCATTTAAAAAAACGCATTACCCTCGGATAAATTGACATTCCAGATAACTTGACCTTTGTCATTCAAATTATTTCATAAAAAAAAATTCTTTCATAAAGGAAATACTAGGTTACTATTAGTGACCTAGTATTTCTTTTATTACTGTATAATATAATCATAGTAACTACTAATTCATTGTGCAATTTATATAAATGTTTGTAATAAATAAGAGAAAATTATATTTTCATTTATTTAGAATTTACGGGTTAGTTTCAAAGAAGGACGGGTACATTGTTGGACAAGCCGTCCTCGGGGACGGGCAAAATTTCTGAGTTTTTTTGAGCCCTGCATATATATGTAATCATAAAACAACAGCTGAAAGTTGGAATTTATTTATGACGTCAATACATACTTTTACGTTATCCTTATAAAAAACGAAATAAATTGTCAATATGCAAATACTTACTTTTGCTTAATGTTTGTTGCATATTACCTAAAAGATTAAAAAAAAAATTCTTAATATTTCTGAATGACCAATCTTCAGATTTAAAGTGTATCTATCTATCTGGTCTTTTGCTTTCGATATAAAATTATGGTAAGCTTTTTAATTAAAAATGATTAGTAAAAATTTCATTATATTCTGAATATTGGCTATCGAATCTAGCCTACAATTCTAAACATGTAAATTGAATACAGCATAGTTGAAACAATGAGGATTAAATGTAGTTATAAAATATATACCAGCACTTGGAATCAATAATTTTTTTACTTTGCATCATACTCTAGTCTTTCTCATCATGTTATGATAGGACTTGGAATTTATTGATAATGTGCGTCACCATTTCTAATTGACTCAAACATAGAACAATTAGAAGGAAAAAATTAGATTTTTATTAGACATGTGAAAATTACTCACCGTCACCAAAACTTTTTTGCACTAAATCAAAAGAAAAATAATATTAAGATAATAAAATTTTAATACTAAATATATTTTTTATTAAATAAAGCACATTTAGTTCTGTTATGCATGTATATGTTATTATAAAGCTCCAGCTGAAGGTTGAATTTTATTTATGACGTCAATGCATACCTTTAAGTTATCCATATAGAATACAAAATAAATTGTTAATATGCAAATACTTACTTTTGCTTAATATCTGTTGCATATTTTCTGAAACATAAGAAAAAAATTTTCAATATTTCTGAATGTCCAATCAGATTTAAAGTTTATCTATCTATCTGGTATTTTGCTTTCGATTTGAAATGAGGGCAAGTTTATTAATTAAAGACTGAAGTGGAAATGGCTAGTCAAAATTTCGTTACAATCTGAATATAGCCTAAAGAATCTAGCATACAATTCTAAACATGTAAATTGAATAGGTCAATTCAGAATTTTTCGTTATCCATTTAGAATACAAAATATATTTTTAATATGGAAATACTTACTTTTGCTTAACATTTGTTGCAAATTTTCTAAAACATAAAAAAAAAAAATTTAAATATTTCTGAATGTCAGATCTTCAGATTTAAGGCGTATCTATCTATCTAGTATTTTTGCTTTCGATTTAAAATTATGGTAAGTATCTTAAATAAAAGCTGAAGTGGAAATAGTCAAAACTTAACTAAATTTTGAATAAATCCTATTGAATCTAGCCTACAATTCATACTAAAGACAACATAATCAAAACAAAGACAATTAAATACAGTTATAAATCATATACTAAAACACGGAATCAATAATTTTTTACTTTAATTTCTTTTTACTTTCGCCTTTCTCGTCAAATCATTTTAGGATTTGAAATTTATTAATAATGTGTATCAACACTTCTCATTGAATCGAACTTGGAACAAAAACAACGAAAAAAATATTACGAAAAAACTTTAAGTAAAAATTTTTACAAAAATTAGACACGTGAAAACTACTCACCAAGGTCAAGACCATCTGTTACTAAATAAAAAAGAAATAACAATAAGATAATAAAATACCATTACTAAATAAAATGTTCCGAAATAAAACACATTTAATTGTGTTGTGCATGCGTATTATATCTTAAATCTCAAGCTGAAAATTGATCTTTAATTATTATGCCAATGTTTTTTTTTACGTTATCTATATA
Source organism: Parasteatoda lunata (assembly GCA_949128135.1). Lineage (NCBI taxonomy): Eukaryota > Metazoa > Arthropoda > Arachnida > Araneae > Theridiidae > Parasteatoda > Parasteatoda lunata. The sequence continues at coordinate 32,637,527 of OX421974.1, read as the reverse complement.
GATTAAAAAATAAATTTAAAATGTTTAAATACTTACTTTCGTTTAATGTTTTGTGCATATTTCCTAAAACATAAAAAATTTTTTAAAAATATTTCTGAATGCCCAATCTCAGATATAAAGTGCATCTATCTATCTGGTATTTTGCTTTCAATTTAAAATTATGGTAAGTTTCTGAATTAAAAACTGAGGTGGAAATGGTTAGTATAAATATCATAATATTTCATAATATTCTGAATATAGCCTATTGAACCTTGCCTACAATTCTAAACGTGTAAATTGAATTCCACATAGTTGAAACTATGACAATTAAATGCAGTTATAATATATATACTAACACTTGGAATCAATAATTTATTTACTATTGATCATACCTAGCCTTTCGCATCATGTTATGACAGAACTTGAAATTTATTGATAATTTGCGTCAACAGTTCTAATTGACTCAAACATAGAACAAATGGGAGGAAAAATTTACACTTTTATTATCATGTGAAAACTACTTACCATAGCCAAAACTTTGTTGCACTAAATAAAAAGAAAAAAATATATAATAAAATATCAGTACTAAATATATTTGTTCTTAAATAAAACTCATTTAATTCTGTTATAATGTTATCATTAAGATCCAGCTGAAAGTTGAAATTTATTTACGACGTCAATTCAAACTTTTACATTATCAATATAGTATACAAAATGAATTGTTAATATGCAAATACTTACGTTCGCTTACCATTTGTTGCATATTTTCTAAAATAAAAATAAAAAAGTAAATATTTCTGAATATATAATATTCAGATTTAAAGTGTATATATCTGTCTGTGTATCTACATATTGAATCTAGCCTTCAATTCATACTAAAGACAACATAATCGAAACATAGACAATTAAATACATTTGTAAAACATATATTAAAACACGGAATCAATAATTTTTTTACTTTACGTTCATTTAACTTTAGCCTTTCTCATCAAATCATGTTAGGATTTGAAATTTATTAATAATGGGCATCAACACTTCTCATTGAATCAAATATAGAACACAAACAACTAAAAAAATATTAAGTAAAAAGTTTAAACGTGTGAAAACTACTCACCAAGGTCAAGACCATCTATTACTAAATCAAAAAGAAATAACAATAAGATAATAAAATATCATTACTATATCAAATGTTCCGAAATATGACACATTTAATTGTGTTATGCATGCATCTTTTATCATAATATCTGAAGCTGAAAGTTGAACTTCATTTATGATGCCAATGGTTTTTTTACGTTATCGATATAGATTACAAAATGAATTGAAAGTGTGTTAATACTTACTTTTGCTGAATGTTTGTTGCATATTTCCTAAAACATAAAAAAAAGAATTACTAAGTACTTCAGACTGTCCAATCTTACTGGAGATTTAAAGTGTAAATATATATATATATATATATATAATGATAGAGAGTGAAATACTAAACATTATGAAAAGAGAAGAAGAAAAATCATTAAAATAAAATATTTTTAAAAATATTAATATAAATAAAAATATTTGAACACTTAATATTGAAATATTGAACAAAATATTGAACATACATGAATAACTTGGAAAGCAAAAATATAAAAAATACAAAATAAATATAAAAAAAAACGAAAAGATGTAATACGATAATATCTGCGAAAAGGAGTGCTTTCTAATATTGTACCTATATGGTTAGAGTAAAATTTATCATTACAATAGTGTGAGGAGCACTCAAAATAACTGACACAAAATCGAACCCATTAAGTATAAAATAAACGAAATAAACACATGAAGCAAAAAAACAAAATAAAATGTAAAAAAAAAAAAAAAAAAAAAAAAAAAAAAAAAAAAAAAAACAGATCAACAGAAACGAAATCTATTAGAAGCAAATTTAAAAGAACTCTAAAAGTTAGTAGCAAAATCAAGAGGACCTACATGCACCGGAATCCTTCAAGAATGATTAAAAATGTTTTCATAATAAGATTGCCAGATTACAACATATGAAAACAGATGAAACAGCAAATGAAGTTAAAAGCATAATTAGAGGGATTTGTTTTATGACACGTTCTTACTTCAGTACTGAAGCGTGTTTGATTTGTTTGTTATCAAGGATTGTCCAGTAAATGTATGTCCGCAAGATAATAATATTACACTGCATGGTTTAAAGAAATTATAATTAATAAGGTTGATAAATTAATAAGATTATAATTGATAACTTAATTATACAACTTTCATGGTTTTAGAAAATTAAACATTTATTTAACAAAAATAAGAGAGAGAGAGAGAAAAAAAACATGATTTGCCCGTTTTACATAGATTTCTACGAATTGGATTTGTACAAGTTAAAAATATAAATAAACAAAGAAGTCTTAACAAAGAAGTCTAAAATTTTAACAATAAGATATAATTATCTCAATGAATTTATATAGAATTTAATTATCTTAGTTTGGTATCCATGGTATTTAATCAAATGTTAAAAAATTTGGTTGATTTGTTTTTTGGATAAATAAACATTGCTACATATTATTTTAATTCTATTCATTTGTTTAAAATTATATTTAAATACATGTTTTTAGAAACATTAGAATTCCAAGTAATCAGTTTGATTATATTAAAATTAAAATAATTTCCTTTATCGTATAAATGAACAAAGCATATATTTGCTTCTTTTTTAATTCCCAAATCCAAAAAATTAAAATTAATATTATCATCATGATTACGAATCACGATTAATTCCTCTGGGTAAATATTATTTAATAAGATTGCATAATCTTGAAAACTAAAAATAATAAAATCATCAATAAATCAAAGAAGAATTTATATAAAGAATATAATTTTTAATTATTGTGTAAAAATAAGTTAACAAAGAGAGATGGAGAATTAGATCCTTGTTGTATTCTATCAATTTGAATAAAAATATTTTTTTCATTGTTAAGCTAATTATTAATAAATATTTCACAATAATCAAAATCGCACTTAAGGAAATTTTTAAAATCATAGTAATAACTTAAAAGAACATCTTTTAGTTTAGAAATTGATACACTGAGTGCCCAAATTAGTATGAACACCCACTCCATACACTGTTGAACCATCTTTAGCCCGTAGTTCTGCTCGAAGTTTTCTTGGCATAGATGTTGGAAGGTGGTAGGAAGAATTCGAACCCATAATCGATGAATTGCACACTTCAATTTCTTCAGATTAGATGGCACTGGATCCAGCTGTATGATGTCCCGTTCAATCAAATGCAACAAATTCTCGATTGGATTGAGATCTGGTGATTGTGTGGACACACGAAGCAAGGTTAAGTCAATATTCCTATTTCTCGAACCATCTGACGACAATTTGCGCTGTATGCCAAGGAGCATTGCTTGCTGAAATTATCTCTCCCGACAGGGTATAGCATTAACATAACAAGAATTACTTGATCTTAGATAACACTTTAATACCTTTGGGTATCCAGATCTTGTTCCACGAGAATCAAAGGGCTTATATGATTCCAAGAAAACATCCCCTAAACCATAGCCCTGCCTCCACCAGCTTGAAGTGTTGTGGCAATGCGACAGAAATTCAACTATTATCTGATTATTTTGAACGTCAACTATATCTGAAAGCTAGCAACATATCTGAAAGCTAGAGATCCAGCATTCTGTCATTATTTCCATCGATTCTTATAAATAAAGGTCTTTCTCAGATTGATTAATCTTACATCGACTTTTGTCTTGTTAAAGCTTTTGTTGAAGAAGCCTTAAGCTACTACGGCAATCACCTACGCTATTGAGGAAACAAAACTGATGAAGCTATACTAAATAGATTAAATAAAGGAGGGACTGATGAAGATATACTAAATAGATTAAACAAAGCCCGAAGCAGTCACTCTATTCTCAGTAAATTCTGGAAAAACATAAATACAACAAATTTAGCAGAATTTAGAATTTCCAATAATAATGTTAAATCTGTTCAACTATATGGATTTGAGACATGGCACTGCAATAAAAATAACATGAAAAAACTTCAAATATTCAATAACAACTGTCTAATGTATCAAGTAGTTTCCTAAAATTTGTAATGCAGTAATCCTTTGAAAAGGAAAGCGTAAAAGTAAAAGGAAATGGATTAGTCATATTGTGTATAAGCCTGGAAAAATAAATATAGCAAGTTTTTGATTGAAATCATCATGGCAGAAGGGAAATAGGAAGATCTAAAAATACTTGAAAGAAGACGATTGTAAGCGAATTGAAAACAATAGGAAAGACAAGGAGAGAGGCAAAATATCTGCTCACAAATAAAGTGAGATGAAAAGCTATGATAGAAGTCCTATGTTCCAATACGGAGTGAAAAGGAATATGTATGTACGTATGTGTTAATAAGTTTGGAATAAATAAATTATGTATTCAAGTTAGTCTCTAATTTTATTGTAAGCTCAACCGCATTTTCTTGTCATTTGAAACCTTTCCAGTTGTCATTACATAAATTGCACTTCATTTTTTTTCAGAAAATTCAACTTGTTAATACAAAACGTCATCTGAAAATACGTACTTTATTTGAATTACGTAGTATAGAATTGAAATTCTAAATAATATAAATTTGAATTCTGGGATAATTGAAACAACATGAAAAATATTAGTTGTTATCTTTAAAATGCATTGATATGCATTAGTATCATTTATAGAATTTAATTTATTTTAAATCCAAATTCTCGATCTGTTACTAACGTAAGATATACTATGTACGTAAACTTTAACTTACTTTTTGTTACGGACGTAACAAGAAATTCAAAATTTGAAATTCTACAAATACAGTAACTTTCATTTTCAATAAGGGTAGTCTTTCTAAACAAAACTGTAGTATTATGAAGCTAAAAACATGTAAATTATAATAAATGATGAAAATATTTGTTTGAAATATTTAAATAGTGTTTATTTAATCCTTTAATTCCACATATTTCACGCAAAAAAAAAATTGAAACTAAAGTTTTCAGTTTAAAATGAAATGTTAATTAAGTATCCAGTCTAAAATGAAATGGCCAAGTTGCACTACAATAAAATAAACACTTTAAGCTGATATAAAACAGGTCAAATTTGCTAAAGTTTGAAACTTAAATATTTTGCTCTACAACTTTTTTTTGCTCTATACCGAATTGCACCATTGTGTTTTGTTCATTAAATGTTAGAGGTGATTTTGATCCAATTTACAGATTTTTGACTGCGTTGATATGGCTACATTAGTGCTACACACATTAGTGCTACACTAATAAGCTAATCAGTCTTTTGATTGGATTGGTTGAAGGGAATTGAAAAGGTAAACGTTCTTCACCTAGAACCAGTTTGGCACATCTCAGAGTTTTAGTGTGCATATCAAATAGGCACCTAAAATATAAACATAATCAATTTAATAAAAACATATTAGAGGATCGATCTTTAAAATTCTATAGTATTTAATTTGATTTGGTTAACAAATACGTATGTTTGATTAAGCTGAAATTCGATATTTAAGTTGTACTTAAATATTAATCCCTTAGATAATTGAGTTCCCTTATATATTGATGTAGTGTGATGATGATGATGTATATTTTCTAAATATTGATGTTTTAAGTTGAATGACGCCACTGCCTAAATTCTGTGTTTTGTTGAACTCAAAGAACAAAAGCAAATCAAAATGTTGGAATCATTTAAATATTCGAAACTACTCACCATTATTTAACAGGTCACCCACTAAAATAAGAAAAATTTAATAATGAAATAAATCGAGATGCTTACATTATATCAAATATCTCAAAAATCACATTTTTGAAAAACGAATTAAGTAGTTTTCTTTTTATTTTCTTTAAGTGTGTTATAATTTTAAATTTAATTTTTAAGATTTATTGCATTAGTTAGTATTCCATCATTGTGCTAAGAGTCATTAGGAGAAAATGCTGTGCGAAAACCACTTTTGAAGCGATTTAGTAAATCGCCAAATTTGGGAATGTTTACGGTGCGTTCCCGAGAGTTATCTAATGTTGACTGTTCTCAGAAAAACGAATTAGAAAGAAATAAAAACAAAATTGTGATATTTTTATTTAATTTGTGGCATTTAAAGTAAAAATAATGATACATCATACTATTACATATTAATTTAATATTAATGAAAAGCGTAATAACACGATAAATTACGAACAATTGCATATTATTGAATATTCTATCATAAATTTTGTCTCTATAATACATATATATTAAACATCTGACACCAAAGGTGGGGTTTAATCACACTCCTTCAGAGCTAATAAAAGTTTATTCGTTCGAATGTAATGAATGTAAAGTTTTCCAAAGTTTCTGGAAATTAAGATTTCCTACCTCTATGAAACAAAATATTAAACGAAGTGGTTACTTTTTAAGAATTAATATCAAAATTCTACACAATTTTTTCGAGTTCATTTTAGTTATAATTTCATTGAAAGATTTGGAATTTATTTACAGTAGAATGTGGATATGAAAAAATTCCAAATCTGTTAGAAATACACTAAAATGTAAATATAAGAAACATCTCCAATACTTATCAGATTATCAAACTGGTTTTGATGCCTGTTTCGTAAGATTTTGATACCGTTTTAATTTTTCTTAACATAATTGTTAATTTTTGATTACCTATATGAATGTTTTTTTATCACTTTATTTTTGACAAGGTGTCGAAAAATATCTTTTAAGGGTGGTCATATGGAACATTCTGTATGTAATTCTTTAAAGTTTCAAATTTTCTTACTTTTGTTCATGAGAGCTCCTGCACCACCACCTTCTAAATAGATAAATGAATGTTAATAATTAAATTGTAAGAATTTGAACTTCATTTTCCAACATTCAAGATCTGTCTTAAAATAAGTTTCATTTCTATTGTGTTCTTAAAACATTTATATTCCATTTCATTTTATTAATTAGAGCATAAAAATCATTTAAAAAATTTGGAATACATTTTTGAGTTCAAGAAATACTTTCACTAGGTTCATCACATCACTGACAATATTGCCCCTAATGCTTCTCCTAATCTACCTAAACCACTTAAAAATAAAATATTTCAATAAAAATTAAATCTTAATAACAGTAATTTATGTAAATCAGGGATACAATAAAACTGTATACGGAATTTTGAATATTTATCTTCGTCATTTTTCAACATTCAATATCTGTCGTAAAAGAAGATTTAAAAATTTGGAATGCATTTTTGAGTTCAACAATTGCTTTCACTTCAAGAAAAATTAAATCTAAAAAACAACAGCAGTTATGTAAATCAATGTCACAATAAAACAGCATACGTGATTTCAAATATTTACCTAATTAGAAAAAATTATTATTCATCAATTAATTAGAAACTTCATGTTCCAACATTCTATAGCTGGTACAAGAATTTTCATAATGTTCTTCAAAATTAATGAAATGTTCTCCAAACTATTCATACTTCAATATTTTTCCTAATATTTCATAGTATCAATTAGATCATAAAAATTGTTTTTAGAATTTGGAATACATTTTGAAATAAAAAACTACTTTTACATGATTCAAAACATCATTTACCTGTAATAAAATTTACTCACCATCCTCTAACCCTAACATGTTTAAAAAATCAGCTGAAAATAAAATATTCAATTCAAACATTAGTATATTAAATAAATCAGTGACACAACAAAAATGTTTCTAAAAAATATTAAATGTCACAAAGAGTCTCTTCAGTGGGTAATAGGCAATTTATTGCCTCAAAATAGGCTAAAATATATTTCTATCAAATCGTGAAACTTGATATTACGTTTTTAGAATGTGGAATACATTTTTGAATTAAAGAACTACTTTTGCATGAATGAAGACATAATTTTCAAGCATTAAAATCCGTCCGCTACTTCTAACATGCTTCCAAACCGCCTTAAAATAAAATATTCAATCGTAAATTAAATCGAAATGACAAGAGTATTTTAAATAAATCAGACATACAACGGAATTGCACAGCGAATTTTGTGTATTTCGAGAATTTCGTATAAGGAAAAAAGGGATAACTTTTTCACTATTTTAAAATTTTTTTCTTCGATAACAAGTTTAAATTGCAATAAAGAGCTCTCAAATTACAAAGTATTTTTGAGAAATATTATTTTCAATTTAATAAGTAAAACATTATGGAAAATATTTAAATAGAATATTCTACATCACAAAGTGTCACCAAAGAGTAATGCGTAATTTATCGCTTCAAATTAGACTAAAATATAATTATATATAGCAAAACTTGATATTAAAAACAGTCATAAAAATATTAAGTGTACAAATAAGTTCTCACCGTTCGTCACAAGATGGTTATGTATCAATTGATTGGTGTTAAACATCTTATAGTAAGTTTGTTCATCTGGTAACAACATAACCTTAAAGTATTAGTTATTCCGTATTAGTTAAAGGTAATTGTTTTGGGATAAAAATGTCAAGCTTTGTACAAAATAAGAGCATTTGAATGGAACTTCTGATTGAATTTCTTAATTTCAAGAAATCTGCAGCTGAGACGCTTCGATTACATGAATAAGATATGTTGAGGCTACTTTAAGTGAGAGAAGTTGTCATGAGTGGTTTCAGAAGTTTAAAAACGGTGAGTCTGACGTGGAAGAACAAGAACGCATTGGAATGCAGAAATTGTATAAAGACAAGAAATTTGAAGAATTATTGGAAGAAGATTCGTCCCCAAGGCTAAAATAACTTTTTCTTTTATTACAAGTGACTTAGCAAGAAATTTCACATCGTTTAAAATCGTTGGGAATGATCCAAAAACAAGAAAGTTGGGTTCCATACAAACTGAAGCCAAAATGCATTGATAATCGATTTTGCATGAAAACTGAATTTTCTATTAGAAAACACTTCAATGGGAAATCCTACCCCACCACCCGTATTTGTCAGACCTTGCCCCTTCAGATTATCACCCACGCCAGTCGATTTCACATGGTCTGTCTGAGCAGAAATTTACATCATTTGAAGAAACCAAGAAATGGGTCGATTTGTGGATATCCTTTAAAGATGAAGATTTCTTCTAACGTGGTATTCGAATGCTCCTAGAAAGATGGAGAAAAGCAGTGTCTAGTAATGGAGAATTCTTTGAATAAGAGATAATGTACCGTTCGTTCATAATAAACTGCTAAATTTTGATAGAAAACGTCGGAAACGTATTTTTATTTCCAATACATCTAAAAATTTTAACATATTTTTTATATTTTAGAGAAAACAAAAGAAATCGGAATAAAAGTTTTTATTATTTTTATAGTTATGAATACTTCTGTAACTATTTCCATTAATAATATTAATTTAATTGTAATTAATAAATTTTTTAGTATTATTATTTCGTTTATTATTCTAATTATTATTAATTACGTATTTATAATTTAAAACTAAACTTCCAAATCAACATGAAGCAAATTATTATCAGTTTGATACGGGATCTTTTCTTACATAGTTTCTCTTATTACCAAGCAAACTCAGGATGTACATATAACCCTATTTTTGTCGACCTTTACAAAGTCTAATGCAAGAATTCTTTAAGGTTAAAGTTTTAACACCGTTAAACAACGTAGTGAATCATTATGAATTTTTTTATGAGTGTGTTATAACATTGGCCTCTGACAATTCTCTACCTGCATCCGTTCCACTTGTATTGTCATGTCACATCATGACTTGTATAAATCAATTTCCTTTCACTGTTACAATTATTGTCTTCATTGTTGATCAACTCGTATCGTAAAATTATCACTAAGTTTCCACTTAAAAATCTAAAAGCAGTACTAAGCACATACACGTGCTAAACATATATAAAAAAGCCATACACTAAAAGCCTAAACTAAAAGTGATAGCTTCCTATTTAAAAACGTAATTAATTCAGCGAACAAGAAATCTGAATATTAATTTAGCTTATCAACATTAAAACCGCAAATATGTATTTTACAGGGAATTTACCGCAAATCGCAGGTAGATAAATAAATTTTATAAAAGGATTTTGAAACACATACTAATTAAGACACACATACTACAAAATTACTTTTTTTTTTAATAACGGCAGACACTGAACTTTCGTTCTTTGCCATAGAAGATGCTGGTAGTGTTGCTCATTTATCGTTATCCAGTGGGTACCTGTGAACCAAAGTCACGGAGGCGAGCAATGTTACCCAACACGCAACTACTAATACTAATACACATACTTATACTAATACGCATACTATAAAAGAGTTTACATGAACATAGACATAAACATACATAAAAACATAAAAAAGCCATGCCCTAAAATCCTAAACTAAAAACCATAAAGTTTCCTAATTAAAAATAGAATGCATTCATTGAACAAGAAATCTGAATATTAAGTTAGCTTATTGACAAAAAAACCGCCAATATGTATTTCAGAGGGGATTTAAAGCACATCGCAGGTAGAAAAAATAAACTTTATAAAACGATTTTTGGCATTTCAACAAGTATCAGTTATCACAGAAATAACAGCTGATTCACCACCTAATATTGTTCTTTAGACTCGCAAGAAGTTCTGATGACATTTTCTTTATTTTTTCTATGACTGGAGACCAATAACTCTTGAAAACGGGAATATCATATAGTAACCTGTCACACATTTGTCTTGTCACAAAACTGACCTGTCACAAAATATCCCCATGTTAGAGTCATTCATTAAACCATTTACAAATAATGCATATTACTCACCGTCCACTGCTTGTACGCCTAAAAGTTAAATTGCTATTAATAAGATAAAATAATATTAAAACAAAAAAAATATAGTAGTTAGTGATACAGCAAAACTACATAGCGAACTTTATTTATTTTTTTAAATTATTATTTTTTTTTTTTGTGTGTGTAGATTGTTTTAATTTAGAAACTATTTTTTTAACAATATACAAATCCAAAAAAAGACTTAATCTAAATGTTACAATTTTCTGCAATTGTAGCTCAATTATGAAAAATCTTTTTTTTTTTTTTTCTTTAATTTTTAAGCTGTTTCACGCATTGATTTTAGAAACTTTTCCATAATATTTGATTGATTATTGCACTCCACTCTACTTTTATAAATTCCATTCATGAACCATTATATTTCTCTAAATAAATATTTATAAATGTTTGAAAAATGTAGTTTAGCAATAAATTTTAACTACCTAAAAGTCTTAAAATGAAAATAAAGCCTCATTATAATAATAAAGATTTTTGTACTACATTGAAAGTTTTGTACGTAAAAGAAAGATGGCTATAAGATGGACAAAATATTAATTTTAAAGATTTATTTTGAAATATGCAATATACAATCAATTTTGTTTCAAAATGAAGAAGTAAATGGAGTAATTGAGAATTATTATTCTCTTCACTTTCTTTTAGGATCTGCGAATTGTTCTAATGGTCTGAATAGAGATTCCTTGGAACAATTCACAAATCCTAAAAAAGAATTAAATTCAAAGCTTGCAAGTGTAAATTATGAAAAATCTTTTGTTCTGGAAGTTGTTTTTTATCTTATATTTTTATTATTTTTATTATAGTGTTATTTGACGCTGGTTAAAGTATTTGCTTTAGAAACTTTGCTCAAATATACGTATATTTGTCTTATGCACTCTACTTTTATAATTACCATAAAGAAAAAATTCATGAGTAAAATTAGCCTTAAGATTTGGTATTCATGAGTCTTAGCCTTAAACTTTCTTCGAATCAGTTTTATACTTCTTTTTACTGATTAAAGTATTAAAACTCCTTGGTTTCGATTCATGTCCGGTTATATAATATTTAATTTTACTTAATCGGTACAGCAGATATATTTCACTAAAATTTTTTTTTATAAAAGTCAAAATAAATACAGTTAACAATATATTTTTTTTTTATCAACTAACGTAATGTATTGAAACGAAATGCATTGCAATTAATAATGTAATGCATTATACAATATGAATATACATGTTTAAAAATGAAGCATTATTTCAATATTAAAGATTTATGCTTTCAATGAAAATTTTGTGCATAAAAAATATTGACTTAAGCATATCTGTACAAAAATATACAATGCATTCATTTTATTATATTTTATTATATTATATTTTCAATATGCAAGTAATATAGGTTTCAAATAAATGGAGTAATGGGGAATCATTTGCTTCTATTTGTGGATTGTTCTTATCTGTATGAAGTAGCCATTCAAGCATTTATAAATACGAAAAAATTCTTAAATTCAAACGATATGATTTTCTGCAAGTGTAGCGCAATTATGAATAACATTTTGACCATAGACTTGTTTTATACTATTTATTCATTTTTTATTTATTCATTTATAATTTATTCATTTATTATTTATTCATTTATTATTTATTCATTTATTATTTATTCATTTATTATTTATTCATTTACTATTTATTCATTTATTATTTATTCATTTATTATTTATTCATTTATTATTCATTCATTTATTATATTTTAAAGTTTCATTTAACGTTCGTCCTAGTATGCGTTATGGAATTTTAACTTAAATGTATGCATTCATGAAACTTTACTTCATAAATTAAGAATAAGTCATAAGTCAAACTTTAAATTGAACCACTTGGTGGTATTCTGTATAGTACTTTAGGTACAATCTCTGTACTGTTACAAAAAAAATTTAACTAAGTAATTTTTTTAAAACTCTTTACCAGTCAATTTCGGATAAAGTGACTTTTCTAGATGCTTTTCCAGTTTTACAATATCAGCTTTTATTTTTAAATAGATGGAGTTGATTTGTTTCTTGACAAAAACGTAAATGAAAAGTTTGCCTTAAAAGTAGATCATTAAATATTTATTACACACATTTTAGCTCAAATTGTCTGCTACTTGAGAATACTTTCATAAACTGATTAGTCATAATGATGATTTCAGGATTTTGTTTAAACATTTTCAGAGATTTAGGGTACTATGCTATCAATGAATAGCATTTACTCGCATTCCTTCTTTAAGTCAATACCAAATTAGTTTTAAAAATTCAAGGTTCTCAAGCTCTTAAGCCACGTCCCATTTCGTAAAGACTCTTTTTCCTGTACTCGCATAAAACTATCGTCTATACTCTATTGCAAAATAAGAAAAAAATCATTATCCCTATGGAGAGAACATGTTCGTCACTAAGTGCACGCCAAATGAATGCCACGCTTCCAGCGGCAACGTATATCAATATCGCCAATTATTGAAACGACATTGCACAGCCTCCAATTGCTTGCTTTTTTAATAACAACAATAATCAACTAACAAGTAATCAGAGTTAATAAACATCGCATCTAAAATTCGTAAAAAAATATATGTCTTTGTTTTCGCATTTAAAGAAACCAATGAAAGAATAATAAACATTACTTCTTGCAGTCGATTTTGTTCTACAGCGAAACAAAAGTACAAATTCTTCATCTCGCATTTGATTTGTTAAGAGCATATCAGCATAGAACACTCCTTTTTTAGTAGTCCAATCAAATCCGATGCTCTTGCAGCGTCATATAGTTGTTTCTTTTTCAAAAACGAATGTCCGTTACTGAAATATGCCGTCAAGTCTAGAAATCTAGTAAGACTGCAAAAGTATAACTTATTTTAAATAATTTTATGATGTTTATCGTAACAATAGCATGAATTAATTTTCTGACTGTCATGTTTAATTTTTAGCTTTTTATCTTGTTTTGAAAGCATTATTGTATGATTTGATGAAAAAATGAAACGGAATTATATGCAATCGTGTATTATTGCAAGAGTCATTTACAGCGTCATTTGCAAGAGTCAACTTGCAACGGAGTATAATATAAATTATACAGTATAATACAACGGAGTATAGTATAAATTTTCTAGTGGTGATCTACTTAACAACAAAGGAATTTTTTCATGTGTGTGTGTATCTCTATCTACTTAAAATGTAGCAACTAATTTAGGGTGGAGTGAATAATAATAAAAAAGTATGTTTTCATTGAATGATTTGAACATAAAAGAAAGATTAACTTACCAGTCGTCACCAGATTAGCTATAAAATATACAATACATTAAATTTATAAATTAATTTTTATACATACAATGAACAAGAAAAAAGGAATGGGAAAATGGAGGGGGGATTTTTTTCTGGATATATGGACCGTTTAAGTGGTCTGAGTTAAACACCATTCGAACAATTAACAGATCCGAAAGAAAAGCTTAAATTCAAACATTACAAACTTCTGCAACTGCAGCGCAATTATAACTTTTAATCCATTAATCACCAAAAATTCATATTTTTTTTTTTCAATTAGAATTTTTATTTGTTATTAAATGTTCAAGTACCAATAGAAAAAAAATAAGAGTAATTCATTTCCGAAAGAGAAATTTTTTTGTTTAATATTTTATTTAAAAAGTTTAAAAAAAAGCCTTGGAATTTATTGTTAAATGTCAAAAAATTTAAAACATAATTGATTCATGTAATCATCATGGAAAACAAATATAAACCAATACACTTTATTCTTTTTCTTCAGAAAATTTTAAAAACTACAGAGAGTGGCTGCTAATTTCTAGAGCTAATCTACAAACTACAGAAAATATAATGTGAGTTACATATCCAATTAAAATGTTCCATTTAACCTCTTTCGGAAGGAATACACTTCTCACCTAGTTAGTTATATAGGTTTTAAAAACAAAATATTATTAAAATCTCTGTTTAGAATTTGCATAAATATCTTGCTTTTAATTTAATAACTTCGACTTTCTGAAATCTTGTTCTCTTAACTTTTCTTAAGAGGTTATCGAAATGAATTATTCACCATAGTCTTTGAATGAATATCTTCATGGCTTTTTGATTTCTAATGGATTTAAATATCCACTTAATGTGCTTACATGTAGCATCAACCTGATGTAACACACTTGTGTACTCCACTATGTCAGTTTCAGATACAGATATTAAAGTCCTCGTCCGAAATACTCCTTAACTCTGAATTTAAATTGTAATGGCTTTGACATTCATGAACATTGTATATTTAGAAAAGTTTTTGGAGATTGTTGAGATAAATTGAACGAATCTCTTGTAGATTTTTTTAATATTTTTTTTTTGATTTCGAAACCAAGAAAAAGATAAATTTTTACCAGATATGGAAGTATCTACAAGTATTTCGGGTTCATACATATTACAATGAATGTTTAGCCGGAGAAATCTCGGACTTTGCAGAAATTATCAGTATGGATTGTTTTATCATGTTTTTCTCCGTGGAAGAAAATATTTAGCTTTATAAATAAGAGTTTGATAAGCCTTATAAATAGGAGTTTCAGTTTTAAAAATAGGAGTTTCAGCTTTGTGTATAGGAGTTTCTGCTTTATAAATGGAAGTTTCAGATTTGTAAATAGGAGTGTCAGACACATAAATGAGGTTTGAGAGATTTAGTGGTGGAAGGTAAGTTGGTAGCTTATTAAACATAATTTAGTAGAATTTTATTTTATAACCATCGTTGAACAGCCGACCCAATTGTTTGGAGGGTTTACGAGAACTAATGTTCAACTTCATGGCCTAGTAATTTTGAACTCAATCCAGAAGAAAAGGCAACTCCTGATTCAAGTATTGGTAGAAATTTGCTTTCGTAGGGAACTTTCTAATTGAAAAAACCCGCATTTGCGTTACACAGAGAGAAAAACCACGAAAATCTCCCACGTTTAGCCTGACGGCAAAGAGACTCTAACACATGATCTGTCTACCACTGAGTCTATTTTACGTCAGCACTTCGGTCGGTGCAAGCCTGCTGCGGAATTATCATTTAACTACCTTCCCTGGGATTCGAACCCTGTTCACTTCATTGGAAAGTGAACGCTCTATCCCCTGAGCCATCACTGTTCAATTTAGTTTAATTGTAATTTCTTATAAATTCACAGTTTAGTCTAACTTGACGATACCAACTCCGATCGTAAATTTCAAGCAAAAAAATATGCTTCAGGTGTATGTTGCGTAAGAAATAGTGGTTACTGAAAAAAGTTAAATTGTTTAGAAGGAAATGATGTTAGATTTCAATTGGTTTGCTGTACTTTTTGCAACAACCGTTTCGTTTTGTAGTAGTACAAGACGAAACATGAGTTGACGCATGTATATTATTTTTTGCTTCAGCATTTTGCCTTTAACTACTATTTATTTTTAAAAATAATGTGATGTTTTCATTTCAACAGTAGGTAAGAGAAGAAATTTATAATGTCAAACATATATTAAGAAAATCAAAATGCAATATAATTGCAATTGAGCAATTTAAAGATTTCCTTTAAAATTTTTATAACCGAGTACAGATTTCAGTACAATCTCTGAATTCATTAGCTGAATTTTGCAATTTTCAGACGGATTTTAAAAATGAAAAATATATTTACTTATCAATGGAGTTTTTTTAATCTGCTCTGCTTTCTACAAACAGTAATCTAACGAATAAATCATTTAAATCATTCCTTTTTGTTGAAAAACAATTTTGTTTCAGCATATGATGTCCCTAAAAAAGACTGTAAGTGTTGAGGGGAGTTATTTCAATAAAGTTAGAATTTCATCATGACGTGAAAAAATTAGGGGAGCTTATGGATTATTACCAGGAAATAATTTAATGAGGTTATTAACTCATCAGAATGCTATAAGAAATTCATTGAGCTTATTGATAAGGAGTATTTTAGATAGATAGCATAGATTGCATTTTAAATCATCCTTATTCAGTGATAAGGAAAAATATTCCTTTCACAAAGATAACGATTATAAGTATTCAATGATATTATCTAATGATAATTTCAATAAGATTAAAAATTTATTGCTATTTAATAAAAAATGCTGAGCTCATATATTTAGCAAGATTTATTTAGGAAGTCATCAACTCAGTGTAATTTAATTAAAATTTCTTTTCCTGAATAATGCTTAAATTCCTAACTTTTCACACATTTGCAAGTTACCTGAATAATTACAAGTTTTGGGCTAGTAAATAAGGGTTGGGTTAGTTTATAACTTTTAAAAATGTTAAATGTTTGGACTCGAATAAAAATATTTCTATGTAAATATTCTCAATTAAGCTATACTTATTAACTACCTTCCTGTTTGATAAATTATATTTTTAATTGAGGATTTATTTTTTTCATAACGCAGTCCGTTGAATGAATGTATGTGGAAATATTACTTTTAAAAAATGGAATCTGAACCTGCCATATGACGTTCTGACTAGAAAAATATGAATGTTTACAAAATTTTAAGTAAATTATCGATTTTTCAATCTCTGCTCAGCACGATTTACTGATTTAATCCTTAAGCTATATCATTTTCTTACACACTAAAATAAGGACAAAAATATTTGTAATAGAAGCCAGTTAACCTTATTATCAGTAACTACAACATTTGGCGCAGTCATACATTTAATTAATAATTATAATAGCTATAAACTCAATTTGTTTATTTTGTTTGTTTTTTTTTGTCTCTTTTCAAAAAATTAGATATTATTTTCAGATGACAATTGATCACTTGCAATAAAAACTGTTTCTGTGTTTTATAAAGTCTTGAATTAACTTCAGCTCCTTCTGAGAAATCCTTTACTAGTTTGATATGAGGGAACATATGTCTTTTCTTGGTAATTGGGGATCATTATCCCATTCTTTAGCATCTTTTATAACCAATCGGTTCCAAATCCCATGCTGCAAAAAATCAGGATAGTTAATATTCTATAAGCTCCTTTTCAGATACTTTTCCATCATGTTTTCTGAGGACCAAAAGTTGCGGAAGGGTTAAAATTTGGGGAACTACAAGTTGATAATTTATTAATCAAAACATAAATATTAATGTACACATTTTACTATTACTAGAAAAAAAACTCTTGGCAACAAAGTTGGAAATTATGTTATAGTATGTAAGAAAACAAATTCATGTTTGTTATAATGATCGAATGTGAATAACAGAAATTGGTTATTTTTTGTAACCATCGCTGAACAGCCGACACAATTTTTGGGCTTAGGTCAACTAATGTTCAAATACGTTGCCGTTAAATTTTGAACCCAATAAAGAAGACAAGGGATTAAGTATTGGGAGAAATTTCCCTTTGTGGAGGACTTTTTGATGGAGCTGATCTTTATTTACGTTACATGGAGAGGAAGACCATGGGAACCTCTCACATTTAGCCTGACTTCAAAGGGGAATCTGACCCATGATCCATCTGCCACCGAGGATATTTCACGTCAGCACTGTGGTAGGTGCAAACCGGATGCGGAATTCATATAGACCAGCCATCCTCGGGATTTGAACCCACAGTTCACCTCATTTGAAGACGCTCTATCCTCTGAGCCATCACGGCTCTGAAATTGGTGATTGCTGCTTTCCACCAGTGCATATTTATAATTCATAGTCGCTTTGGTAAATGACCGAAATTTACACTAGGTTTAGTTATGTACTATTGCCCGGTATACATTTGCCCGTTATGACCTTCATCAATGTTTTTTGTAAGGTCAAGTGCCACTGCCTAGTATGCATTTGCCCTGTACCCCAGGCACTGATGTTTCTCCTAATCTATTCTCAGCAGGTATTAAAATATCGAATAAATGTAATAATATAAATGAATAAATTAATATAAAATCGGATATAACAAATACTTCGGACATTCACTAAAGCGACTATGTGATTGTTGACATTCACCGGTAGTCGACATTCTCTTGCTTTCGGTCAATAACGGTAACAATAATGTTGCCAACTTTTGTTTACATTAGAAAACTATTTTCAAGGGAGAGGGAGATCAAAACTTTGCCTACGAAGTCATAGGCGATTAAAAAAATTTCAGAATGGACTAATTTACTCGCTGATCAGAAGTTACGTTTCTAAATTAATATATGAATTTGTTCAAATATGGTAAATGTCCGAAATCTATACTACGTCTAGTGAATGGAAAAAAAAATAGAAAATTTCACCGTATAAATAAGGGTATATAAATAATGAAATATATAATATGTAGCATAATCTTTTTTGATAAAGGTTTATAAATGAATTTTTATTCACGTGATAAAAAGATTTATTTAAATTCCAACGACTCAATATCCAGATTATTTCCAAAAACATTAGAATTAAAATAGAGAAAAATAGTTTTTTGTCAGAAAGAGCTTTAAAGTGTATACAATAGTATCAGTAATTTCGTTTTTGTTTTGTAACTCTTTTTTTTTCCACACCAGTATTATAATTTGTTACTTCAAAGACATATGTTCCTTTTATGACATAATTATGAAATTATATATTGTTATATTAAGACCGGTCATTACAAATTACCCTATGCTGAATATTAATATGGTTTAAAGCAGAATCACATTTATACAATTTCCGTTACTAAGGTTATTATAGATAATGGGCTGATTCGAACATAACTATTATCAAAAACTTTGTTTATAAACTTGCAAAACCTTTTAACAATTACGATCTTTAAAATGACTGGGAAATTATATTCCGGTAGAGTTAATATGGCAGTGTTTAGAAAATGATAAGAAAAGTGTTAGATAAGAAAAAATGTACCAATAGGAACTAAGTGCACATAGTTTTTGTGGTGCACATAATTTTTTTTACATATATAGCTACTTTTCTATTACCCATGCGCAAACAAATAAAACAACTTTCTTCATTTATTTATTCGATTTTATAATTTTTTTAGGAAGGCCCATTTTGTTTTTTATTTAAAAAAAATAATTAAATTGATGATTGAATTAAAATAGTTAAAATAGTTGAATTTACCTACAAAAGCAGATCACTTAATGGACCCCGCTTAAAGGAATACCATCGGTTCCCGCCAAATCTAAGCAATTAAGCAGGTTATTCGAATAAAAAGAGAGTGCAATATTCGATCTTAAATTTTGAATTTGAAGTATCTTAAATTTTACTTTTTAATGCATTAAACAGCATTTTTATTAAATAAACTCAGTTTTATGATCAATAAATAATTTTAATTAAAACTGTTTGCGTTAGCATCATAAAATATAAATGTCATTTAAATTTACATTAAAATAAATCAATGTTCGTGAAAAGTATAATGTAGGCACAAAAATAATATTTGATCTCTTCCAAAAAAATCTATAATTGAAGACTGTTTTTTATACCCGTTTAATTCATCAATTTTCAAAATTTAGATATTTCCTTTCAGTTTGTACAAAATTTTTCATGGCTTTTGTGTATTCCTTTCAAACACATTCAGATTGTTTTCTTTTTTTATTACTTATTTATATTTTTTTTAATCATTTTAACTTGAGAAATTCCAAATTAATGCACCATTTTAGTTAAGGATTTTTTGAAACCTATTGTTTCTAAGATTCATTGTTTTGCTTTTTGCCCGATTAATTTAAACCATTCCTTTTCTCTCTCTCAACTTGCAACCATCTCAAAGTTATTCACTGGATTAAGCAACTATTATGTTCAAGAGAAAGACATTCTGTACACTAGTGTGTTGGGTTTACGAAACTTTTTCTGAAGTCTTGACCACTAGACAAATCACTCTACCTTTTTTTTTACATTCTGAATGATGTGTGAAATAAGTCAGAGGGGCAAAACCCCCTTCGTTTACTTAAAAAAGGCAAGTAAAATTGGCAGCAAGATTTGATTAATTTTTTCAGTATTAACCCAAAAAACCTACTAATGAATAAGAAATTCCTATTGAAATGACCACCGATTGCATCCTTCTCAAATTAAAAAAAAATAATTGTTTCAGTACTGTTTGTCTAAGATAGGTACTCTAACCGCCACTAAGTCTGCGGCAGTCTGGTGCTATGGAAACAAGAAGAGGGCATTTTAGGGAGCGTAGCTTCGATGAAGAGGTCTCATTTTCTCTCGCCGAAATCAGTTCTAAAGAGGAACCCCGCACCCCTACTTGAAATAATCATACCTCGTTACCATAGTCACCGCCACAACTCCAGACGAATATCTGGCAGAGTACCTATCTTAGACAAACAGTACGGCTTCTTAAAGGCGATACAATCAGGCGGGGACAAAAAACAACAAATAATCGTTTAAACGGGGAAGATAAACATTAGTTTTATATAAAATGATTTGGTTCCATTAAATTTTTTTTTGTATAAGCGGGTTATTCGATTATCCGATATGAGATTAAGTGGGGGCGAATTTACCTGCAAAACCAAATTACTTATTGATTAATTTAGATTTGAAATTTTATCCCTTAAACTTTTTTTATCCGCAATTTTTTGTTTATAGGTAATTATTTTTCATAATTAATAATGACTATTAAAGATTTATGAATAATTATTAATTTTAATCTTTCAGCTGAATTTGTTACTTAATAAGCTCAATTCGATTTGTAAACGCAATTCATAAACTTAATTGATGTGGTTTGAGGCCAAATACAGACCTTGAAGGCTCAGCGTACACCCACAGTCAAAGGTTAATTGGAAAATATCTATTTAATATTGTTGCAAATTGTTTTAATTGTATTCGACTTAATTTCAATGAATTTTGAAATTGAATTTTTAATTGAATTTTAAAATTCCAAAATGTAAAGATATTATTCAAGTTTTAATATGATTATGCACTTGAATAATTCATTTTTTAGAAAAATTTTCATTAACAATTTTTTTTTTAAATATTTAGTTTACAAATAAAGTAATTTTCATAAAGTTAACAAAGATTTAATGAAATTCAAAAATTGCTACATTTAAATAAATTTTTTGAAGGCACAGTGTGCCAAGACTTTGAATGCTTTACTGATCAAAAAATCTAGAATATATGTCGTTTCTAACTTTTATCTATAATTTGCTTTTAATTGCCCCTTAATTATCTTTGCTTTTCACTTATCTAAAAAATTAATATTTGTATAAAATTTATATCGACATTTCGTGTTACAATGGTGTTATTACGGAATATTTATTGGGTGTACAAATTAGTTCGGCCCGTTTTTCTGTGATCAAAAATGCATTTATTTCAGAACAAAATGAATGAACAGATTAATCAAAGTATTGTCCATCGCTGGCTACTACTTTTCCCACTTCTCAGGCAATTTTCGAATTCCATCTCGAAAACATGTCTCGTCTTTTGAGGCGATCCAAGTTAGGAGCCAATTTTTGATTCCTGCGAAAGAAGTGAACTGGTGACCTGCCAAATCATGCTGCATCCGTTGGAACAACCAGTCATCAGAAGGAGCAATGTCCAGCGAATACAGCGGATGCAGTAAAATATCCCACTTGAGCATATCCAAATACTTTTTTACGACTTTTGCGACATCAGGCTGACCGTTATTAGACAGAAGAATAACTTTGTAATTTTTTGCTCGTATTTCGGCCGTTTTTCTCATAATGCACGACTTAAACGAATCAAATGTAGCCTATACCGATTGCCCGCAATTGAATCACTAGGTTGTAGCAGTTCATAGTATACAAAACTATTCACCATTCATCATTCTTCATTCACCAATCTCCATTCTTGAAACGTCGAAACCATTCCCTACATGATTTATCAGTTTGAGTAATGCCACCATAAACTTCTACAAGAATTCGATGCGTTTCAGCTGCACTTTTCTTCCAATTAAAGCAGAAATATAAAACCACCCGCAAATGGTGCTTCGTTACCACAAAACTTGACACACTCAACAAAGTAAAAAACAGGGTTTTTGTATGAAACTCAATGCGATATAAACTGAATATTATTGACAGGTGTCTAACCTCTCTGAAACGACCGAAACCAGCTGTCACTATGAAACATTCATAACAGCAGAGCCATCTCTTAAAAGCGGACCGAACTAATTTGTACTCCCAATATATATTACCTACATACAGAGTGTATCATGATTTCATGCGAGCTTTGGAATGCTTATAACAAAAAAAAATTATCTACATGTTAATTAATTTTGTTTTATCTGATAAAGAAACACCACAATTTTTTTGTCATAAATGCGCACTTTTGGTGAAGTGGCAGGCTTTAAGTTTTAAGTCAAATTCATGCCTAGCTTGCTGCAACATGCCACGATCAATGGTTGCAAATGTGGCTGTGTTCCTTCGCTGATATGCTGCAACTGTGGTTAATACCACAATTGTAGGAAGTTATGCGTTCTTCATTTCTCAAAGAGAGAGAAAACACCATTATCAAACAGAAGGTTATGATTTCCTAAATAAAGAACATATCCTAGTAGATGGATAGGACGGGTCAGCCGACGACCCCCCCCCCCAATTTTTACATGGACATCAGCACCCCAGACTTAACACCCGGTATTTTTTTATGGATGTATATCAAAGATCTCGAGCCGTATGTTTTTGTGATTAAACGGCATTATGATAAAAGATCACAACCGCATTCACTATTATAGATCTGGACATGTTACATCTTGTACCGCACGGTTTTTACTTCAGGCTGTCATATCACCGGAGGTTTAAAAATTTCAAATTTGAAACAAAAAATCGTAATGTTTCTTTATCATGTAAAATAAAATTTGTTGGTGTGTTAGTAATATTTTTTTTTTGTTTATAAGCTTTCAAAACATCGGAGAGAATATAAGAAATCTAAATCATTCAAATTCATTTTTTCCCTATTACCTACAATCATAAAGTGTAATAATACACTCTACCTTCAGAGCTCAAAACATTTTAGAATTTTTGCATGCCGTTCCGTGCATGTCCTGAAAGACCCTTTCTATTACATATTAATGAAAACTAATTAGTGAACCTATCATTAGTTTGTCACAAATATTCTGTAATTCCAGAATCATTTTTATTTCAACACTTTTACTTTAAAGATTGATCCCATCTAATATGTATTAAACAAGTACATTTTGTTTTGCATTGCTCATTGGTAATTTTTCAAGATGGAGTAAATGAAGAGTGCTATCAATTACAATCAACAAACAAAATTCATCAGAAATGTTACATACTATCGACAAAATCTTGAGGAAGGTATTTCTGGTTCAATTTGCATTTGTCCGGATTAGTATGTAAATGAAAAATATTACAAATTTTAGAAAATTAATTAATGAACCTATCGCTTGTTTATCACAAATGTACTTTAAAGATTGATCCCATCTAATATGTATTAAACAAGTACATTTTGTTTTGCATTGCTCATTGGTAATTTTTCAAGATGGAGTAAATGAAGAGTGCTATCAATTACAATCAACAAACAAAATTCATCAGAAATGTTACATACTATCGGCAAAATCTTGAAGAAGGTATTTCTGGTTCAATTTGCATTTGTCCGGATTAGTATGTAAATGAAAAATATTACAAATTTTAGAAAATTAATTAATGAACCTATCGCTTGTTTATCACAAATGTACTTTAAAGATTGATCCCATCTAATATGTATTAAACAAGTACATTTTGTTTTGCATTGCTCATTGGTAATTTTTCAAGATGGAGTAAATGAAGAGTGCTATCAATTACAATCAACAAACAAAATTCATCAGAAATGTTACATACTATCGGCAAAATCTTGAAGAAGGTATTTCTGGTTCAATTTGCATTTGTCCGGATTAGTATGTAAATGAAAAATATTACAAATTTTAGAAAATTAATTAATGAACCTATCGCTTGTTTATCACAAATGTACTTTAAAGATTGATCCCATCTAATATGTATTAAACAAGTACATTTTGTTTTGCATTGCTCATTGGTAATTTTTCAAGATGGAGTAAATGAAGAGTGCTATCAATTACAATCAACAAACAAAATTCATCAGAAATGTTACATACTATCGGCAAAATCTTGAAGAAGGTATTTCTGGTTCAATTTGCATTTGTCCGGATTAGTATGTAAATGAAAAATATTACAAATTTTAGAAAATTAATTAATGAACCTATCGCTTGTTTATCACAAATGTACTTTAAAGATTGATCCCATCTAATATGTATTAAACAAGTACATTTTGTTTTGCATTGCTCATTGGTAATTTTTCAAGATGGAGTAAATGAAGAGTGCTATCAATTACAATCAACAAACAAAATTCATCAGAAATGTTACATACTATCGGCAAAATCTTGAAGAAGGTATTTCTGGTTCAATTTGCATTTGTCCGGATTAGTATGTAAATGAAAAATATTACAAATTTTAGAAAATTAATTAATGAACCTATCGCTTGTTTATCACAAATGTACTTTAAAGATTGATCCCATCTAATATGTATTAAACAAGTACATTTTGTTTTGCATTGCTCATTGGTAATTTTTCAAGATGGAGTAAATGAAGAGTGCTATCAATTACAATCAACAAACAAAATTCATCAGAAATGTTACATACTATCGGCAAAATCTTGAAGAAGGTATTTCTGGTTCAATTTGCATTTGTCCGGATTAGTATGTAAATGAAAAATATTACAAATTTTAGAAAATTAATTAATGAACCTATCGCTTGTTTATCACAAATGTACTTTAAAGATTGATCCCATCTAATATGTATTAAACAAGTACATTTTGTTTTGCATTGCTCATTGGTAATTTTTCAAGATGGAGTAAATGAAGAGTGCTATCAATTACAATCAACAAACAAAATTCATCAGAAATGTTACATACTATCGGCAAAATCTTGAAGAAGGTATTTCTGGTTCAATTTGCATTTGTCCGGATTAGTATGTAAATGAAAAATATTACAAATTTTAGAAAATTAATTAATGAACCTATCGCTTGTTTATCACAAATGTACTTTAAAGATTGATCCCATCTAATATGTATTAAACAAGTACATTTTGTTTTGCATTGCTCATTGGTAATTTTTCAAGATGGAGTAAATGAAGAGTGCTATCAATTACAATCAACAAACAAAATTCATCAGAAATGTTACATACTATCGGCAAAATCTTGAAGAAGGTATTTCTGGTTCAATTTGCATTTGTCCGGATTAGTATGTAAATGAAAAATATTACAAATTTTAGAAAATTAATTAATGAACCTATCGCTTGTTTATCACAAATGTACTTTAAAGATTGATCCCATCTAATATGTATTAAACAAGTACATTTTGTTTTGCATTGCTCATTGGTAATTTTTCAAGATGGAGTAAATGAAGAGTGCTATCAATTACAATCAACAAACAAAATTCATCAGAAATGTTACATACTATCGGCAAAATCTTGAAGAAGGTATTTCTGGTTCAATTTGCATTTGTCCGGATTAGTATGTAAATGAAAAATATTACAAATTTTAGAGAATTAATTAATGAACCTATCGCATGTTTATCACAAATATACTGTAATTCTATAAACATTTCTAATTCAACACTTTTATTTTAAAGATAAATATCATCGAATATTATCTAATATGTATTAAACGAGTACAAACGGTTTTGAATTGCTCATTGGTTATTTTTCAAGATGGAGTAAATGAATAGAGCTTTTATTTACTATCGACAAAAATATCTATCACAAATGTTACGTAATATCGGCAAAATCCTGAAAAGGTATATCTGGTTCAATTTTTGTTTGCCCGGATCAATATGCAAAGGTAAAATATCTTTGCCAAAAAAGAAATTTTAAATCATCCTGTCTTGCTGAGCAATTAATTTCCGATACCAGAAATATTTCAAACAATATAAAACGGAAATAGAAAATGTAATAGAAAATATAAAACATAATTTATTATACACATTGCAAATCATATGCTTTTTCAGATATAAATTTAAATAATCACTTACCAGAAAGTAAGCATACGACAATACCAATCAGAAACTTTGTTTGAATTTTAATAGATGACATTTTTACTATGTGGAATTATGTTACAATCTATGATAAAATGCGATGCAATGAAAGAGTTACTTCTATGTATTTAATCTTAAAGTTTTTCCTCATCTTCATGACTAGATATAACTCCTTTCAAGATATCTACTCGTGTGAAAATATAGTGAAATGTAAGACCCATGACATGAACTCGCCTTATTAGAATATCTTATCTTTTTAGACATGATTTTTCATCTTAATACTCATGTTGAACTTGAAATATATTTAATCAGCGATTCTTTTGAATGCGTGTCAAATGAATTATATTTTTTAATCTGGAAGAAACTGATCTGATTAGAGCGAAAGTTTATTCAGAAGTGATTTTGGCAGCATAAATCTTCAAAAATATCTAACTTTTAAAAATGAACTATAAGTCTAGCTTCCGACTTAAAATATCAACGTATCTAAATGCTGTAATATCTAAAAATGTTTTCAGATATTCTTTTTAATATAAATTATTCCAACTATTTCACGCCGAAATGGAATCATTTTTAAAATAAAAAAAATAAGATTTTCATCATGATTTATGAAATTAAGATTTTTTTATGATCTATCCATCTGAGCAAATAGAGAAAACATAATTTCCATTCTGGCTCCTTTTTTGCCCCCTGATTAACCATTGCTTACTTTCAGACTTCCGTTTAATTCAATATATTACAGAAAATCACTATTTTTTTTAAATCAATGGCTTAAGAGTATCAACTAAAAAAGATTTTAAAAACTAATAATATGTTTTAACTAATATAACTGTGTAGTTACGTTTCATTTACATTTTAGTTTAGACGTAAAATATCTATTATTTTTAAAATTAGCAAACATTTAATAATTAATTACTTTTATTAACATTTGCCAGTTTGTTAAACTTTGTACTAGTTTCTTAAGGAGTTATCATTTAAGAGACTTGATGTAAATTTGTGGGTTAATTTTATGCTTAAATTCACTATAAAACTGTAATTTAAAACGATTTTTATGATTGGAGATATCATAAAGACATAATAAAAAATGGATAAATAAAACGTGTTATAAATTTTACGAACAAACCAGGCACTCGAAAAGACAGTACTCAATGAAGCTTATATTTTAAACATTTATTTTATTTTGAACTAGTACACATAAAATAATGAACGATTTGGTTTTGGTTGATAAGATGTTTTCAAATTTTAAAGTTTAAAAATTATTTGCAAAAAGAACTGCAAAAAGAATTAAATTTTAAATGAATCACATCTAAGATGCTAAAATAAAATTTACAAAATTTATCCAATAGCCTTTTGACACAGATGGGATACTGGCGTCCTTTTTATATATTTTTTTCTGTATCTCTAATTAAGAACAAAAATAATATTTTATCATTTTTAATGATTAAAAACGTTTTAATATTTACTAAAATAGTTGCAAACATTTAGGTTGCAAAAGTAATCGGAACGAATCGAAAATATTTCACCAAAAACGTTATATTAATTAAATTTTAAAAGAATAACATGAATATGCTAATAAACTTTAAAAAAAAATTCCTATAACCCTTCGAGGCAAATGGGACACTGTTGTCCCTGTAATATGTTTTCCCTTGTGCTCTATCTACAAGTAAAAACATATTTTGATCGTTTTTAAATATAAAAACGGTCTAATAAATAGCAAAAAAATATGTTAGATTATCAGAATTTTATTTCCACTAAAATATAAAATCCACAAAATCGTAGTTTGTGATATTGCAAAAACAATTAATAATTGATATTCTAAATTAAAGAAATTTCAATAATAAAATAATTGTTTTTCTCAGGTCTAAATAAACACCAATTTGAAAATTATTGTTCGGAAGTGAGCCGTGTTTGGAATATTTTACATTTAACGCAGAGAAATACACCAGTATTTCATGCTATATTTCATAACCATAAATTATTAAGATGCTAACTATAATATTTTTTACTCATTTTTGACCTAATTAATAAAAAAAATTCAAAATATGTTTATTAAAAATTCTGTGTCTAAGAATTAGATTTATATTCTACAAACAAATTGTTACTTTGAATAATACTCGTAAAACTCTGAAATTTGTAACCTAAAGCGATGGAATTTTTTTAAAAAAAGGAAATCTTTTAGTTTCAGCCTTTTAAAATTTAAATATTGAAGTTTCGGTCTTGAGCTTATTGCAAGTGCTCATCGTCAGCGGGATGCAGAACTTGCTTTCATCGCATTCAAAAAGAAACAATTGTAGTTTTTTGTGTTTTTAACGTAATTACTTCAAAGGCCGTTGATTTGCGTATCTAAAAAAGTGTCTGTCACAAAAATTTAATATTATTGATTGATTAATATGATTGATTGATTAATTTGACTGAAATTTCATTTAATTCGTAAAAAATGTGTACGTGTATTTATATTAAATTATTGAATTTACTGATTTAAATCGCGATTTAGATGATTTATTTTTTTGAAATATAATCTATGATTTATGTAACTAAAAATAAAAAAATAATGATAAAGATAATGTTCTTAGGAGCTTTTAAATAGAGTGATCAGAAAATATAGTTTTGCTAAAGAGGTGAAACATATTAAAAATGTTTGAACGAACATATGTAACATGTTCTTATGTGCTGTGTGGTAACAATAAATATGAAAATTTCTTTAAAGCAGTACAAAGATAACATATAACTAAAAGAATCACATTAAAGGATCTTATCTATCCTGTATCTTTTTTAAAAATATCCTTGACAAAAATAAAAAAAATTATTATTTAATTTGGTATTATTAAAATATTTATTTATTTTATGAAACTTGTTGATCAAAACTATATTTTATTTATTAAAACAGAGGAACAATGAATGGAGGGTGATGTTTATTTTAATTTTAGTTTTCTGTTGCAGCATTGTTTGACATAAGAAATCTGGATATAGTGTAGAATTTAAATGCAAATAATATACAGGAAATTCTTAATAAGTTATGTGTTTTTAATAACTTATGTGTTAAAAACTGTGTAAAACTATGTTTTTTTTTCTTTTTTTTTTTTTTTTTGTTCTTAGCAAAACTTTTATTTTGAAAGGATCGAAATAATTATGATCACAAATTTAACACGAAAACACACACTTAATCACCAAAACACACAATCACACTTAAACACCAAAGCCATTTTAAATTTAATGAAAAATTTAAAGTGTTACTAATAATCGCATAAATGTTTTATCTACAATTATTTTGATGTAGTTTTGATGTTTTTAGTACCATCTTCCCTAGTTGTAATTCGTAAAAAATTTAAAAAACAATTTTAATTTTACGTTACATAAGTATTAATTTGCTAACCCTTATATGCATACTTTTTATATTTTATTTTTAACACAGCTTCCAAAATATGCGTATGTTACAATCAATGCAATTAAGCGGTGAATATTAATCCTCGCTGATTATTGTTAGGAATTAAATTTAGTCAACGTAAAAATTTTCAAGGCACTTGGGTAGAGATTTCCATTACGCATGTGAGCGAGCCACGATGGCTCAGGGGATAGAGTTTTTGCTTTAAAATGAGGTGAACCGGTTTTGAATCCCAAGACGGCTGACATGAAATATCCTCAGTGGAATACGGATCATTGGGTTAGAGTCCTCTTGCCGTAAAGCTAAATATGGAAGGTTCTCGTGGTTTTCCTCTCCATGTAACACAAATGCGGGTTAGTTCTATCAAAAAGTCCTCCACGAAGGCAAATTCCTCCCAATACCTGAACCCGGAGCTCCCTTGTCTTCTGGATTGGGTTCAAAATTACAAGGCTAAGGAGTTGAACATTAGTAGTCCTAAACCCTTAAAATTGGGATGGCTGTTTAACGACGGTTAT
The DNA here is from genome assembly GCA_949128135.1 of Parasteatoda lunata. Lineage (NCBI taxonomy): Eukaryota > Metazoa > Arthropoda > Arachnida > Araneae > Theridiidae > Parasteatoda > Parasteatoda lunata. Next base: position 32,607,063 of record OX421974.1, on the reverse strand, counting down.
AAAATAAAATGAAATACGCATGTGAAAGAGCCGTGGTGGCTCAGGGGATAGAGGGCTCGCCTTCTAATGAGGTGAAGCGGCTTCGAATCCCACCGATGGCAGGTCGATTCGAATTCCTAGCCCGGTTCGCACCAAGCACAGTACTGACGAAAAATATCCTCAGTGGATCATGGGTTAGATTCCCCTTGCCGTCAGGCCAACCGTGGAAGGTTCTCGTGGTTTTCTTCTCCGTGTAACGCAGATGCGTGTTAGTTCCATCAAAAAGTCCTAAACGATGGCAAATTTCTCCCACTACTTGATCCAGGAATTCCCTTTTCTTCTGGATTGGGTTCAAAATTACCAGGATCCGGAGTTGAACGTTAATAGTCGTAAATGCAAAAAAAATCGACTGTTCAATGACGTTTATAAAGTAAAATACGCATGCGTAATGTTAATTGTCCCTCGCAAACATCTTGACATTGCCAGATGCTCCTATACATTGGATGCAGATGCCCGAATTTTTTTTCGTTATTCATTTCTTAAGTAGATGCTTTCTGTTAGACTACTTTGATTCTTTTTTATTATTTTGTATCTTTTTAGCTTCTTAAGGTCTCTAACTGAAAAAAAAAGGATCAGCGTAGAGTACATCAAGCCTATGCATACCGAAAAGTGGTCTTTGGTATTAAAAAAATCATTGTAGGATATCCCAAATGTACGTCTATGGGATTAGACTGTGAGTGATGAAAAGAACGATGCTGAACCTTTCTAGATCACACTGGACTTCTCTTGGAAAGTAGTTTGACAAAAAATATGAAGTACTGCATCAGTAGCCGACGCAGAACCTATATTATTTTTCGGGAGAGCCTCTAAGTATTTTGACGACATATAAGGGCAGTGATTAAGTATTTCTTTCCCCTTGAAGTGGTGGGCAGAGGGTCAATTGCATCAGCGTTTAGTTTTGAAAATTTTTCCTGAATCACCTGTACAATTTTTAAAAGAGCCTTTTTTTATCATTTTATCATTACCTATTTTATAATCTACAAATTTTGGTACTTTATTTAAGTCGCACTAGAGCTGCGCAGTGGACTATTAGCGACAGTCTGGAAGCATCCTTGAATATAATCCGAAGACATCACATTTTATTGTGAATAAAAACTAGTCATTTGCACTATTCCTATTGGATGATACCTATTTCCATCCTAATGGAAATGCAATCCTATTGGTTGCTATCAAGCGAATTGATCATTGATGGATTGTCAGTGAACAAATAAGTGAAGGGAAATCAGCTTAGACATCTCTTCAAAATTGAACAATTTAAAATATGTGGTAATGGAAATGAAAAAAAAATGTGTTAGTATCAAATGGTAATATTAACGGTGAGGTGGCATTAAAGAAACAAAAAAAAAAATCCTAACTATTATTCACACTAAAAGGCTCATTAAATTAAGGTAATAGTTACATATTTAAATAAAATTGTAAGCTATGTACAAACGCAAAATTAATGGAATAAAGTTACTTATTCAGCTAGAGGAACTGTAAAAAATCACTATTCCAATATACTAATATTGAAGTAGTTATATTGTTATCAATATTAGAATGGTAGCAAGTAAAAGTACTTTTCTATTGTTTCTTATTTTTGTGTTTTCATTTTGTTTTCTTTAGTTCATTTATTTTCTTGTGCAAGTACGGTTGATTATTTTTTCGAATACTGGTAATCATTTATTTCGTTACAATTAACATATTAACAAAATGTACTTACATGAGATTATAATAATTGAAATAAGTATTAGAAATAACTGAATGAATTGTAAAAAGATTAAAATTAATTTATAATAATTATATATTTTATCAACAAAATGACTTTAATGTGTTTTTCTTTCCCTTTTTTTGGCGAAAATATAATTTCACATCAAAAAATACAATAATGAAAGAGATGTTATCCCGAGGGTAAACAATAGGATATTTTTATATAGTTAGGCTTCCTCTAGGAGTTGTAGGATTCCTATAGAAGTAATAAGATTCCTCCTGATATATATATATATATATATATATTTTAAATGTATGAGTGCTCTCTAAACTAATTGAATTACTAAGTAAATTGCTCTGATTATGTGAAGTATTCACGAAAGTTTGATTCGGTTTCTAAAGTTTGTATGTAAATTCATGAACATCATATGCTTCTAAAATACCATTTACTGATCATATATAAATTTCTGATAATTTAGAAATACAACCTCCTCTGACAATATATATACGTGATACTTCATCAAGCATTAAAGCAGGTTAACCTGAAAAATATGAAAGTTATTATAATTTTAAAAGTTATTAAAAAAACAAAATAAAGTTGCGATAAAACAAGAGTTTATATATTAAATGCATTATTAAGCATTTCTTCACACAAAAAAATCAACCCAAACATAGCAGCAGTTTTTTGACGTAAAATATAGTGAAGTTTGTATAAAATGAATCAAATTACAATAAATATTACTGTTTTTGCAAATAAAGAAAAATAGTCAATTTATTTTTATTATAGAAACCATACAAACTATTGTAACAAAAAAATAGTCTTTGTATAAAATAATTGTCGAAATAATAACAATCGATAATCGCCATTTTCCATCAAAATTGTTATAAAAACCAACTTTAATTTCAAATAAATGTTTGTTCACATTAATTTTATAATAATGTTAATTTTGTATTACATTTACGGCATGTTATTTTTAATTTATTTTTTCACGTACACTATTATTTCCTTTTTCATCCGAAAGAAAACTTTTAATTATATTATATTCAGTATTCAAAGAAAATGATATAAACAGACTTTTTCTATGTAACTGATTATTATGCTTAAATTGCATAGCACATTTTATTACTTTCAATAATTAAATTTCTGTTAATTTTTCTAATCCTTTTCTCAGAAAACATTTGTAGTAGAAATATTATATTATATTATATTATATTATATTATATTATATTATATTATATTATATTATATTATATTATATTATATTATATTATATTATATTATATTATATTATATTATATTATATTATATTATATTATATTATATTATATTATATTATATTATATTATATTATATTATATTATATTATATTATATTATATTATATTATATTATATTATTTTATATTATATTATTTTATGTTATATTACAAAATTACATATGTGTTCATAAATAAAGATTTCATACAATGCTCTTATTTTTTTAAATAGTTGTTATAATTTTTCGAACGACATGTGTATTAAAGTAGAATTATAACCTTCGTAATAAATTAATGACTGTTTTTACAAATACATGGATTCCAAACTAATACTTTTTGAAGTATTTGACTTTTTATTTACTCTACTCGTGTTAATAATGAAATAAAAAAAACTGAACTATAAATGAACTACGAATTAAAAATACATTTACCTAGCTAAAGATTTTAATGTGCCTGAATTTTTCTTTACCACCGACGACCTCCTCGGTTTCCAAATCCTGATTCTCCTCCCGCAGAAGCCCCGGAAAATACATGATGGAATTCGGCTCCATTTCCACCTCTCGATCCTCCATAATTTACATATCTTCTTTCATTATTTCTTGGTTCTCCATTTCCGGCAGCATTTGCAACTCCTCTGTTTCCGCTACCTCCTGCAAAATATCGGTTTGGATGTTCTCCTCTGCCTCCATTAGCTCCAGTAACATATTGCTTTCGATATCCTTGGTCGCCTCGTGCACCCCCATTTCCTACCTGAGCAAGATCTTATATTCTGTAATAATTTCCTGCTCTTCCGTTTCCGGCCTCAGCATAAGCATTTGCAACTCCTCCGCCTCCGCTTCTTCCTCTATAATATTGGTTTTGAACTGTTCTTCCACCTCCTCCCCCGGAATATCCTTTTTGAATTGCACCTCCATCTACTGCTGCTACTCCATCATTCCCACCTCCTCCATAATTTTTTCCGCTTCTCCATTTCCTTCTCCTGCTTCCCCATCTTTCCATCCTGCTTCAGCATCTTTCCATCCTGCTCCTCCATCTTTTCCTCCTGCTCCCCCATCTTTCCATCCTGCTTCTCCATCTTTCCATCCTACACCTCCATCTTTTCCTCCTGCTCCGCCATCTTTCCCTCCTGCTCCTCCATCTTTTCCTCCTGCTCCTCCATCTTTTCCTCCTGCTCTTCTATCTTTCCCTCCTGCTCCTCCATCTTTTCCTCCTGCTCCTCCATCTTTCCTTCCTGCTTCCCCATCTTTCCCTCCTGCTCCTCCATCTTTTCCTTCTGCTCCTCCATCTTTTCCTCCTGCTCCTCCATCTTTTTCTCCTGCTCCCCCATCTTTCCATCCTGTTTCTCCATCTTTCCATCCTGTTCCTCCATCTTTTCCTACTGCATTTCCATCTTTCCATCCTGCTCCTCCATCTTCACCTCCTACTCCCCCATCTTTACATCCTGTTTCTCCATCTTTCCATCCTGCTCCCCAATTTTTCCATCCTGCTTCTCCATCTTTCCATCCTACTCCTCCATCTTTCCCTCCTGCTCCCCCATCTTTTCCTCCTGCTCCTCCTCCTAACGAACCTACAATTCCATATTTTCCTGCCATTCCTTTAACTGAAATAGAAAGCAAATACAAGTTAACTTAATACAAAAAAGGAGAAGTTACGCGCATTCTAAAGATTAAAAATTACATATTGATCCATAGGCCAAAATGTCTTCCTATGTCTGTATGTGCTCTTCCCTCTTATACAATGGTTGATCGCTTCATTTTTACTTGCACTTTAATCTATCTAAATGATTTTAAATGCACGTTAGTTTAATGTTTTCCAATAATAATTATATCAACTTTCTTAAAATTCGCTATTTTTGAAATGCCGATCAACTTGCAGAGCTTGCTGGTTTGTCGGACAAATGAGTAGATTACAACAAAACAGATATTCCTGCACCTATTCAAATGTAACTTTCAAAAATAATTAATTAAAAACATAAATTTAAGATAATTTATTTTTTCTTTCAATTTAAATAAATAAAAGAACTGCCTCAAATACGCAATATGCCATTAGGAATAATGCCAGTTCCAGCAAATAATGGTTCAGAAACAAAACAAACGTGACTCATTCATAATGTCCATTTATTAAACAAAAGATAAAGAAAGAAGTTGTGTGTATGACCATTCATGTTTGTTTGTTTGTTTGTTTCTTATGCCACTTGCCACATGGGCAAGCCTGCTTGGTGAAAGCACCGAGTGAATTTTTAAGGCTGAGTATGTGTTTCTTGTTATTTCAGTGACGTCATCCTATGGTCAAGAATCCGACTTCTGCCACACACACGTCACACATACGACTCACCCGTTTATAGGGCGGACCCATTCGTTCATCCATTCATCCACAGTTCGTAATTTAGACCTGAATCAGAGAACGATCGATCTCGAATCCAGTACCCCCAGAGGTTTGATTTGTTATGGGAACATGGAGGACTTTTGCGACTCAACAGATTTAACGTGCATCAGTCACTTTACTTCACGAGGAGTCTTCGGCCGGCGGTGTTCGAACCCACGAACTCTCGGACATGGGCCCAGCACCCTACCGACCTGGCTATCCCGGCACTATGACCATTCATAAAAAAATACTAGTTTTGGACCATTGATCAATTTTAAAAAGTATCTCCTTTAGAAAAATTGAATATGAAATGGTTGGTATAGTTAATAGACAAAAAAGTATTAAATCTCAATTACTTAATTTCTCAACCAAAAATCATGCGCAGTTTTCATTTCCTTTGGTAACTGTATGTAAGACTTTATTCTTTAATGCGTTTAATTATTTTATTCTTTTAATGCATAAAACTCCAAATCGCGAATAGAATGTATATACAAATACAGTGAGCAATAAAATTGATCGAATACCTTAAATAACTTTTGACCTAATGTTCAGTTCTTCACTTTATTTTACTCTATCTTGTTGGAACGAGAGGATGAATTCTATTTTTTTAATAATTTAGAACTTATGATAGTTTAAGTAACGAAATCAATCACAAAAACATACATTTTCTGAAAATACGTACCTCTTTTTTCGATGGATTAGGATCTCTCACCTCCAAAACGTAGGGGGTAGCCGCAAGTTAGGAAACATGATCGTAATAATTTTGGACAGAAGAATTTCGTAAAATTCGGACCCTACTATGCTAATTTTGAAAAAGTTGGTTGCTTTGAAAATATCATACCATGGGACGTTACATTCTTTGAAATAATGTAAAAATTTGTACATCTTACAATAGTAAATATTTTCGACAACTGATAAATGAAATAATAAAATGTAATAAGAATAATAAATATTTACTAAAAGTTAATTTTTTCATCTTTTGATAAATCTTTTTTCATATTTTGAAAAATTTATAACTGTGGGCAAAGATATTTTGCTTAAAAATTTCTTGAGGTTATGAAATCCGCAAAAAGCAAAATTAACCTTAAGGAGAACAAACAATAGACATCTCTTCTGACAAAACTATTGGGACCATATTTCCCAGATTACAGCTGCCCCCTTTTTTTTGGCTGTCAAAAATCTGAATCCATCGTAAAGAGAAAAAAGTACTCTTTTTATATCTGATTTTAATAGTTTAAAGTATTGCCTGCACAAATGAATTAGCATATTTGAAGTCTCCCCCTCAAACCATTCAGATTGAAACTTAGTACGTGAAGGCCCTATCTTCAGATAATAAGTCTTTCAGAGTGGTGCGTTTAATTATTTATTTGCACATTTGCACTGTTAGATAAGAAGTGTTTCATAAGTCCATCTAAACAAAAAAAAAATTATACATGAATCTATCAATTAATTAGAACTTTTTAAACTACAAATCAATTGTCTTTTAAGTTCAGTAACCAAGAATATTTTTTGGATCTTGATTTTATAATGAAAGATATGGTATTGTCTGTTATATTATTGTATTGTTAGAGTCATGGTTATGGTTTTTAGTCAAAACTAGTTGTATAACTGTAGGACAGTATTTCATATTAAGCAGAAAAGTATTTCTAAGTTTGAACATTTAAGTCCTTAAAGTCATATTTGAATAACAACTAACTTGAAACTAAATTATAATTCCTTCAAACATGAATAAAACATTAATTAAATTAAAGAAATTAATGATATTCTTTGTTTGCTCTTGGGAAACTTATAGCTAATAAAACGTACGACGGAACAAAAAACATTTCAAACTACTACAACTTTAAGAACATAAATTATTCAACAGTTGAATCTTTTAAAACTTCAATATAAAATTACTCATTTCCTCAAAAGTCCAAAGATATGAGAAAGCAAGACCACTGTCACATATGAGTAGATATTTTAAAAAATAATAAATTAAATTGATAATTCATCTAAGTTATATATATTAATAATCATATAATGTAAATATAATATTTAATATTTCATCAAAACATATTTTCACTAAATTTAGACTTTTTCCAAAATTAAACTGATAAATCATCGAGCCACCTGAGGCAGCTTGAATATATTCATTTCAGAACTTAAAGATATTAAAAAATCACTTACAGCTTCCTAACAGTGTTTTGAAACCATCGAAATTTAAAAAACAGTTATTTTACAAATAATTAAAAAATTCAAATATCATTTATTTAAAACAAATTTGCTAACTAAGCTATTATAACTATATTTGTATTTTTTTGTTTTTACAAATTACGGCAATGTTTCAAAATGCATTGTTGTAGTTTAACAGTTTGATCAGTATTCCATAAAAAACATTGATATAACTTAAACTTTCCGATCTGTAATATCTTACTTGATTTTTAACAAACTAAATTAAGCTAAGACCTACCGATTTCAATTATAAAATAGTTATTTAAATCACCAAATAAATTTTTAGCATTTACACAAATTTACATTAGCATTTACTATCTGGTATGCAAATATATTTAAGCTTTAAAGTATTGCTATGATTTAGTTTTTATTTATGGGATCAGCAACTGCCTTTATGCAATCCATACTGAATACAAATGCTTAAAACTGTGCAACTAATTAAATTACTCAAATGGGGTAAATATTTTATCTAAATCAGCTGACAAAAGACAATTAAATCAGTTAATAATTTAACAATAAAAGAACTTTCGACGTTTTACATCAAAAAAAAAAAAAATAAAAAAAAAAAAAATAAAAAAAAAACCGTTCAAAATGCTTGTATTTTTAATTTCGATTAAAACTCATGGTGAGTTTCATAATTAAAAGCTGAGAGGGAAATGGTTAGTCAAAATTTCATTAGATTCTGATTATACCCTATTGCATCTAGCCTAAAATTCTAAACATGTAAATTGAATACAGCATAAGTGAAACAATGTCAATTAAATGCAGTTATAAAATATATACTAACACTTGGAATCAATAATTTTTTTACTTTTTATCATACTTTTGCCTTTCTCATCATGTTATGTTAGGACTTGAAATTTATTGATAATGTGCGTCAACACTTATAATTGACTTAAACATAGAACAAATACAAAGAAAAAATGACACTCTTAATTAACACGTGAAAACTACTCACCAATACCATCAAGACTTTTATGCACTAAATCAAAAAAATATTAATAAGATAATTAAATAATAATAATAAATATATTTGTTCTCAAATAAAACACATTTAATTCTGTTTTGCATGTACATTTTATCATGAAGCTCCAGCTGAAAGTTGAAATTTTTTTATGACGTCAATATATTCTTTTACGCTCTCCCTATAGAATACAAAATGAACTGTTCACGTGTAAATACTTAACGTGTTTGTTACACGTTTTTTAAAACATGAAGAAAACCTTAGAAAACAAATACATAGAACAATCCCAAGTTAAATAAACTTCATTTTTTAAAAAATAATTCAAAAATTCATTTAATAAAAATTGATTAAAATGTTTATATTTCTGATATTTATGCATACGAGTATAAGACAATAGGAAAAGTAGTTTATTTGAAACGCAATGAAAATAAGAAATCAACAGATACGAAATAATATTAACTGAATATATTACTTGCCATATCTTGCCCGAAAGTGTTATCCTAACATTAATTGTTTTTTTCAGAACAGAATAAAAATGTAATATGAAGCAATAGACGAAAGTGAAAATGAAAGAAAACAAAACCGAATCATGTAGTAAAATATAAAGATCTAAAAAAGAAAAATACAGTCATAATGTAAGTTTATTAATTATTTATATCTAATTTTCGGAATAACTTTTAACTTTTGATCTAATGCTCGTATCTTCACGTTCTTGGACTGCTTAATGGTTCGAGTGGTTGAATTCCATTTTGAGAAATAATACATACGATACGAACATACGATATTTAAGTTACAAAATCTGTTCCAAAAACTTGTGAATTTTCAACTGTTTATCTTCTCTCCATGAGTAGTTTTTATTTTCAGTTGGTTACAGTATGTAAGTCTAATTTTCTTCTTTTAATGCATAAAACACAACTATTTTGCTAATTAGTTACTATACTTTAAGCAACGGAATAAGTTACAAAAACTAACGTTCTTTGCATAAGCGTACTTTTTTTCACGACAATTTCGGATCTCTCGCTCCGAAAACATAGGGGGTAGCCGCAAATTGGAAAATATGGTCGCAATAGTTTGGTCAAAGAAATTTTACAAAGGGGAGACCCTACTATGTAAATTTTGAAAGAGTAATTTGTTTTGAAAATATCGTATTCTTAATGTTTCATTTCCCAGGAACTATTTGACCGATTTCCTACATTTTTTTAAAATTTGTTATGTAAAATTAGATTTTTTAAAATGATGTAAAAATATGTGTACCTTACAATTAAAAAATTTTCGGGTACTGTCATATAAAAGTATAAAATACAATAAATATTTACTGAAAGTTATTTTTTCATGAAATTATCTTTTGATAAATAAATTTGACAATTTGGTGCAAAGATATTTTAATTATCTTAAAATTTTTTGAGGTAACGAAATCCGTAAAAAGTAAATTTAACGAAAAGGAGTGAACTTTCGACAAAAGAATTAGGATCATATTTCTCAGTACGGCTATCCTCTATTTTTAGGGAGTCAGATAACTGAGTCGGCCTAAAAAATGGTATGTTAATTTAGAAAATGTACGCTTTTTATATCTGATTTTATAGTTTAATGTACGGTCTTCACAAATTAATTGAGATATTTGAGGTCCCCCCCTCAAACCATATTGATAGAACAAGGGTCCAATTTTCAGATCAAAAGTTATGCAGAGTGGTCCGTTTATTTGGTTATTTGCACTGATGTCTAAGAAATCTTTCATTGAACCATCTAAACAAAAAATATTATGCATGAATTAATCAATTAATTAGATCTCTTTCAACCGCAGATCAATTTTGTTTAAAATTCAGTAGCAAAGTTTTTTTTTTGTGTTTGGATTTTGTTCAGATATTGCAAAACATGGTGTTGTTTCAATTCTTTTTTAGATTCATGGTTTTTACTCAAAATTAATTGAATAATTAATCAGATCATATGAAATTAAGACATCGTGATCCTTAAAGTCATGTTTGAAAAACAATCAACTTGAAGCAAAAATTATAATTCCTACAAATAGGAATTAAAAAAATTAAATTAAAGAAATTAAATATACTCTTAGTATGGCTTTAAGACCATTATAGCTAATAAAACAAGCTTACATAAAACATTACACATAACTACAACTTCAAAAACATTAATTATTTAAACCTTTCAAATTTTCAATATAAAATTAATCATTCCCTTAAAAGTCCCCAGAGATAAGAGAGAAAGATAACCACTGTCACTTCTAATTTGATATATAAGAAAATAATAAATGAAAATTATAATTCATCTAAATTATATTTAATGTAAAATTAAATAATGTAAAGATGATACTTAATATTTCATCAAAACATATTTTTACGAAATTTACAGTTTTTCTAAATTTAAAGTGACAAATCCTCTAGCCACCTGAAGCAGCTTGAATATATTCAATTCATAAAATAAGAATATGGAAAAATCACTTACGCTTTTCTAACAACAGTTTAAAGCCATCTAAATAAAAAATAAAAAATATATTTTGCAAATAGTTGAAAATTTCAATAAATACCTTATTTAAAAAGTTTTGCTAACTAAACTAATATTACTATCTTCGCAAATTTTTTGTTACAAAATACGGCAAAGTGTCAAAATTTATGATTATTATTTAACAGTTTAATTTCATAAGAAAAAAAACCTTATTATAATTTATACTTTCGGTTTTGTAATAATTTACATCAATCAATCACAAAATAATTATTAAAATCGCGAAATAAATTTTTAGTATTTACACAAATTTACATTAGCATTCTATACTATATTTTACACATATAGGTATGCAAATATATTTAAACTTTAAGGTATTGCTAAGATTTTGCTTTCATTTTTAGGATCAACAACTAAGTATTCCATTCAGAATACAAAGAATTGAAATTATACAACTAAATAAATTACTCACCTGGGGTGAAAATATTTCCTAAACCATCTGAAAAATTCCATAAAATGAATTATAAAAATTCATAGAAAATATAACAATATATGATATTTTTTCAAAATTTGCTTCTCTCAAAAAACTAACTTCAACAAAAAATAACTGTAAGCTTCTTTATTAAAAGCTAACGTGAAAAAATTTAGTCAGAATTTCATTAGCTTCTGAAAATAGTCTTTTGAATCTAGCTTACAACTACTACTAAATAGAGCATGATTGAAACAAAGACAATTAATTACAGTTTAAAAATAACTGTATCTGAAACTCAGAAGCAATAAATCTGTACTTTACTTTCTTTTTACTTCTTTACTTTCTCATCAAACCATGTTAGGATTTGAAATTTTTTGATAATTTTCATCAACATTTCTTATAGACTCAAACATAGAACAAAAACTATAAAAAAAATGTTAAGAAAAATTAGGCAAGTGAAAACTATTTTCCAAGATGAAGACCATATGTTACTGAATCAAAAAGAAATAACAATAAGAAAAAAAAGTACCATTACTAAATCAAATGTTCCTAACTTGAACTAAAATTATAATTCCTACAAAAATGAATAAAAAAAATAAAATTAAAGGAACGAAATATACTCTTAGTTTGGTATTAGGAACCTAATACCTAATAAAACAAGTGGACACAAAATATTTCAAAAAACTACAACTTCAAAAACTTACTTAATTTAAGAGTTAAATCTTTCAAATCTTCAATATAAAATTAATCATTCCCTTAAAAGTCCCCAAAGATGAGAGAGCAAGATTGGCAGTGTGACTTATAATTTGGTATTTAAAAAAATAAAAAATGAAAATTATAATTCATCTAAATTATATTTAATTTAAAAATTAAATAATGTATAAATAATTTTTGATATTTCATCAAAACATACTTTTACGAAATTTAGAGTTTTTCTAAATTCAAAGTGACAAATCAGCTAGCCACTTGAAGCAGCTTGAATATTTTCAATTCATAAATTAAGAATATTGAAAAATCACTTACGCTGTTCTAACAGCAGTTTAAAGCCATCTATATAAAATATAAAAAAATAATTTTACAAATAATTAAAACTTTCAATAAATCCCTTATTTAAAAAGTTTCACTAACTAAACTAATATTACTATCTTTGCATATTTTTTGTTAAAAAGCAAGACAAAGTTTCAGAATTTATGGTCATTCTTTAACAGTTTAATTTCATAATTTCATAATAAAAAAAACCTTATTATAATGAAAACTTTCGGTTTCGTATTGATTTCCAACATTCAATTACAAAATAATTATTAAAATCGCAAAATAAATTGTTAGTATTTAAACAAATTTACATTAGCATTTTATTCTAGTTATGCACATATATTTAATCTTTCAGGTATTGCTAAGAATTTGCTGGCATTTGCTGTCATCGACAACTACGTTATCCATTCAGAATACAAATAATTGAAATTATACAATTAAGAAAATTACTCACCTGGGGTTGAAATATTTTTTAACTCATCTGAAAAAAGACCATAAAATTAGTTAAAAAAATTCATAGAATATTCAACAATATAAAATAACTTTTCAAAATTTGCTACTCTCAAAAAAATACCATCGATTTAAAATTACAGTAAGTTACTTCAATAAAAGCTAACGTGAAAATGGTTAGTAAAAATTTCCTTATCTTCCGAAAATAGTTTATTGATTCTAGCTTACAATTACTTATAAACACAGCATAATCGAAACAAAACAGATAAATTCAGTTATAATATATATTCAGATATAATTTTGTTCAACATTTCTTATAGACTCAAACATAGAACAAAAACTACACAAAAAATTGTTAAGAAAAAATGTTAATTAAAAATATTAAGAAAAAATAAGATATGCGACAACTACTTACCAAGACCAAAACCACCGGTTACTAAATCAAAAAAAAAGAACAATAGGATAATAAAATACCATTACTAAATAAACTATTTCTAAATAAGTCACATTTAATTCCTTTATGCATGCATATTTTATCTTAAAGCTCCAGCTTTGGAGAATGAAATTTACTTGTGTTGCCAGTGGATACATATACATAATCCAAATGGAATACAAAAGAAATTGTTAGTATGTAAATAACTACATTGGCTAATTTGCAGACTTAATAATAAGTTTTTTAATTGAATAATGAAATAATTTGTATTTAAGAATTACATTGTTTTAGGTATTGTTTATTGTTTGCGAACATTCGAATGTGAAACTAGCAAAACATTCGTACTTTTGCAAAACTCTTAGACGTGAAGTAAAACAAATTTAAACATCATTTGTCGTGTTTAAATGTATATATAAACAAATATAAGATGTCATTAAGAATTAACATTTTTATTATTTAAGAAAAAACTGGTAAAAAGGCTTTAGTTATACTTTTAAAAGAAAAGAAAAATTAATAACAATGTTGATTGACATTTGAAGCTTATTTATTCTTAACAATAGCTTATGATCATATGAGTAAAATTTCATAAATATTCATACTTGAAAGCAAAAAAACTACGATACATTAAATCATATTTGTTGCAACGTTCTCAAGTTGTATATAGAAAAATTTACAATTTAAAATCTTAAAAGAGAAATATGGCCGGATATAACACATATATATATATATAGTGGAGTGACAACTGCCGTTATGATAACCCATTTCTACAATCACAACGTACTATAATGGCACATACCTTTTGAAGAAAAGATGAGGTGGCTTTCGTAACTAAAGAGTCATCCTTAATACCTAACTGAAAAGAAGGAGTTTCAATAAGACAGTCAAGAAAAACTAGTCTCTAGATCGTGAACACTCTTTATTATTTTTTTTTTTTGAAGACTTTGCAGGATTCAGGGCACAACATCCTTTAAAAAGTGGGAGACACCAAAGATTCGCGATGGGTATCACAGGAAAGAGCTGGTGAGATTTGGCAGACTCGAGATGACTGGCACTTAACAATGAAATTGAAGAGACTGTCTGAAAATCTCTTAGTAAATGGCAAGACGTCCACAACTAGATCATCAACAACATCAGCTGATCAAGTAGGCGGAAAAAATAAATAAATGTTGGATGAAGATGAATCAAAGGTGTTGATTTAAATTAAATAAAATGCCGGGACGACAACCAGCCATGGCGTAAACCATATTCCGACCTCGGAGATGAGGAGGGAGAAAAATGAAATCCCCGTTAGGCGGGGAGCCGTAAAATGTTTGATGACTAGAACTCGAATGCTGGCGATCTTTTTTAGCGCACGATATTTATACTCACCGGAAAAAGTCGAAGTTAAATTACTTAAAAATTGCAAGTTAAAGTTGAATTTCCTAACATTACTGAGTTGAGGAGTTACACTTAACGTTTACAAAAGGGTTCTCAATTGAAAGTGAAGAAACAAGATACAGATTACTTTGCACCGGCGTGGAGATGAAAGGGGCCGAAAAGCAGGTGCTCAAGAATTCTAGCGAAAGGGAGGGGTCAAAAGAATGGATAAGGAATTTTATGGGGAGAGTGTCACAATTGCCTAAAGCAATAAAAGGGAGAGAGGAAACGGATGAAGAACTAAGGATTTGTATCAGAAATTAACTAACAATTAGGATTTGGATGTTAAAAACATGAAATTTAATTGAAAATTGTGACTCAATGTCACAATATTAATAAAAAAGGAATTTAATTCATTGTTAGTCATTTTAGTTTTTGTATGTTATTATTTAAATCAGTGGTTCCCAACCTGGGGGCGACGAGTATTCAAAAGATAAAAATTGCTAATAATATTAATAACAAAAGCTATTTGAGATTTGAAATTAAAAACATATATGAAACTTATGGTTCTGGTGTAGACAAAGAATTATGATAGTTAAAAATTTAAAAAATTCAAGTTCAGGATCGTTTTCGTCATACGTTTTGGAATCGCAGGCGGAAATCTGACCTTCAAGAATTCTCTTTTGTCATGGTCTTTTATATACCTTCTTCTCCTCAAATATTCCACTCTCGTCTCATTCCCTGCCCTCTGATTTTAAAAGGCATGTAATAGGAGAAACGGATTGATAGACGAAACATTTATTGCTAGATAACTCTGCGGTTTGGCAGTTATAATACGGTTTTCAGGAAAATTCTATACATCAGTGTCGCGTCGTTGCTAGTGCTATGGTTACAAGGAAAATTCACTTTGTATAGGAGAGCGAGAGGGGAATAGTTTTATCTTAATCTCGGCATAGGTCACGGCAAGTAAACCAATCGTCACATTCATTTCTTCATTACACCCCCATCAGAAATTTGCTCTTGCTTGTAACCATAGACGCAGACATCCCCAGACTAGTTTCTTATAGACCTGAGAGCAGGGACTAATATAGGGGATATAAGGACTAATATAGGGATGCCTTTAAATCTATGCCTGAGAGCTATAAAAAAGTTGTAGAGAGAAAGGTGGGAAATGTGACATTACGCTTTTGAGAAGTAGTTCTGCATTTTCTTGGAATTAAATACAGTTTTAGTATGAGTACAATTATAAAGATATATTGTATAGTAAGACGATTTTATCTTGAAACATGTATTTGAAGTTTTTTCGTCTTTAAATGTATTTCTCCCATAAATACCCTCTCAGAAAAGCGAATGTACAAAGAAGAAGGGGTTTTAATTTGGCAACGAATTAGTTTCCAAGACTAAGTAATTGGCGCTTTGGCTATGTTTTTGCACTGGTCAGCCAACTCTTTGACTCTCCTCGCCATTGTTATAGTGCCCTAACTCTTGTCCAGTACTTAAATCGTTTTCTTTCCCTCGCATCGCTTAATAGTTTATTTTTTAAATTTTGTTATTAGTTATTGACTGTTAATTGTTAGGTTGTTTTAAATAGTTATTAATTGTTTTTATCGTTATTAATTTCTACTTGTTTATAACCGTTAATAACTGTTACCTTGTGTTCCACAGCCATAAGTTTTTAGCTTATTTTTTATAGTCATAGCTTCGATGCATTTATATTGAAGTGTCAATGGATTCTAAAAGGAAGTGTCGTCAGTATTCATCCGAATATTTAAAATTCGGTTTTATCGCGTCATTGCAAAATGTGCATATTGTCTTTTGTGTGCTGAAACATTTACTATAGTAATGAGGCGATGAAACCCCTCGCGAATGACCGAACATTTATCGAGAGTGATAAAGTAAGCAAACCCCTAAGTTATTTTCAAGATCTGAAATCTAAGTTTGAAAAACGGCCTGATTTAAATGAACTATTTAAAAAAGCAAACAAGCTTCTTGCTTCCTGCGAAGTTTCTTTATTGATTGCTAAATGTGGTAAACCTCACACAATTGTCGAAACTCTCATTTAACCTGCTACTGAATAAATTGTTGAAATCATGCCGAGCATTAAGATAAGTCACTCTGTTCCTCTGAGCAATAATACTGTTGAATCAAAACTCATCATATTTTTGAAAGAGTAAGGAGATCAAAGAGGAAATGTTGTTTGCAAGAACTTTGTTTACTGATACAAAAGGATCGTCGATTTTTAAATCGGTCAAAGATTATTTTGAGGAGAAAGAAATTCTCCTTACAAATTGTGCAGCAGATGGTGCTCCTTCCTTGTCTGGTCGTCATACTGGGTTTCTGACGCAGCTTAAAAAAGAAGTACCGGAGGTCATCACCATTCATTGTGTCATTCATCGTCAACATTTGGCTGCAAAAAAGTTGAGTGGTGCCCTGCATGACACTTTGCAATTCGTTATTTCTGGCATCAATAAAATTAAAGCTAATTCTCTCAATGACCGTTTGTTCTGAGAACTTTACCATGAAAATGATGAAGATTTCGAACGCTTGCTCTTGCATACAGCTGTGAGTTGGCTTTCAAAAGGAAACTGTTTGCGCCCTTTTTTCGAATTGTTTGACTCAGTTATTGAGTTTCTCAACACCACTGATCCTGTTTTAAGTGCGAGTTTGAAGCAACGCAAGTTGGAAACTGCGTACCTCACGGATATTTTTGAAAAAATGAACGAAATCAACGTAAAACTTCAAGGAAATAAAATGAACATTATCAAGGCTAAGGGAATCATATCTTCATTCATCGCCAAGTTTGATATCTACAAGTCAAACATTGGTTGCAAAGAGCTAATGCAATTTCCAACACTTAAAAAGTGTTTAATGGCAGATATCGAGATTCTCGAAAATAAAGTCTTAATTTTTACTGATCACCATGATCAGTTAAAAACTGATATGGAATCAAGATTTGAGGAAATTAGAAATTCCGGATTGGATTTTCGATCCTTTCTCTTTTAAAGTTGTGAATAAGTTCACTTCCTCTTTGCAGACTGAGTTTTTAGATTTGAAGTATGACTGCGAGGCTAAAGTCATCTTTAAAAAAACGGTTACGAAATAGCTTGGGTAAAGCTTATGGACACTTATCCACAATTGTGGAAACAAACTGAGCCGCTCCTCATCTCGTTCCCGTCAACATATTTAGTGGAGAGAGGATTTAGTTCTGTCGTCCAGCTGCTCACAAAGCAAAGAAATTGGATGGACATTTGCTTCAAAGGAGACCTGCGTTTAAATCTGACGAACATGAAACCTGACATTCAAGCTTTAACTGAAACTTACTAAGCACAGGGCAGTCATTGAAGTGGTAAAAATGTACTTTCTCACTCTTCATTTTTTTCTCAAATTTTAGTTGTTAACGTTTTAACTTTTTCTTGATTACATTAAAATATGAATTTTAAAAAAATTACTTTTGTTTTGATTATTCCGTTTTAAATATCATTTCTTTTTTTTTTAAAAAAAAAAGATGCACAAATTTTTTTAATTAATGAAAATGGCAGGATAAAATTGCCTCCTTATTTGCATTACAATTTAAAATACAATCAAATATAACTCAGCATATTTTCAGTGTTTGGCTGCTCACAAGCAACAATAAATGGATTTTGTGCAAAAAGAGAAAGGGGCGATATGTGTCAGCCAACCCCTAGAGGGGGCAATGGTCCATAAAAGGTTGGGAACCACTGATTTAAATGAACATTAATGAAACTGTTGTTCATGCTTCATATGGTATGAATCTTTCGAATACAGATGAATTGTTTTTCTGTTATCTCATGCTGACACCTTAAATAATTGGGCAACAAAAAATATTATTAAATTGTTATCTCATGCTGACACCTTAAATAATTGGGCAACAAAAAATATTATTAAATTGTTATCTCATGCTGACACCTTAAATAATTGGGCAACAAAAAATTATATTAAATTTTTATCTCATGCTGACACCTTAAATAATTCGGCAACAAAAAATATTATTAAATTGTTTTGTTATTATTTTCTTTAGTATTTTTTGATTTACCATATAATAATCTATACTAAAACTAAAAAAGAAACATTCTTTTTTTTATAAAGAAAAAATTAATTAAATTTAGATTTTGGCAATCTTAAGAATAAATAAATTTTGCGTTTGCTCCAGATTATATGTGCTATTATCATTTTATTCCCATTTTTATGTTTATTTTAAAAGTCAGGAAGCGTATATGTAAACAATCTTTAAAACAATAATATATAAGTTTATACATGTAATATGTATACATATTCTTCAAAATGTATCTTATATAAAATATATTAATTAATGAGATGTATCTTATTGAGTGACAGGAAAAATGATTTTAATAAATGCTTTTATATTTTTTCCATCCTAATTTCTTTTAAAAGATTACGATTTAACTAAAACTTGTAGATAATTTCAAATGCAGTTCATAAAAAATATTCAAGATTTTCTTGCCCTTTTCAGTGAATAAATTATTTTAATTATTGAACGATTTCTGCTCAGAATATTATACTGATAATACTACATTATACTAATAATTTTCCAGAGGAATCTCTATTTTGGGATTTTTTTTTTTTTAACAAATCTTAAAAGAAAGATTGTCATCAATGAATTTATTATATTTTAGAAAAACTTAAGATTTGAAAATACTTTACTTTTTTATAGTAAAAAAAGGTATATTTATTTTTGAAAATAATAAAAACTGTTTTAAAGTTTTACAATCTTAATGAGCGAAATACTTTGCCGAATTACTTATAATTTTTTTATTATTACTTTATGATTATTAATTTATAATTATTACTTAGCTAAATTTTTTTGTGTAATTTGAATATTACATTAAGCATTCATTTGTAAATAATTGCAGTATTTATGTTTATATTATTTTCACTTGGAATTTATCATAGGATATCATAGAATTCTGAAACAATTCTTTAGAACGTATATTAAAATACAAATTTTATGAACGTGCCAATAAAAATATAATTTCTTTATTTCTCTCTTTTTTCCCATGATATAACATATTTTTTTTTGTCTTGTATCCGTTTCCTTATTAAAATGTGTCATTTCTTATTTTCAAATATATGATTAAATCTAATGTTTAATTACATATTAGAAAATAAAAAAGTATACACACTTAAATAAGGTTTATTCTTTTGATATTAAAAATAGTTATGATGAATCAAAATTTAAAAATTAAAAGTAAAAAAAAATTTTTATTAAATTTCATTTCTATTGAAGAGTATCAAGCAGTTCTACATGTTCATTTTTTTGAGTTATAACTTTATAAATAGCATTGATTTATATAATTTAAAAGCTAAAAATTTACCACTTTTCGATTTGCCCATACGGTTAAAAAATGCAGGAGTTTGTTGAAATGTGATACTTGTTTTAGACGTCATTATACATTTATGTGTCTGGAAAAGAAAACAGATAGTAAAGTGGAAAGTACGGTTTTATAGAATGAAACTTGTAATTCGGAAGTATTAATGCAAACGTTAACAATTTGCTTAATAAACGGAAAAAAATAAATAGTTATACGCGGATTGATAGACACGGGGTCCTTTAAAATAAACTATCTTTTAAAAGAAACAATAAATAAAATAGGTTACAAACCAATAGGGCAAGAAAATTTAAATCATAGTCTTTTCGGTGGATTGCAAAGAACTAATCAGCATAGTAAATACAGAATTTTATTGAGCAATTTAAATCGGTATTATTTTTGTAACTTTGAAGCTTATGATCAGGAAAAGATTTGTACAGAAATCCCTAAAATAAGAGACGGCTCATGGATAAAAAAAAGCGAATAAGATAAGAATTACATTTTGCGACTATAAAAACATGGAAGGGTTGAATTCAGAAACTAAATAAATTGATTTACTTATCAGAGCTGACGTTTGCTGTAAACCTTCGCGGGTATTATTAAATCGGTCTCAGAAAATTTAATTGCATTCGAAACGCGATTAGGTTGAACACTTATGGGTGAAACTCGTGATCCTGAAAACAGTAATAGTACCTAAACAGTTTCGTCCCTTCATGTGGCTCAGGCTAAAATTTCGGATCTCTAGAAACTAGATACGTTAGGAATATTAGACCCAGGTGAAAAAGAATCAAGAGAAGAAGTTGCAAAGGCTTTCGAAGATCATTTTAATCGCATCATAAAGCTACTTGAAGTTGGGACATATGAAGTGAGCCTTCCATGGATCTTAAATCACCCTACTTTGCCTAATTATAGAAGTGTTGCTGAAAGAAGATTGAAGAACTGCGTTGAGTCCTTAAAGAAATCAGAAATATTGGAAGATTATGAAGCTGTATTTAAAGAATTGCTGCAAAAGGGAATTATCGAATAGGTTGGCCCAGACGATACAGCCACCAATGAACATTTTTTGCCCCACCGAGCAGTGATAAAAGAAAATTCTACAACCGAGATCAGACCCGTTTTCGATGGCTCGACAAAAATAAAAAATTTCCCTTCTATCAATGATTGTCTTAAAAAAAGGCCCGAATCTTGTGGAGCTCATTCCTTACAGTGATCAACAGATTTAGATTAAATAAGATTGCAGATATTAGGAACGCTTTCTTACAAATTCAACTGAGTGAAGCTGATAGACCTTTCCTAAGACATCTATGGTGTGAAAAGGGATACAATTCGAAGATCAAAATTTACCAACATAGAAAAGTCGTGTTTGGTTTGACTTGTCCATATTTGTTGGGAGCCACTTTTCGGTACCTTTTAAGAAAGCACCAGAATCAATGCTGGTAACGGAAGTTAAATGAGAAGAATTATTTCATGTAGATAATTGCTTAACCAGTGTTGAAGATAGAGAACATTTACACAAGTTTATTACTGAATCGCAGGATATATTGAAGAGAGCTCAATTTGATCTTAGAGGGTGGGAGCATAGTATCCCAAATTCGAAGGAAGTAGCCATACCTAAAGAAGAAAGAAAAGTACCAGTTTTGATACTGATATGGAAATTAAGTACTGTTTCATTGACTTTGGAGTTAAAGGAAACATCGCAAGCCTCTGAGACTTTAACCAAAAGAAAAATTCTGTCTGATGTTCACAAAGTATTCGACCCCATTGGTTACACGTGTCCAGTAACATTAAGATCGAAGATCATGCTTCAGGAGTGCTGGAAGCTAAAGTGCACTTGAGATGCAGAACTGTCATCTCCCATTAGAAAAATGGCAAAAACAACTAAGTCAGTTGAAAGATATAACAATTCCGAGATGTCTCTGGGACAATCATGAAAGTTTGAGAAATTCAAGTTTACATATTTTTAGTAATATGAGCAAGGTAGCTTAACATGCATATTCCTGAAAAGACAAAACGAAGATTCGACATCACGTCATCTCATTCAAGCTCGATCTCGAGCAGCTACTTTAAAACCCGTCACAATACCCAGACTTGAACTTTTATCATGTATATCATGTAATTGGAGCACAAGGAGTTAAATCAGACTTAAGACTTGAAAATATTCAAACATTTTTCTGGTCAGATTCAGTAAATACCCTTTTTTGGATAAAAATGGATGAAAATTGGGCCCCTTTTGCTTACAACAGAGTCCAAGAAATAAGATCTCTCAGTTTTCCAGAAGAATGGAATTATGTTCCCGGATCTCTTAATCCAGCTGATCTTTCATCACGAGGATGCTCTACTGAGCATCTTAAGCAATGTAAATGGTGGGATGGCCCAATTTGGTTGAAAAATCCACCACAGCTCTGGCCAAAAGATATTATCGATCCATATTTGGACATTATCAGCTCTGAAAGAATAAAAACAGTGACTTCAACAATTTTATTCAAGGGACAAATTCCGTTATATGACACTTTTACATCATATCGAAAAATGATAAGAGTAACTGCTTGGGTTTAGAGATTTTATCGAAGCGTCAAGAGTGCTACGGATAAACGAAACTTTGAAAAACAGCTGACTATTGAAGAAATGAAGGATGCTGAAATGGTTATTATAAAGTACGTGCAGAACAGATGCCTAGCAGAAGAAACCATCAAGCCTTGCTATACTTCATTACAAACTTTAACGGACGATGAAGGCCTTATACTAGCCAGAACAAGAATAGCCACGATAAAGGATTGAAATCATTTAAGTATCCTCTTTTTCTACCATCTGACCATAATGTCACTCACTATCTTATATTTGATAAACACAAAGAACTAAATCATGCCGGAACTCAAATTGTAATGCCAGTTTTAAGAGAATAATATTGGATCCTCATAGGCAGAAATACTGTTCAACGAGTGATTAAGAAATGCGTGATTTGCAAAAGATTCAGCGCTCGTCCTACAGAAGTCCTCTACCTGAAGATCGTGTACGAAAAGCATTGATTTTTGTGGTCATAGGAGTGAATTTGTGCGGACCACTCTTTTTGAAGAATGGCAGCCAGAGTTGTATCGTGCTATTCACCTTTCCGATTTTCCGAGTCATTCATGTTGAATTAGTCACTTCACTTTCCACAGATAGCTTTCTCTTGGCATTTTGAAGGTTTATAGCACGCCGAGAAAGACCAGCCTAGCAACGGTTTTATCTGACAAAGGTACAAATCTGACTCGAGCGGCTGCAGATCTGAAATCAGTAGACTTCGAAAAACTAAAAGACTTCGCTACTTCGAAAAAGATTCACTGGAAGTTCAATCCTCCCCTCTGCACCCTGGTGAGGTGGATTTTTAGAAAGAAATATTGGAATGCTGAAATCAATTTTACGAAGAGTCCTTGGAAGAGCAAACCTTCTCTATGAAGATTTGTACACATTCATTTGTGATGTTGAAAGCAACATAAATTCCCGACCACTTACTTACATCTCAGAAGATCTAAAAGACCTGGTATCCCCAGCTATGTTTTTACATGAACTTAAAGAATCAGGAGTACCAAATATTGATCTAATTGATGCCACAAGGAAGAAAAAACGATTTGCCTATCGTCAAAAAATTTAAGAGGACTTAAGAAAACGGTTCCGAATTGAATATTTAGGACGACTTAAGGAATTTGCCCGCAAAATGAAAGACTCAAGTTAAAGAAGGAAAAATCGTTCTCATTGGGGACGATAACAATAAAAGAATCAATTGGCTTTTGGGCAAAATAGAAGTTCTAAAACCCGGCAAAGATGGAAAAAACAAGAGTGGTGCGCGTAAAAACTCAGCATGCATCGTACTTACGACCGTGTCGAAAACTTTATAAACTTGTATTGACGAATTGAGTTTCGTCATGACATTCGTCGCCCAAAACTCAAGATGGGAGGATGTAACAAGCCCTCATGGCAAGCCAAAAACTATCACCAGATGGCACCACAAGCGCGGCATAAATATTAACCTTTTGTTTTTCAAAAACTTAAAAAAAAGTAGATGTAATGCAACTCGAGAAGTGGCTTGCCCCGCTATTAACTTGCTTAATCCCTTCATCACTTTATAATTATCATGACTCAGTGGAACATTTTCCATTACCTCTATTCATACAGAAAAAGCAAGAATTCGTATTAGATTGAACAATAAAACTTCAAAAATATCTTACTTTTCAAAATGAAGTAGAAGTCTAGTTTCTGTCTTAAAATATGTATGTATCTAAATGTTGTAAGATCAAAAAATTATTTCAGATTATTTTTTAAATATAAATTATTCTAACTATTTCTCGCTGAAATTTGATCATTTTTCAAATAAAAAAATGAGATTTTCAGACTTCATTTTAATTCAATATATTATAGAACAACTCTATTTTTTTCAGATCAATTGCTCAAGAGTATCAACTGAAAGGGATTTTAAAAGCTAATGCCATTTTTTAACTAATATAACAGTGTTACGTTTCTTTTACAGTTACTTTAAAGATAAAATTCCTACTCTTTTTAAAATTAGTAAAATTTTAATCATTTATTACTTTTATTAACATTTACCAGTTTTTTAAACTTTAACTAGTTTCTAAAGGAACTAGTTTCAGCCTAACTAGTTTCCTAATTTAACTAGTTTCTTAAGGATATGTCCTTTAAGAGACTTGGTGTAACTTTGAGGGTTAATTTTATGGTTGAATTCACTATGAAACTGTAATTTAATACGATTTTTATGATTGGAGACATCATGAATTTATATAAAACAGAGAATTAAAACGCGTTATAAGTTTTATGAACAAACCAAGTACTCGAAAAGACATTAGACAATAAAGCTTATTTTCCATACATTTATTTTATTTTATTTTGAAATAGTACACATAAAATAATGTACGATTTGGCTTTGGTTGATGAGATATTTGCAAACTTTTAAGTTGAAAATTATTTGCAAAGAATTCAGAAAAAAAAATCATCAAAAACGCTATAAAAATAAGGTTTTAAATGAATCACATATTAGAATGAAACTTTAATTAAAATTCTCTGATAACTCTTTCACACAGATGGGCTACCCTTTTATATAGTTTTTCTGAAGCTCTAATTAAGAACAAAAATAATATTTTATCATTTTTAATGTTAAAAAAAAACAGTTTAATAGTTACTAAAATCGTTGTAAACAAGAAAACAGTTGCAAACAGTTACAAGCAAAAATATATTTTGCAATTTTTTATACAAAAACGGTTTAACAAATAGAAAAAAAAATATTTTAGATTATCAGAATTATATTTACACTAAAATGTAAAACCCACAAAAACATAGTTTGCGATATTCCAAAATCAATTAATAATTGATTTTGTAAATTAAAGAAATTTCAATAATGAAATAATTGTTTTTCTTGGACCTAAATGGACACAAATTTAAAAATTTTTCGGAAGTGAGCCGCCTATGGAATATTTTACATTTTAAACAGAGAAATACACCAGTATTTCATGCTTTCATAATTGTAAATTATTTAAATGCTAAATATAATATTTTTTATTAATTTTTTAACATAATTAATAAAAAAAATTTAAAAATATGTTTAATAAAAATTCTGTGTCAAAGAATTAAATTCTTACTCGGCAAACAAATTGTTATAAAAAATATACGTAAATTTCTGAAATTTGTAACCTAAAGTTAAGGAATTTTCAAAGGAAATCTTTTAGT
This sequence comes from Parasteatoda lunata, assembly GCA_949128135.1. NCBI lineage: Eukaryota > Metazoa > Arthropoda > Arachnida > Araneae > Theridiidae > Parasteatoda > Parasteatoda lunata. The sequence continues at coordinate 32,581,284 of OX421974.1, read as the reverse complement.
TTTAGCCTTTTAAAATTTAAATATTGATGTTTTGGAATTGGTCTTATTGCAAGGGCTCATCGTCTGCGGGATGCATATCTTAGGCACCAACGCATTAAAAAAACAATTGTAGTTTTTTGGTATTTTTAAAGTAATAACTTCAAAGGAAAAATGAATTTTATACGTGATTTGCGTATCTAAGGAAGTGTCTGTCACAAAATTTTAATTTGATTGATTGATTAATTTGACAGAAATTTCATTAAATTCGTTACAACTTTGTACGGGTATTGAATTTATTGATTTAAATCGCGATTAAGATCATTTATTTCTTTGATATATAATCGATGATTTATGTAACTATCGATAAAAATAATAATAAAAATAATGTTTTTAAGAGATTTTAAATAGGGTGATCATGACGTATAATTTTGATAAAGAGATTAAACATATCAAAAATGTTTAATCGAACATAGAAAACATCTTCTTATGTGCTGCATGGTAACAATAAATATGAATTTTTTTAAAGCAATACAAAGATAAAATATAACTATACAAATCACAGTTATCTATCCAATATCTTTTTTTAAAAATATTCTTGACAAAAATTTAAAAATAAATATTTATTTATTTTATTATTATTAAAATTTATTTACTGCGTCCACTGCGTTACTAATTGATCAAAACTAAATTATTTTTATTAAAACAAAGGAACAATGGATGAACTGCTATTTTTATTTTTATTTTAGTTTTCTTTTGAAGCAATATTTAACATAAAAAATCTGGATACAGTTTAAAATTTAAATAAAAAATATACAGGAAACTCTTAATAAAAAACTTATGTTTTTTCTTCTTGACCAAAAATTTATTTTAAAAGGATCGGAATAATTATGATCACAAATTCAGATTCAAACGATAAAAAAAATCCATCGAAATTTAGCAATTTACATTACAGTGAAAGGCAAAAGAGAAAACACCAAAGCCATTTTGTAATAATCACATTTATGTTTTATCTAGAAATCTGTGATGTTTTGATGTTTTTAGTCCCATCTTCCCTAGTAGTAATTCGTTAAATTTCAAAAACATTTTTAATTTTCGTTGCATAAATATTAATTTGCTACCCCTTATATGCATACTTTTTATATTTTATTTTTAACAAAGATTCCAAAAATATGCGTATGTGACAATCAATGCAATAAAGTGGTGAAGATTAATCATCGCTGATTATTGTTAGCAGTTTATTGTTAGCTGATTATTGTTAGTTTAGTCAATGTAATAATTCTCAAGGCATTTGGTTAGATATTTCCCATACGCATGTTTGCGAGCCATGGTGGCTCAGGGGAGACAGTGTTCGCCTTCTAATAAGGTGAAGTGGGTTCGAATCCCACCGGTGGCAGGTGGATTCGAATTCCGCAAACCAACCTTCACCAACCACAGTGCTGACGTAAAATATCCTCAATGGTAGACGGATCATGGGTTAGATTCCCATTGTCGCAAGGCTAACTGTGGGAGGTTTTCATGGTTTTGCTCTCCATGTAAGGCAAATGCGGGTTAGTTCCATTAAAAAGTCCTCCTCAAAGGCATATTTCTCTAAATACTTGATTCAGGAGTTGCCTTGTCTTCTGGATTGGGTTCAAAATTACAAGGCTACGTAGTTGAACATAAGTAGTCGTGAACCCAAAAATTGGGTCAGCTGTTCAAAGACGGCTATAAAGTAATATACGCATGCGTAATGGTAATTGCCCTTCGCAAACAACTTGACAATTCCAGGTGATCCTTTACATTGGATGCAGATGCCCGCGTTTTTTTTTTTGTTTTTTTTTTTTTTTTCGTTATCCATTTGTTGGGTCGATACTTTGTTTTAGATGATTTTGATTCTTTTTTATTATTTTATATCTTTTTTGCTTCTTAAGGATCTTAACTTTAAAAAAAAATCCCTACGCTGGTTGATAAAAATGGTCACCCTTCCGCTTACTGACCGCAGCCAGTGATGCTTGTCTCAGGTAATCTACTGTGAACTGTATCTTTACTGTCAGTCCACTGCGGAACCTACAGGTTTAGAATTCGATAAATATCGGTTTATTAGGTGTTGAGAAGAATACAAAAAGGCAACTAAAAATGATAAGTCGATAAAATGCGTTAAATGATAAGCATGCAATTGCCTTATAATACATACCCCAAAATACGAAGTAAGTGTTTTTATTTAAGGAAGGATTGTATTAAGGAAGGATTAAATCAAAACGTTAGATTTTGTTTATTAGATTCTTTTCACTTATTTTCCATGAAATTTTCAGAATTTTTTCATGATTTTATTTATGAAATATTATTGTTTTCCTAATTTTAACTCCACTTTTCTTTTACTGAATTGAATGGCCAACTGAGCTCGTCATTATGGAGAAAGTTTTACAGACAACACTTGTAAAACAAGCCATTCGCCATTGTTAGCCATTGTTTTAGATAAAACTGTAGACAATTCTATTCTTTAAATATTTTAAAGATTACATCAGTGTTGTTTGCTAGCTTATAGCTCTATTTGATCAAAAACGAAAAAGTTTACCTCATACTAATATTGAGTAGTTATATTAGTATATATATTAGAATGGTAACAAGTAAAAATACTTCTCTATTGTTTCTTTTTTTTGTGTCACGCATTTTGTTTTCTTTAGTTCATTTATTTCTTTGTGCAAGTACAGTTGATTATTTCTCAAATACTGATAATCATTTATTTCGTTACAATTAACATATTAACAAAATGTGATTACATGAAATTATAATAATTGAAATAAATTCTAGAAATAACTGAATGAATTGTAAAAAGATTAAAATTAATTTATAATAATTATATATTTTATCAACAAAATGATTTTTGTGTTTTTTCTTTCCCTTTTTTTGGTGAAAATATTTCTTTACATCAAAAAATACAATAATGAAAGAGATGTTATCCCGAAATAATAGGATATTTCTATATAGTTGTAGGATTCCTCTAGGAGTAACAAGATTTCTACTGATATATATATATATATATATATATATATATATATATATATATATATATATTTTAAATGTGTGAGTGATCTCTAAACTTATTAAATTACTAAGTAAATTGCTGTGATTATGTGAAGTATTCACAAAAGATTCTGTTTTTAAAGTTTGTTTGTAAATTCATGAACATCATATGCTTCTAAAAAAACATTTATTGATCATATATAAATTTCTGATAATTTAGACAACCTCTTCTGACAATATATATACATTATACTTCACCAGGCATTAAAGCAGGTTAACCTGAAAAATATTTAAGTTATTATAATTTTAAACGTTATATAAAAACAAAAAAAAAGTTGCGATAAAACAACAGTTTACATATTAAGCGCATTAGTAAGCATTTCTTCACTCAAAAAAATTCACCCAAATATAACAGCAGTTTTTTGACGTAAAAAGAAGTTTGTATAAAATGTATCAAATTACAATAAATATATTTTTTTCGCAAATAAAGTAAAATAGTTAATTTCTTTTTATTATAGAAACCATACAAACTATTACAACAAAAAAAGTAGTCTCCGTTTAAAATAATTGTCGAAATATTAACAATCGATAATCGCTATTTTCCATCAAAATTGTTATGAAAACCTATTTTAATTTCAAATAAATGTTTGTTTACATTAGTTTTATACTAATGTTAATTTTTTATTACATTTACGGCGTGTTATTTTTGTTTTATTTTTTCACATACACTATTATTTTCTTTTTTATCCGAAAGAAAATTTTTAATTATATTATATTCAGTATTCAAAGAAAATGATAAAAACAGACTTTTTCTATGTGACTGAATATTATGCTTAAATTGCATAGCACATTTTATTACGTTCAATAATTTTATATCTGTTTAAATTTCTAATCCTTTTCTTAGAAAACATTTGTAGTAGAAATATTATATTATATTATATTATATTATATTATATTATATTATATTATATTATATTATATTATATTATATTATATTATATTATATTATATTATATTATATTATATTATATTATATTATATTATATTATATTATATTATATTATATTATATTATATTATATTATATTTTTTTTCCAATGCCCACCTGTGTTAACATCCGTCAATTCAGGCATATACAGGGTGATTTTGTTGACCTCTCTTACAGGGGCACCATATTAGGTGGTTCTACGCCGCTCACTCAGTAAGGACAGATAGTGCAGAGAAGGAAAGAACATCCATACTTTGCCCGGGATTCAAACCCAGAACTTTTCTGATTCAAGGGAAGTTCCCTGACCCCTTCACAGGCCGGTCGGCTATTATATTATATAATAAAATTACATAAATTACGTTCAATAATTTTATATCTGTTTAAATTTCTAATCCTTTTCTTAGAAAACATTTGTAGTAGAAATATTATATTATATTATATTATATTATATTATATTATATTATATTATATTATATTATATTATATTATATTATATTATATTATATTATATTATATTATATTATATTATATTATATTATATTATATTATATTATATTATATTATATTATATTATATTATATTATATTATATTATATTATATTATATTATATTTTTTTTTCCAATGCCCACCTGTGTTAACATCCGTCAATTCAGGCATATACAGGGCGATTTTGTTGACCTCTCTTACAGGGGCACCATATTAGGTGATTCTACGCCGCTCACTCAGTAAGGACAGATAGTGCAGAGAAGGAAAGAACATCCATACTTTGCCCGGGATTCAAACCCAGAACTTTTCTGATTCAAGGGAAGTTCCCTGACCCCTTCACAGGCCGGTCGGCTATTATATTATATAATAAAATTACATATGCATTTAAAAATAAAGATTTCATACAATGCTTTAATTTTTTTAAATAGTTGTTCTAATTTTTCGACCGACAACTGATAGTATGCGTATTAAAGTAGAATTATTACTTTTGTAATAAATTAAGAACTGTTTTTACAAATACATGGATTCCCAACTAATAGTTTTTGAAGTGTTAGACTTTTTATTTACTCTACTCGTGTTAATAATGAAATAAAAAAAAACTGAACTATAAATGAACTACAAATTTAAAATACATTTACCTAGCTGAAGAGTTTAATGTGCCTGAATTCTTCTTTACCACCGACGATCTTCTTGGTTTCCAATTCCTGATTCTCCTCCCGCAGAATCTCCGAAAAATCCATGTTGGAACTTGTCTCCATTTTCATATCTCAATCCTCTATATCTTCTGTAATTACTTTCTGGACCTCCTCTGCGTCTGCTACCTCCTTCAAGATATCGACTTTGATATTCTCCTCTGTCTACGCTATCTCCAATAACATGTTGGTTTCGATATCTTTGTTCGCCTTCTGCTCCCCAATTTCTTTCTTGAGCATTTTTATGGCTATTGTAATAATAACCTCCTCCATAATTTTTATCCGCTCCTCCATAATTGTTTCCCACTCTCCAATTTCCTCCTCCATCTTTCCATCCGGCTCCCCCATTTCCTCCTCCTGCTCCTCTATCTTTCCATTCGGTTCCTCCATATATTTCGTCTGCTCCTCCATATTTTTCGTCTGCTCCTCCATCTTTCCCTTCTGCTTCTCCATCTTTCCCTCCTGCTCCTCCATCTTTCCCTCCTGCTCCTCCACCTTTCCCTCCCTCCGCTCCTCCATCTTCTAATCCTGCTCCTCCATCTTTCCCTCCTGCTCCACCACCTTTCCCTCCCTCCGCTCCTCCATCTTCTAATCCTGCTCCTCCATCTTTCCCTCCTGCTACTCCATCTTTCCCTCCTGCTCCTCCTCCTAACGAACCTAAACTTGCAAATTTTCCTGCTATTCCATTAACTGAAATGAAAAGCAAATACAGGTTAACTTAATACAATAAAAGAGAAGTTACGCGCATCCTAAAGATTAAAAATTACATATTGATCCACAGCCGAAAATGTCTTCCTGCGTCGTTATGGCTCTTCCCTCTTATACAGTGGTTGATCAATCGCATTTTACTAGCACTTTTATCTATCTATATCATTTTAAATGCACGTTAGTTTAATGTTTTCTAATAATAATTGTCACAACTTTCTTTGAAATCGCCATTTTTGAAATGCTGATTAACTTGCAGATCTTGTCAATTTGATAGACAAATCAGTAGATTACACAAAACAGATATTCATGCTCTTATTTGAATTCAACTTTCAACGATTTATTAACTGAAAACATAAATTTAAGATAATTGAACTTTTTCTTTAAATTTAGATAAATAAAAGAATTACCTCAAATACGCAATAAGTCATTAGGAATATTGCCAGCTCCAGCAAATAAAGGTTCAGAAACAAAACAAACGGTATTCAAAACAAACGGTAAATGGTAATTTTAATTTTACGGTTACGGTATGCAGGTCTAATTTTCTACTTTTAATGCATAAAACTCCAGTTGGCGAATATACATATATATGCATATACACATACAGTATGCAAAAAAAAATAAAAATAGGTAGACTATCCTGAATAACTTTTAATCTACTGTCCAGATCTTCGCGTTCTTAAACTCAATCTTGTTGGTTCGAGAGGTTAAATTCTAATTTGCTAATTAATTAAAACTTAAGAGAATTAACTTACTTTCTCTGAAATTTTATACCTTTTTTTTGACGGATACGGATCTCTTACCCATAAGATATAGGGGGTAGCCGCAACTTTGGAAATATGGTCGAGTTAGTTTGACACAGAGGAATTTTGTAAAATTCGGACTCTTCTATGTTAGTTTTGACAAAATTGCTTGCTTTGAAAATATCGAATATTTAAAGTTTGATTTCTTAGGAACTATTTCACTAATTTATTTCAAATTTCGTATTTTGCCATGGAGAATTACATTCTAAAATATAATGAAAAAATTTGTATACCTTCAAATTGGAAATTTTTTCCGCAACTGTTAAATGAATTTATAATATAAAATAAATATAATAGGTATTTACTAAAAGTTAATTTTTTCATGAAATTATCTTTAGATAAAGAAATTTTATAATTGTAAAATTTTATAATTTCTTGAGAAAACGAATTACGCAAAAGTCAAAATTAATATTAAGGAGTATAAACTTTGACTTCTGACAAAATCATTGGGACCATATTTCCCAGATTGCGGCTACCCCCTTTTTTGGAGGTCTAAATCCGAATCTGTCGTAAAAAAGGTATGTTAATTCAGAAAATGTACGCTTTTTACATTTGATTTTTATAGTATAAAGTATCGCCTGCACAAATTAATTAACATATTTGAGTCCTCTTCCATAAACCATTAAGATTCAGTCTTAGTACATACAACAAATTTGATTAAAAAATACTTTTATTAGACATGTGAAAATTACTCACCACCACCTAAACCATCTTTCACTAAATCAAAAGAAAAATAATAATAAGATCATAAAATATTAATACTAAATATATTTATTCTTAAATAAGACACATTTAATACTGTTATGCATGTATATGCTTTAATAGAGATCCAGCTGAAAGATGAAATTTATTTATGACATTAATTCATACTTTTACGTTATTAATATAGAATACAAAATAAATTGTTAATATGCAAATACTTACTTTGGTCAAACATTTGTTTCATATTTCCTAAAATATATTTTAAAAAAAATTTAAATATTTCTGAATTGAACATTCAGATTAAAAGTGCATCCATTTATCAATCTAGTATTTTGCTTTCGATTTAAAATTATGGTAAGTTTCTTAAGTAAAAGCTGAAGTGGAAATGGTCAGTCAAATTTTAATTTGATTCTGAATCTAGCCAATAATTCATGCTAAAGACAACATAATCGAAACCAAGACAATTAAATACAGTTATAAAACATATACTAAAACACGGAATTAATAATAATTGTTTACTTTACTTTTATTTTACTTTAGACTTTCTCATGAACTCATGTTAGGATTTGAAATTTATCAATAATGGGCATCAACACTTCTCATGGAATCAAATATAGAGCAAAAGCAAAAAAAAAATTGTTAAGTGAAAAGTTGAAGAAAAATTAGACATGTGAAAACTACTCACCAAGATCAAGACCATTTGTAACTAAATAAAAAGAAATAAAATTAAGATAATAAAATACCATTACTAAATCAAATGTTCCGAAATAAGAAACATTTAAATGTGTTATGCATGCATATTTTATCATCGAGCTCAAGCTGTAACTTGAATATCATTTATGATTTTAATTGATTTTTCAACGTTATCCGTATACATTACGAAATAAATTTAAAGTGTGTAAATACTTACATTGGCTCAACATTTCTTGCACATCTCCTAAAATATTAAAAAAAAAAAAAAAAATTAAAAAAATTATAAATATTTCTGAATGTCAAATCCTCACATTTAAAGTGTATATATATCTATCAGGTTTTTTATTTTCAATTTAAAATTACGGTGAAATTCTGTATTAAAAACTGAGGTGGAAATGGTTAGTCAAAATTTCATTATATTCCGAATATAGTCTATTGAATCTAGCCAACGATTCATACATAAGATAACATAATCAATACAAAGTCAATTAAATGCAGTTATAAAATATATACTAACACATGGAATCAATATTTTTTTTTACATTTCATGTCAGTTTTAAAATATATACTAACACATGGAATCAATAATTTTTTTACATTTCATCATACTTTAGCCTTTTTCATCATGTTTAAACTGGACTGGAAATTTATTGATAATGAGCGTCAATTCTTTTTATTGACTCAAACATACAACAAATTTGATTAAAAAATACTTTTATTAGACATGTGAAAATTACTCACCACCACCTAAACCATCTTTCACTAAATCAAAAGAAAAATAATAATAAGATCATAAAATATTAATACTAAATATATTTATTCTTAAACAAGACACATTTAATACTGTTATGCATGTATATGTTTTAATAGAGATCCAGCTGAAAGATGAAATTTATTTATGACATTAATTCATACTTTTACGTTATTAATATAGAATACAAAATAAATTGTTAATATGCAAATACTTACTTTGGTCAAACATTTGTTTCATATTTCCTAAAATATATTTTAAAAAAAATTTAAATATTTCTGAATTGAACATTCAGATTAAAAGTGCATCCATTTATCAATCTAGTATTTTGCTTTCGATTTAAAATTATGGTAAGTTTCTTAAGTAAAAGCTGAAGTGGAAATGGTCAGTCAAATTTTAATTTGATTCTGAATCTAGCCAATAATTCATGCTAAAGACAACATAATCGAAACCAAGACAATTAAATACAGTTATAAAACATATACTAAAACACGGAATTAATAATAATTGTTTACTTTACTTTTATTTTACTTTAGACTTTCTCATGAACTCATGTTAGGATTTGAATTTTTTAAAAATGGGCATCAACACTTCTCATGGAATCAAATATAGAGCAAAAGCAAAAAAAAAAATTGTTTAGTGAAAAATTGAAGAAAAATTAGACATGTGAAAACTACTCACCAAGATCAAGACCATCTGTAAGTAAATAAAAAGAAATAAAATTAAGATAATAAAATACCATTACTAAATCAAATGTTCCGAAATAAGAAACATTTAAATGTGTTATGCATGCATATTTTATCATCGAGCTCAAGCTGTAACTTGAATATCATTTATGATTTTAATTGATTTTTCAACGTTATCCGTATACATTACGAAATAAATTTAAAGTGTGTAAATACTTACATTGGCTCAACATTTCTTGCACATCTCCTAAAATATTAAAAAAAAAAAAATTAAAAAAATTCTAAATAATTCTGAATGTCAAATCCTCACATTTAAAGTGTATATATATCCATCAGGTTTTTTATTTTCAATTTAAAATTACGGTGAAATTCTGTATTAAAAACTGAGGTGGAAATGGTTAGTCAAAATTTCATTATATTCCGAATATAGTCTATTGAATCTAGCCAACGATTCATACATAAGATAACATAATCAATAAGAAGTCAATTAAATGCAGTTATAAAATATATACTAACACATGGAATCAATACTTTTTTTTACATTTCATGTCAGTTTTAAAATATATACTAACACATGGAATCAATAGCTTTTTTACATTTCATCATACTTTAGCCTTTTTCATCATGTTTAAACTGGACTGGAAATTTATTGATAATGAGCGTCAATTCTTTTTATTGACTCAAACATACAACAAATTTGATTAAAAAATACTTTTATTAGACATGTGAAAATTACTCACCACCACCTAAACCATCTTTCACTAAATCAAAAGAAAAATATTAATAAGATCATAAAATATTAATACTAAATATATTTATTCTTAAATAAGACACATTTAATACTGTTATGCATGTATATGTTTTAATAGAGATCCAGCTGAAAGATGAAATTTATTTATGACATTAATTCATACTTTTACGTTATTAATATAGAATACAAAATAAATTGTTAATATGCAAATACTTACTTTGGTCAAACATTTGTTTCATATTTCCTAAAATATATTTTAAAAAAAATTTAAATATTTCTGAATTGAACATTCAGATTAAAAGTGCATCCATTTATCAATCTAGTATTTTGCTTTCGATTTAAAATTATGGTAAGTTTCTTAAGTAAAAGCTGAAGTGGAAATGGTCAGTCAAATTTTAATTTGATTCTGAATCTAGCCAATAATTCATGCTAAAGACAACATAATCGAAACCAAGACAATTAAATACAGTTATAAAACATATACTAAAACACGGAATTAATAATAATTGTTTACTTTACTTTTATTTTACTTTAGACTTTCTCATGAACTCATGTTAGGATTTGAAATTTATCAATAATGGGCATCAACACTTCTCATGGAATCAAATATAGAGCAAAAGCAAAAAAAAAATTGTTAAGTGAAAAGTTGAAGAAAAATTAGACATGTGAAAACTACTCACCAAGATCAAGACCATTTGTAACTAAATAAAAAGAAATAAAATTAAGATAATAAAATACCATTACTAAATCAAATGTTCCGAAATAAGAAACATTTAAATGTGTTATGCATGCATATTTTATCATCGAGCTCAAGCTGTAACTTGAATATCATTTATGATTTTAATTGATTTTTCAACGTTATCCGTATACATTACGAAATAAATTTAAAGTGTGTAAATACTTACATTGGCTCAACATTTCTTGCACATCTCCTAAAATATTAAAAAAAAAAAAAAAATTAAAAAAATTCTAAATATTTCTGAATGTCAAATCCTCACATTTAAAGTGTATATATATCTATCAGGTTTTTTATTTTCAATTTAAAATTACGGTGAAATTCTGTATTAAAAACTGAGGTGGAAATGGTTAGTCAAAATTTCATTATATTCCGAATATAGTCTATTGAATCTAGCCAACGATTCATACATAAGATAACATAATCAATACAAAGTCAATTAAATGCAGTTATAAAATATATACTAACACATGGAATCAATATTTTTTTTTACATTTCATGTCAGTTTTAAAATATATACTAACACATGGAATCAATAATTTTTTTACATTTCATCATACTTTAGCCTTTTTCATCATGTTTAAACTGGACTGGAAATTTATTGATAATGAGCGTCAATTCTTTTTATTGACTCAAACATACAACAAATTTGATTAAAAAATACTTTTATTAGACATGTGAAAATTACTCACCACCACCTAAACCATCTTTCACTAAATCAAAAGAAAAATAATAATAAGATCATAAAATATTAATACTAAATATATTTATTCTTAAACAAGACACATTTAATACTGTTATGCATGTATATGTTTTAATAGAGATCCAGCTGAAAGATGAAATTTATTTATGACATTAATTCATACTTTTACGTTATTAATATAGAATACAAAATAAATTGTTAATATGCAAATACTTACTTTGGTCAAACATTTGTTTCATATTTCCTAAAATATATTTTAAAAAAAATTTAAATATTTCTGAATTGAACATTCAGATTAAAAGTGCATCCATTTATCAATCTAGTATTTTGCTTTCGATTTAAAATTATGGTAAGTTTCTTAAGTAAAAGCTGAAGTGGAAATGGTCAGTCAAATTTTAATTTGATTCTGAATCTAGCCAATAATTCATGCTAAAGACAACATAATCGAAACCAAGACAATTAAATACAGTTATAAAACATATACTAAAACACGGAATTAATAATAATTGTTTACTTTACTTTTATTTTACTTTAGACTTTCTCATGAACTCATGTTAGGATTTGAATTTTTTAAAAATGGGCATCAACACTTCTCATGGAATCAAATATAGAGCAAAAGCAAAAAAAAAAATTGTTTAGTGAAAAATTGAAGAAAAATTAGACATGTGAAAACTACTCACCAAGATCAAGACCATCTGTAAGTAAATAAAAAGAAATAAAATTAAGATAATAAAATACCATTACTAAATCAAATGTTCCGAAATAAGAAACATTTAAATGTGTTATGCATGCATATTTTATCATCGAGCTCAAGCTGTAACTTGAATATCATTTATGATTTTAATTGATTTTTCAACGTTATCCGTATACATTACGAAATAAATTTAAAGTGTGTAAATACTTACATTGGCTCAACATTTCTTGCACATCTCCTAAAATATTAAAAAAAAAAAAATTAAAAAAATTCTAAATAATTCTGAATGTCAAATCCTCACATTTAAAGTGTATATATATCCATCAGGTTTTTTATTTTCAATTTAAAATTACGGTGAAATTCTGTATTAAAAACTGAGGTGGAAATGGTTAGTCAAAATTTCATTATATTCCGAATATAGTCTATTGAATCTAGCCAACGATTCATACATAAGATAACATAATCAATAAGAAGTCAATTAAATGCAGTTATAAAATATATACTAACACATGGAATCAATACTTTTTTTTACATTTCATGTCAGTTTTAAAATATATACTAACACATGGAATCAATAGCTTTTTTACATTTCATCATACTTTAGCCTTTTTCATCATGTTTAAACTGGACTGGAAATTTATTGATAATGAGCGTCAATTCTTTTTATTGACTCAAACATACAACAAATTTGATTAAAAAATACTTTTATTAGACATGTGAAAATTACTCACCACCACCTAAACCATCTTTCACTAAATCAAAAGAAAAATATTAATAAGATCATAAAATATTAATACTAAATATATTTATTCTTAAATAAGACACATTTAATACTGTTATGCATGTATATGTTTTAATAGAGATCCAGCTGAAAGATGAAATTTATTTATGACATTAATTCATACTTTTACGTTATTAATATAGAATACAAAATAAATTGTTAATATGCAAATACTTACTTTGGTCAAACATTTGTTTCATATTTCCTAAAATATATTTTAAAAAAAATTTAAATATTTCTGAATTGAACATTCAGATTAAAAGTGCATCCATTTATCAATCTAGTATTTTGCTTTCGATTTAAAATTATGGTAAGTTTCTTAAGTAAAAGCTGAAGTGGAAATGGTCAGTCAAATTTTAATTTGATTCTGAATCTAGCCAATAATTCATGCTAAAGACAACATAATCGAAACCAAGACAATTAAATACAGTTATAAAACATATACTAAAACACGGAATTAATAATAATTGTTTACTTTACTTTTATTTTACTTTAGACTTTCTCATGAACTCATGTTAGGATTTGAAATTTATCAATAATGGGCATCAACACTTCTCATGGAATCAAATATAGAGCAAAAGCAAAAAAAAAATTGTTAAGTGAAAAGTTGAAGAAAAATTAGACATGTGAAAACTACTCACCAAGATCAAGACCATTTGTAACTAAATAAAAAGAAATAAAATTAAGATAATAAAATACCATTACTAAATCAAATGTTCCGAAATAAGAAACATTTAAATGTGTTATGCATGCATATTTTATCATCGAGCTCAAGCTGTAACTTGAATATCATTTATGATTTTAATTGATTTTTCAACGTTATCCGTATACATTACGAAATAAATTTAAAGTGTGTAAATACTTACATTGGCTCAACATTTCTTGCACATCTCCTAAAATATTAAAAAAAAAAAAAAAATTAAAAAAATTCTAAATATTTCTGAATGTCAAATCCTCACATTTAAAGTGTATATATATCTATCAGGTTTTTTATTTTCAATTTAAAATTACGGTGAAATTCTGTATTAAAAACTGAGGTGGAAATGGTTAGTCAAAATTTCATTATATTCCGAATATAGTCTATTGAATCTAGCCAACGATTCATACATAAGATAACATAATCAATACAAAGTCAATTAAATGCAGTTATAAAATATATACTAACACATGGAATCAATATTTTTTTTTACATTTCATGTCAGTTTTAAAATATATACTAACACATGGAATCAATAATTTTTTTACATTTCATCATACTTTAGCCTTTTTCATCATGTTTAAACTGGACTGGAAATTTATTGATAATGAGCGTCAATTCTTTTTATTGACTCAAACATACAACAAATTTGATTAAAAAATACTTTTATTAGACATGTGAAAATTACTCACCACCACCTAAACCATCTTTCACTAAATCAAAAGAAAAATAATAATAAGATCATAAAATATTAATACTAAATATATTTATTCTTAAACAAGACACATTTAATACTGTTATGCATGTATATGTTTTAATAGAGATCCAGCTGAAAGATGAAATTTATTTATGACATTAATTCATACTTTTACGTTATTAATATAGAATACAAAATAAATTGTTAATATGCAAATACTTACTTTGGTCAAACATTTGTTTCATATTTCCTAAAATATATTTTAAAAAAAATTTAAATATTTCTGAATTGAACATTCAGATTAAAAGTGCATCCATTTATCAATCTAGTATTTTGCTTTCGATTTAAAATTATGGTAAGTTTCTTAAGTAAAAGCTGAAGTGGAAATGGTCAGTCAAATTTTAATTTGATTCTGAATCTAGCCAATAATTCATGCTAAAGACAACATAATCGAAACCAAGACAATTAAATACAGTTATAAAACATATACTAAAACACGGAATTAATAATAATTGTTTACTTTACTTTTATTTTACTTTAGACTTTCTCATGAACTCATGTTAGGATTTGAAATTTATCAATAATGGGCATCAACACTTCTCATGGAATCAAATATAGAGCAAAAGCAAAAAAAAAATTGTTAAGTGAAAAATTGAAGAAAAATTAGACATGTGAAAACTACTCACCAAGATCAAGACCATCTGTAAGTAAATAAAAAGAAATAAAATTAAGATAATAAAATACCATTACTAAATCAAATGTTCCGAAATAAGAAACATTTAAATGTGTTATGCATGCATATTTTATCATCGAGCTCAAGCTGTAACTTGAATATCATTTATGATTTTAATTGATTTTTCAACGTTATCCGTATACATTACGAAATAAATTTAAAGTGTGTAAATACTTACATTGGCTCAACATTTCTTGCACATCTCCTAAAATATTAAAAAAAAAAAAAATTAAAAAAATTCTAAATATTTCTGAATGTCAAATCCTCACATTTAAAGTGTATATATATCTATCAGGTTTTTTATTTTCAATTTAAAATTACGGTGAAATTCTGTATTAAAAACTGAGGTGGAAATGGTTAGTCAAAATTTCATTATATTCCGAATATAGTCTATTGAATCTAGCCAACGATTCATACATAAGATAACATAATCAATAAGAAGTCAATTAAATGCAGTTATAAAATATATACTAACACATGGAATCAATACTTTTTTTTACATTTCATGTCAGTTTTAAAATATATACTAACACATGGAATCAATAATTTTTTTACATTTCATCATACTTTAGCCTTTTTCATCATGTTTAAACTGGACTGGAAATTTATTGATAATGAGCGTCAATTCTTTTTATTGACTCAAACATACAACAAATTTGATTAAAAAATACTTTTATTAGACATGTGAAAATTACTCACCACCACCTAAACCATCTTTCACTAAATCAAAAGAAAAATATTAATAAGATCATAAAATATTAATACTAAATATATTTATTCTTAAATAAGGCACATTTAATACTGTTATGCATGTATATGTTTTAATAGAGATCCAGCTGAAAGATGAAATTTATTTATGACATTAGTTCATACTTTTACGTTATTAATATAGAATACAAAATAAATTGTTAATATGCAAATACTTACTTTGGTCAAACATTTGTTTCATATTTCCTAAAATATATTTTAAAAAAAATTTAAATATTTCTGAATTGAACATTCAGATTAAAAGTGCATCCATTTATCAATCTAGTATTTTGCTTTCGATTTAAAATTATGGTAAGTTTCTTAAGTAAAAGCTGAAGTGGAAATGGTCAGTCAAATTTTAATTTGATTCTGAATCTAGCCAATAATTCATGCTAAAGACAACATAATCGAAACTAAGACAATTAAATACAGTTATAAAACATATACTAAAACACGGAATTAATAATAATTGTTTACTTTACTTTTATTTTACTTTAGACTTTCTCATGAACTCATGTTAGGATTTGAAATTTATCAATAATGGGCATCAACACTTCTCATGGAATCAAATACAGAGCAAAAGCAAAAAAAAAAATTGTTAAGTGAAAAGTTGAAGAAAAATTAGACATGTGAAAACTACTCACCAAGATCAAGACCATTTGTAACTAAATAAAAAGAAATAAAATTAAGATAATAAAATACCATTACTAAATCAAATGTTCCGAAATAAGAAACATTTAAATGTGTTATGCATGCATATTTTATCATCGAGCTCAAGCTGTAACTTGAATATCATTTATGATTTTAATTGATTTTTCAACGTTATCCGTATACATTACGAAATAAATTTAAAGTGTGTAAATACTTACATTGGCTCAACATTTCTTGCACATCTCCTAAAATATTAAAAAAAAAAAAAAAATTAAAAAAATTCTAAATATTTCTGAATGTCAAATCCTCACATTTAAAGTGTATATATATCTATCAGGTTTTTTATTTTCAATTTAAAATTACGGTGAAATTCTGTATTAAAAACTGAGGTGGAAATGGTTAGTCAAAATTTCATTATATTCCGAATATAGTCTATTGAATCTAGCCAACGATTCATACATAAGATAACATAATCAATACAAAGTCAATTAAATGCAGTTATAAAATATATACTAACACATGGAATCAATATTTTTTTTTACATTTCATGTCAGTTTTAAAATATATACTAACACATGGAATCAATAATTTTTTTACATTTCATCATACTTTAGCCTTTTTCATCATGTTTAAACTGGACTGGAAATTTATTGATAATGAGCGTCAATTCTTTTTATTGACTCAAACATACAACAAATTTGATTAAAAAATACTTTTATTAGACATCTGAAAATTACTCACCACCACCTAAACCATCTTTCACTAAATCAAAAGAAAAATAATAATAAGATCATAAAATATTAATACTAAATATAATTATTCTTAAATAAGACACATTTAATTCTGTTACGCATGTTTATGTTATCATAGAGATCCAGCTAAGAGTTAAAATTTATTTATGACAATAACTCATACTTTTACGTTATTAATATAGAATACAAAATAAATTGTTAATATGCAAATACTTACTTTGGTCAAACATTTGTTTCATATTTCCTAAAATATATTTTAAAAAAAATTTAAATATTTCTGAATTGAACATTCAGATTAAAAGTGCATCCATTTATCAATCTAGTATTTTGCTTTCGATTTAAAATTATGGTAAGTTTCTTAAGTAAAAGCTGAAGTGGAAATGGTCAGTCAAATTTTAATTTGATTCTGAATCTAGCCAATAATTCATGCTAAAGACAACATAATCGAAACCAAGACAATTAAATACAGTTATAAAACATATACTAAAACACGGAATTAATAATAATTGTTTACTTTACTTTTATTTTACTTTAGACTTTCTCATGAACTCATGTTAGGATTTGAAATTTATCAATAATGGGCATCAACACTTCTCATGGAATCAAATATAGAGCAAAAGCAAAAAAAAAATTGTTAAGTGAAAAGTTGAAGAAAAATTAGACATGTGAAAACTACTCACCAAGATCAAGACCATTTGTAACTAAATAAAAAGAAATAAAATTAAGATAATAAAATACCATTACTAAATCAAATGTTCCGAAATAAGAAACATTTAAATGTGTTATGCATGCATATTTTATCATCGAGCTTAAGCTGTAACTTGAATATCATTTATGATTTTAATTGATTTTTCAACGTTATCCGTATACATTACGAAATAAATTTAAAGTGTGTAAATACTTACATTGGCTCAACATTTCTTGCACATCTCCTAAAATATTAAAAAAAAAAAAAAATTAAAAAAATTCTAAATATTTCTGAATGTCAAATCCTCACATTTAAAGTGTATATATATCTATCAGGTTTTTTATTTTCAATTTAAAATTACGGTGAAATTCTGTATTAAAAATTGAGGTGGAAATGGTTAGTCAAAATTTCATTATATTCCGAATATAGTCTATTGAATTTAGCCAACGATTCATACATAAGATAACATAATCAATACAAAGTCAATTAAATGCAGTTATAAAATATATACTAACACATGGAATCAATATTTTTTTTTACATTTCATGTCAGTTTTAAAATATATACTAACACATGGAATCAATAATTTTTTTACATTTCATCATACTTTAGCCTTTTTCATCATGTTTAAACTGGACTGGAAATTTATTGATAATGAGCGTCGATTTTTTTTATTGACTCAAACATACAACAAATTTGATTAAAAAATACTTTTATTAGACATGTGAAAATTACTCACCACCACCTAAACCATCTTTCACTAAATCAAAAGAAAAATATTAATAAGATCATAAAATATTAATACTAAATATATTTATTCTTAAATAAGACACATTTAATACTGTTATGCATGTATATGTTTTAATAGAGATCCAGCTGAAAGATGAAATTTATTTATGACATTAATTCATACTTTTACGTTATTAATATAGAATACAAAATAAATTGTTAATATGCAAATACTTACTTTGGTCAAACATTTGTTTCATATTTCCTAAAATATATTTTAAAAAAAATTTAAATATTTCTGAATTTTACATTCAGATTAAAAGTGCATCCATTTATCAATCTAGTATTTTGCTTTCGATTTAAAATTATGGTAAGTTTCTTAAGTAAAAGCTGAAGTGGAAATGGTCAGTCAAATTTTAATTTGATTCTGAATCTAGCCAATAATTCATGCTAAAGACAACATAATCGAAACCAAGACAATTAAATACAGTTATAAAACATATACTAAAACACGGAATTAATAATAATTTTTTACTTTACTTTTATTTTACTTTAGACTTTCTCATGAACTCATGTTAGGATTTGAAATTTATCAATAATGGGCATCAACACTTCTCATGGAATCAAATATAGAGCAAAAGCAAAAAAAAAATTGTTAAGTGAAAAGTTGAAGAAAAATTAGACATGTGAAAACTACTCACCAAGATCAAGACCATTTGTAACTAAATAAAAAGAAATAAAATTAAGATAATAAAATACCATTACTAAATCAAATGTTCCGAAATAAGAAACATTTAAATGTGTTATGCATGCATATTTTATCATCGAGCTTAAGCTGTAACTTGAATATCATTTATGATTTTAATTGATTTTTCAACGTTATCCGTATACATTACGAAATAAATTTAAAGTGTGTAAATACTTACATTGGCTCAACATTTCTTGCACATCTCCTAAAATATTAAAAAAAAAAAAAAAAATTAAAAAAATTCTAAATATTTCTGAATGTCAAATCCTCACATTTAAAGTGTATATATATCTATCAGGTTTTTTATTTTCAATTTAAAATTACGGTGAAATTCTGCATTAAAAACTGAGGTGGAAATGGTTAGTCAAAATTTCATTATATTCCGAATATAGTCTATTGAATCTAGCCAACGATTCATACATAAGATAACATAATCAATACAAAGTCAATTAAATGCAGTTATAAAATATATACTAACACATGGAATCAATATTTTTTTTTACATTTCATGTCAGTTTTAAAATATATACTAACACATGGAATCAATAATTTTTTTACATTTCATCATACTTTAGCCTTTTTCATCATGTTTAAACTGGACTGGAAATTTATTGATAATGAGCGTCGATTTTTTTTATTGACTCAAACATACAACAAATTTGATTAAAAAATACTTTTATTAGACATGTGAAAATTACTCACCACCACCTAAACCATCTTTCACTAAATCAAAAGAAAAATATTAATAAGATCATAAAATATTAATACTAAATATATTTATTCTTAAATAAGACACATTTAATACTGTTATGCATGTATATGTTTTAATAGAGATCCAGCTGAAAGATGAAATTTATTTATGACATTAATTCATACTTTTACGTTATTAATATAGAATACAAAATAAATTGTTAATATGCAAATACTTACTTTGGTCAAACATTTGTTTCATATTTCCTAAAATATATTTTAAAAAAAATTTAAATATTTCTGAATTTTACATTCAGATTAAAAGTGCATCCATTTATCAATCTAGTATTTTGCTTTCGATTTAAAATTATGGTAAGTTTCTTAAGTAAAAGCTGAAGTGGAAATGGTCAGTCAAATTTTAATTTGATTCTGAATCTAGCCAATAATTCATGCTAAAGACAACATAATCGAAACCAAGACAATTAAATACAGTTATAAAACATATACTAAAACACGGAATTAATAATAATTTTTTACTTTACTTTTATTTTACTTTAGACTTTCTCATGAAATCATGTTAGGATTTGAAATTTATCAATAATGGGCATCAACTCTTTTCATCGAATCAAATATAGAACAAAAGCAACAAAAAGATTGTTAAGTGAAAATTTTAAGAAAAATTAGACATGTGAAAACTACTCACCAAGATCAATACCATCTGTTACTAAATAAAAAGAAATAAAATTAAGATAATAAATTACCATTACTAAATCAAATGTTCCGAAATAAGACACATTTAAATGTGTTATGCATGCATATTTTATCATCAAGCTCAAGCTGTAACTTGAATTCCATTTATGATTTTAATGGATTTTTCAACGTTATCCGTATATATTACGAACTAAATTTAAAGTGTGTAAATACTTACATTTGTCCAACATTTGTTGCATATCTCCTAAAATATTAAAAAAAAATTCTAAATATTTCTGAATGTCAAATCCTCACATTTAAAGTGTATATATCTATCAGACTTTTTACTTTCAATTTAAAATTACGGTGAAATTCTGTATTAAAAACTGAGGTGGAAATGGTTAGTCAAAATTTCATTATATTTCGAATATAGTCTATTGAATCTAGCCAACGATTCATACTAAATATAACATAATCAATACAAAGTCAATTAAATGCAGTTATAAAATATATACTAACATATGGAATTAATAATTTTTTATATTTCATCGCATTTTTAAAATATATACTAACACGTGGAATCAATAATTTTTTTACATTTCATCATACTTTAGCCTTTCTCATCATGTTTAAACTGGACTGGAAATTTATTGATAATATGCGTCAATTCTTTTTATTGACTCAAACATACAACAAATTGGATTAAAAAATACTTTTATTAGACATGTGAAAATTACTCACCACTACCTGTTTCATCTTTCACTAAATCAAAAGAAAAATAATAACAAGAACATAAAATATTAATACTAAATATAAATATTCTTAAATAAGACACATTTAATTCTGTTACGCATGTTTATGTTATCATAGAGATCCAGCTAAGAGTTAAAATTTATTTATGACAATAATTCATACTTTTACGTTATTAATATAGAATACAAAATAAATTGTTCATATGCAAATACTTACATTGGTCAAACATTTGTTGCATATTTCCTTAAATATAAAAAAAAAATGTAAATATTTCTGAATGTTCAATCTTCAGATTGAAAGTGTATCTATTTATCAATCTAGTATTTTGCTTTCAATTTCAAATTATGGTTAAGTTTCTTAAGTAAAGGCTGAAGTGGAAATGGTCAGTCAAATTTTTATTTGCTTCTGAATGTAGCCTATTGAATCTAGCCAGCAATTCATGCTAAGTACAACATAATCGAAACCAAGACAATTAAATACATTTATAAAACATATACTAAAACACGGAATTATTAATAATATTTTTTTACTTTACTTTTATTTTACTTTAGACTTTCTCATGAAATCATGTTAGGATTTGAAATTTATCAATAATGGGCATCAACTCTTTTCATCGATTCAAATATAGAACAAAAGCAACAAAAAGATTGTTAAGTGAAAATTTTAAGAAAAATTAGACATGTGAAAACTACTCACCAAGATCAATACCATCTGTTACTAAATAAAAAGAAATAAAATTAAGATAATAAATTACCATTACTAAATCAAATGTTCCGAAATAAGACACATTTAAATGTGTTATGCATGCATATTTTATCATCAAGCTCAAGCTGTAACTTGAATTCCATTTATGATTTTAATGGATTTTTCAACGTTATCCGTATATATTACGAACTAAATTTAAAGTGTGTAAATACTTACATTTGTCCAACATTTTTTGCATATCTCCTAAAATATTAAAAAAAAATTCTAAATATTTCTGAATGTCAAATCCTCACATTTAAAGTGTATATATCTATCAGACTTTTTACTTTCAATTTAAAATTACGGTGAAATTCTGTATTAAAAACTGAGGTGGAAATGGTTAGTCAAAATTTCATTATATTCCGAACATAGAATATTGAATCTAGCCAACGATTCATACTAAAGATAACATAATCAATACAAAGTCAATTAAATGCAGTTATAAAATATATACTAACACATGGAATCAATAATTTTTTTTACATTTCATCGCATTTTAAAAATATATACTAACACATGGAATCAATAATTTTTTTACATTTCATCATACTTTAGCCTTTCTCATCATGTTATGACAGGACTGGAAATTTATTGATAATATGCGTCAATTCTTTTTATTGACTCAAACATACAACAAATTGGATTAAAAAATACTTTTATTAGACATGTGAAAATTACTTACCACCACCTAAACCATCTTTCACTAAATCAAAAGAAAAATAATAATAAGATCATAAAATATTAATACTAAATATAATTATTCTTAAATAAGACACATTTAATTCTGTTACGCATGTTTATGTTATCATAGAGATCCAGCTAAGAGTTAAAATTTATTTATGACAATAATTCATACTTTTACGTTATTAATATAGAATACAAAATAAATTGTTAATATGCAAATACTTACATTGGCCAAATATTTGTTGCATATTTCCTAAAATATAAAAAAAATAATAATAATATTTCGGAATGTTCAATTTTCAGATGGTAAGATCAATTATGGTAATTTTCTTAAGTAAAAGCTGAAGTGGAAATGGTCAGTCAAATTTTAATTTGATTCTGAATGTAGCCTATTGAATCTAGCCTACAATTCATACTAAAGACAACATAATCGAAACAAAGATAATTAAATACAGTTATAAAACATATACTAAAACACGGAATCACACATATTTCGGAGGAAAAACAATTCCGTTTAAAAATTAAATGGTAATTATTATATTAACTTATAAACGCATAGTTGCGGTACAATAAAATAAATACTTTAATCTTTAAGCTGATATAAAACATGTCAAGTTTGCCAAAGTTTGAAACTTCAACATTTTGTTTTTATTTTTTACTGAAAAAAATTATTTTATTATTAAAAGTATTTTTTACATTGTGTTTTGTTGCAAAGGTTTTAGAGGTGATTTTGATCACTTTACAGAATTTTGACTGATTTGATTTGGTTGTTAACTTTAAATTAGTGCTACACTAATAAGCTATTCAGTCTTTTGATCGGTTTCGTTGTTAATAATTAAAGGACTAAACGTTGTTCCCCTAAAACCAGTTTGGTAAAGTTTTAGTGTGCAGATCAAATAGGTACCTAAAATATAATCATAAGTAATTTAATAAAAACACATCTGACATTCGATCTTAAGAATTTTATGGCATTTTATTCGATTTGGTTTACAAAAATATTTGATTAAGCTGAAATTTGATATTTAAGTTATACTTAAATAATAATCTCTTAGATAATTTAGTTTTCTTTTTTCTATAAATAATAATTATATATATTCTTAAATAATAATTCTCATAAAACAAGAGTATGGAACTATAGCTGCAGATGCACTGGTGGGCTATTTAGTATTTTGGATTTAAATTTTTAAAAATGTCTATGAAGTTTAATGTCGTCATTGCTAAACTTCTGTTTTGCGTGGAACTAAAAGAACAAAAGCAAATTAAAATATGTTGGAATCTTTTAAATATTCAAAAATACTCACCACTTTTTAACAGACCATTCACTAAAAGAAGAAAAATTTAATAATGAAATAAATCGAGATGTTTACAAGTATTTCAAAAATTGCATTTTTAAAAAAAAATTAAGTAGTTTTCTTTTTATTTTATTTTAATATGTCATAATTTTAAATTTAACGGTTGAGATTTATTGTATTAACTTGTATTCCACCATTATGAGAAGAGTCAGTAGGAGAAAATTCTATGCGAAAACCACTTTTGGCGCGTTTTTTTTTTTTTTTTTTTTTTTTTTTTTTTTTTAAATCACCGGATTTGGGAATTTTTACTGTGCTTTCCCGAGAGTTATCTTATGTAGACATTTCTCAGGGGAACGATTTAGAAATAAATACAAACATTATACTTTTACATATTTATTAAATATTGACGAAAAGCGTAGTAACACGTTAAATTACGAATAATTGCATTTTAATTACAAATAATGACACGATAATTTACGAATAAATGCATATTATTGTATATTCCATGATAAATTTTTTCTCTATAATACATGTAATTAAACATCTGATACCGAAGGTGAAGTTTAATCACAATCCTTTAGCGTTATCAAAAGTTTATTACTTCGAATGTAATGAATGCAAAATTTACCAAAGTTGCTGGAATTTAAGATTTCTTACCGCTATGAAACGAAATATTTGACAAAGTGGTTAGTTACTCTTTAAGAAATAATATCAAAGTTTTCTACAATGCTTTCCGGTTCATTTTAAAAACATTTTCCTTGAAGGATTTGGAATTTATTTACCGTTGAATGCGGATATGAAAAAAATCCAAACCTGTTGTAAATACACTAAAATGTATTGAAAATGTAAATATAAGAAACAACTCCAATACTCATCAGGTTATAAAACTGGTTTTGAAGCCTGTTTCGTAAGATTTCGATACCGTTTCAATTTTTCTTACACAATTATTAGTTTTTGATTTCCTATATGAAAGTTTTTATCACTCTATTTTTGAGAAGGTGTCGAAAAATATCTATTAATTACGGTCGAACGGAAAATTTTGTGCGTAATTTTTAAAAGTTTCAAATTTTCTTGCTTTGGTTCACGGGACCTCCTACACCTCCACCACCTAAATAGATAAATGAATTTTAACAATTAGATTTTTAAGAAATTTTCCAACTTTCAATATTTGCCGTTAAAAAAGTTTCATTTCTAAAGTGTTCTTAAAATATTTATATTCTATTTCATTTCATAAATTAGAGCATAATAATCATTTTAAAAAACTGGAATATATTTTTGAGTTCAAGAAATTTTTTCACTTGGTTCATCACATCACTAACAGAATAAAAAATTTACTCACCACCACCTAATGCTTTTCCTAAACCATCTGAACCACCTAAAAATAAAATATTTCACGATAAATGAAATCTAATTAACAACAGTAATTTATGTAAATCAGGGATTTAATAAAACTGCATACGGAATTTAAAAAATTTATCTTCTTGATTTTCTAATATTCAATATTTGTCGTAGAGGAAGATTCATATCTAAAATGTTCTTAAAATATTTATATTCCATTTAAATTTATCAATTAGAACATAAAAATCATTTTTAAAATTTGGAATATATTTTTGAGTTCAGGAAATACTTTCACTAGCTTCATCACATCACTCACAAAATTTAAAATTTACTCACCACCATCTAATGCTCCTCCTAAACCACCACCACCTAAAAATGAAATAATTTAGAATAATTTAATCCTAAAGAGCAACAGTAATTTATGTATATCAAGGATACAATAAAACTTCAACCCGGAATTTTTAAATATTTATCTAATTAGAAAATATACTCTTCATTAGTTTCAATTAGATCATAAAAATCATTTTTAGAATTTGGAAGTCCTTTTTGAATTAAAGAACTACTTTTAAAGTATTCAAAACATAATTTGCAAGCATTAAAATTTAATCACTGTCCCCTACACCTTACATGCTTTCTAACAACCTGAAAATAAAATATTCAATCATAAATTAAATCGAATTGACAAGAGTATTTTAAATAAATCAGAGATGCAACGGAATTTTGTGTATTTCTTAGAGAATTTTGTGTATTTCTAGAATTTCGCATAATGAAAAAACGGGGTAACTTTGGGACTCTTTTTGATTTTGATTTTTTTATTTTCAATATAGAGCTCTGAATTTACAAAATATATTTGAGAAATTTTTATTATGAAAAATATTTAAGTAAAATATTCTCTATCACAAAGTCTCACCAGTGGGTAATACGTAATTTATCGACTTAAAATAGACTAAAATATAATTCTATCAAATAGTAAAACTTGATATCAAAAATTGTCAAAAAAGTTAAAAAAGATTGGGTGTACAAATAAATTCTCGCTGTTTGTCACAAGATAGCACAACCAGAAGGTTATGCAGAAATTGACTGGTGTTAAATGTCTTGTTATAAGTTTATTCTTCTGGCAACAACATAACCTTAAAGTATTAGTAATTCCGTATTAGTTATACGTAATTGTTTTCATGCAAAAATGTCAAGCTTTGTGGCAAATTAGCGCCATTTGCGGGAACTTTTGATTTACTTTCTTAATTTGAAGAAATCTTCAACAGAGGATCATCGATTTCTTGAAGAAACATATGGTGAGTTTTCTTTAAGTGACAAAAGTTGTCGTGAGTGGTTTCAGAAGTTTAAAAACGATGAATTTGACGTGGAAGATACAGAACGCAGCAGGATAATAAAACAGTATGAAGACAAGAAATTGGAAGAATTATTAAAGAAGATTAATTCCAAACGCTAAAAGAACTTGGTCTTACATTATAAGTGACTCAGCAAGCAATTTCACATCGTTTAATGTCGTTGGGAATAATACAAAAACAAGGAAATTTTCTATACAAACTGAAGCCAAGAAACATTGAGAGTCGAAAATGCATGAGGTCTATTTTTCTTTGGAAACACTTCAATGGGAAGTTCTACCCCACCCACCGTATTTTCCAGACCTTTTCAATTTAGAATATCACCTATTCCGATCGATGGCACATGGTCTGTCGGAACAGAAATTTACATCATTTGAAGAAACCAAGAAATGGGTCGATTCGTGGATATCCTCGAAAGATGAAGAGTTCTTCCGCCGTGGTATCCGAATGCTCCCAGAAAGATGGGAAGAGTCTAGTAATGGAGAATACTTTGAATAAAAGATAATGTACTGTTTGTTCACAATAGACTGCTAATTTTTGAACGAAAACGTCGTAAACTTATTTGTACTCCAAAAACATCTGAAAATTTTAATATATTTTTCAATATTTTAGTGAAAACAATAGAAGTCGGAATAAAAGTTTTTGATTTTTTATAGTTTTGATACTTTTGTAACTATTTCCATTAATATTATTAATTTAAATGTAATTAATTAACTCTTTTAGTATTATTATTTCGTCTGTTATTCTAATTATTATTAATTGCAAAATTATAATTTAAAACTAAACTTTCAAATCAAAATGTAGCAAATTATTAGTAGTTTCGTTTGATGTGGGATCTTTTTTTACATAGTTTCTCCTATTACCAAGCAAAATCAGGGTGCACATATAACCCTTTTTTTTCGACCTTTACAAAGTCTAATGCAAGAATTCTTTAAGGTTAAAATTTTAACACCGTTAAACAACGTAGTGAAACATCATGAATCTTTTTTATGAGTCTATTTCATCATTTGCTTATGATAATTCTTTATTTGCATCCCTTTCACTCGTATTGTCATGTCACATCAATAATTGTCGAAATCAGTTTCCTTTCACTGTTACAATTAGTGTCTTCATTGTTGATCAACTCATATCTAAAAATTATCACTAAGTTTCCACTAAAAAATCTTAAAGCAGTACTAAACACAAACGCATGCTAAACATGTATAAAAAAGTCATACACTAAAAGCCTACACTAAAAGCCTTAAAATTTCCTAATGAAAAATAGAATCGTAATTAGAAAAATAAACTTTTTGAAAGGATTTACATGCACATGCTAATTAAGACGAACAATCTAATATACGTCCTAATACTAATGCACATTCTAATATACATACATAGAATGCACTAATTGAACAAGAAATCTGAATATTAACATAGCTTTAAGGCAAATCGTAGGTAGAAAAAATATACTTTATAAAAGTATTTACATACACACGCTAATTAAGAACACATACCAATACACATAATATAACACATACTAATACTAATACACATACTATAAAAGAATTTACATGCACACATACACATACTAAACATATATAAAAAACCATACACTAAAAGCCTAAACTAAAAACCATAAAGTTTCCTAATTAAAAATAGAATGCGTTCATTGAAGAAGAAATCTGAATATTAATTTAGCTTATTTACAGTAAAACCGCCAATACGTATTTCAGAGGGGATTTAAGGCACATCGCAGGTAAAAAAAAATAAACTTTATAAACCGATTTATCGTAGATGAACATGTACCAGTTATCACAGAAATATCAGCTGATTCACAACCTAATATTTTCTTTATTTTTTCTATCAGTGGAGACCAATAACTCTTAAAAACGTGAATGTCACATAGTAACCTGTCACAAAATATCCCCATTTTAGAGTAATCCATTACACCATTTACAAATAATGCATATTACTCACCTAACTGTGAACTGATACCTACAAATTAAAATGTTATTTAAAAGATAAAATATTATTAAAACAATAATATATAATAGTAAGTGATGCAACAAAACTACATAGCGCACTTTATTACCTTTTTTTATGTTTAGATTGTTTTAATTAAGCGAATGAAGGAACCATTTTAAAAATTTACAAGTCCAAAAAGAGATTCAATCCAAATTTTACAATTTTCTGAAATTGTAGCATAATTATGAATAACCTTTTGTGTTTAAAACTGTTTCGTTATCTTTTTTTTTTTTTTTTTTTTTTTTTTTTTTTAAATTTTATTTTTAAGCTATTTCACGCATCGATTCTAGGAACTTTTCTGATATATATGCTTGTCTATTACACTCTACTTTAATAAATTCCTTCCATGAACTGTTATATTTCTCTATATCAATATTTATAAATGTTTGAAAAATATAGTTTAGCAATAAATTTTAACTACCTAAAAGACTTAAAATTTAAGAAATTAAGACAAAGCTTCACTATTATAATAAAGATTTATGCTCTTCATTGAAAGTTTTGTACGTGAAAGCAACATAAGCTTTCTCATATCAGCTATAAGATGGGCTAAAATATTAATTTTAAAGATTTATTTTGAAATATGCAATATACAAACAATTTTGTTTCAAAATGCAAAAATATATGGAGTAATTGAGAATTATTGTTCTCATCTCTTTTTTTGGATATGCGAATTGTTCTAATGTTCTGAAAAGAGATCCCTTGAAACAATTCAGAAATCCGAAAAAAGAATTAAATTTAAAATGTATTATCTTCTGCAAGTGCAAATTATGAAAAATATTTTGGTCTGGAATCTGTTTTTTGTCTAATATTTATTTATTATTATTTTAGTGTTATTTAACGCTGGTTCAAGTATTTGTTTTGTGAACTTTGCTCAAATACACGTATACTTGTCTTATGCACTCTACTTTTATAATTACCATTCAGAAAAATTCATGAGTACAAGTAGCCTTAAGGTTTGGTATTCATAAATGTCATTAGCCTTAAACTCACTTATAATCAGTTTTATGGAATTAAAACTCTTTAGTTCCGATTCATGTCCGGTAACATAATATTTATTTTTACTTAATTAATACAGCAGATATATTTCACTAAAATTTTTTTATAAAAGTTAAAATAAATACAGTTGACAAGATACAGATTTTTTTTGTAAACGAATGTATGTAATGTATTAAAATGAAATGTATTATAATTAATATTATTTAATAATTTTATGTATTGTACAATATAAATATATATGTATTAAAATGAAACATTATTACAATATTAAAGATTTATGCTTTCAATGAAAGTTTTGTGCATAAAAAAATATTAACGTAAGCATATCTGTACTAAATTATACAATGCATTCATTTTGTTCATTTGAACTAATTATTCATATTGATGATTTTGTTTGATCATTTTTCAGAAATTTAGGATACTATGATATCAATGAACAACATTTATTTACATTCCTTCGTTCCCTCTTTAAAGCAATACCAGATTAGTTTTAAAACTCCAAAGTTTACACGCTCTTAAGACACGCCGTTTTCGTAAGGACTCTTCCTCCTTTAATCGCATAAAACTATCTTCGATACTCTGTTGCAAGTTAAGAAAAAATCATTATCCCTATGGAGAGAGCATGTTTGTTTCTAAGTGCACGCCAAATGGATGCCAAGCTCCCAGCGCAAACGTATATCAATAACACCAATTCTTGAAATGACATTGCACATCCTCTTTTTGTTTGCTTTTTTATAATCAACAATAATCAATTAAGAAGAAAATAGAGTTAATAAAATTGATATCTAAAATTCGTAACAGGTATATGTCTTTCTGTTCGCATTTAAAGAAACCGATGAAAGAATAATAAATATTATTTCTTGTAGTCGATTTTCTTCTACAGCGAAACCAAAGTAAAAATTATTTATCTCGCATTTGATTTGTTAAGAGCATGTCAGTATAAGATGCGCCTTTTTCAGAGATCCAATCAATTCCAATGCTCTTGCAACGTCATATAGTTGTTTCTTTTTCAGGAACGAATGATCTCCTTCTTTATCAAAATATGTCACCAAGTCTAGGAATCCAGTAGAAGACTACAGAACTGACGTGTTTAACTCTCAAAAGTTTTTTTTATCATGCTTTGAAAGCAAATTAGTATTATTTGATAACGAAATGAAACGGAATTAAATGCAATCGCGAATGATTACTTAAATCCTATACCGCAATAGTCATTTCTTAACTTGCAACGAAGTATAGCTTATAACCCTGAATTATTTAGTAGCATAATTTTGTTAGTGGTGATCTACTAAACTGCAAAGGAAGTTTTTTATTACTCCATCTTCTTGAAATGTAGTAATTAATTTAGGGTGGAGTGAGTAATAATAAAAGTGTATGATTTCATTGAATGATTTGTACATAAAAGAAAGATTTACTTACCAGCCGACACCAGATCAGCTATAAAATATACAATACATTAAGTTTATATATTTATTTTTATATATGAAATGTGCAAGATTTTTTTTTTTTTAAAAAAATTGAATGGGATAATGGAGGAGGGATTTTTTGCATGATCTGTGGACTGTTTTAATGATCTGAATTAAACACCATTGCAACAATTCCCAAATTCAGAAGAAAAGCTTAAGCTCAATCGCTACAATCTTCTGCCACTGCTACGCAATCATAACTTTTAATCCATTAATCACCAACATTTCATGTTTGTTTTTTTTTTCAATTCGAATTCCTATTTTATTATTAAACTTCCGAATACCAATAGAGAAACAATGAGAACAATAAGAGTAATTTAATTCCGCTTGGAATTTAGTGTCAAATGCGCTTTGGAATTTAGTGTCAAATGTCAAAAAATTAAAAATATAATTGATTCATGTAATCATCATGGAAAACAAATATAAATCAAAAAAAATTTTTTCGTTTCTTCAAGAAATTTTAATAACTACAGAGTGGGGTTGTTAATTTTTAGAACTTATCTACAAACTCCAGAAAATATAATGTGAGTTACATATTCAATTAAAATGTTCCATTTAGCCTCTTTCGGAAGGAACACCCAGTTAGTTACATAGGTTTTAAAAAAAAAAA
Source organism: Parasteatoda lunata (assembly GCA_949128135.1). Lineage (NCBI taxonomy): Eukaryota > Metazoa > Arthropoda > Arachnida > Araneae > Theridiidae > Parasteatoda > Parasteatoda lunata. The sequence continues at coordinate 32,549,079 of OX421974.1, read as the reverse complement.
AAATCAAAAACTTTGTTCAGAATTTGCATAAATCTCATGCTGTTATTTTAATGACTTCGATTTTCTGAAACCTTGTTCTCTTAACTTTTCTTTAGAGGTTATTGAAATGAATTATTCACTATAGTTTTCGAATGAATCTCGTCCTGACTTTTTGGTTTCTAATGAATTTAGTGTGTGCTTCCATGTAGCCTTAACCTGATTAACAAACTCTTGTGTACTCCACTATGAAATTTTTAGATCCAGATACCGAAGTCCTCGTCTGAAATTCTCTTTAAATCTGAATTAAAATTGTAAATCTTTTGACATTCATGAACATTGTATGTTTGGAAAAGTCATTGGAGGTTGTTAAGATGAATCGAATGAATCTCTTGCAGATTTTTTTTATTTCGAAGCTAAATAAAAAGATAAATTTTAAATAATGGTTAATTAATTGTTATGGTTCAGTTAATGGTTCCGTAAAATCTTGGACTTAGCAGAAATTGTAAGTATGATTTGTTTTTTCTCGCTTTTCTCTGGGGAAGAAAATATTCAGCTTTATAAATAAGAGTTTGATAATCCTTATAAATAGGAGTTTCAGCTTTATAAATAGGAGTTTCAACTTTATAAATAGGAGTTTCAACTTTATAAATGAGGTCTGAGAGATTTAGGGGTGGAAGGCAAGTTGGTCACTTGTTTAGCAAAATTTACTTGAATTTTCTTTTATTTTATAACTGTCGCCGAACAGGCGATCCAATTTTTTGGAGAGTTTACTATTACTAATATTCAACTCCGTAGCCTTGTAATTTTGAATCCTGCTCAGAACCCTTCAGAGCTCAGAACATTGTAGAATTTCTACATGCCGTTCCGTGCAAGTTCTGCACGACCCTTTCAATTACTTATTAATGAAAACTGTTTAATGAACTTAGCGTTAGCTTGTCACATATATACAGTAATTCCATAATAATTTCTATTTCAACACTTTTATTTTAAAGATAAATCCCATCTTATATTATAAAATATGTATTAAATGAATATAAATTGTTTTGCATTGCTCATTGGTTATTTTTCAAGATGGAATAAATGAAAAATGCTATTAATTACTATCGACAAAAAACTATCAGAAATGTAACGTTATATCTGCAAAATCCTAAAAAAATTATTGCTGGTTAAATTTTTGTTTGCCCGGGAGAGTATGCAAAGGTAAAATATTACATGTTAATGAAAACTAATTAATGAATCTATCGTTAGTTTGTCACAAATATACTGAGCTATAATCTATAATCATTCTATAATCATTTCTATTTTAACATTTAAATTTTAAAGATAAATCCCAACTAATATTATCAAATTTATTAAAGGCGTAGAAATTGTTTCGTTTTGCTCATTGGTTATTTTTCAAGATGGAGTAAATGAAGAGTGCTATTAATTACTATCGACAAAAATATCTATCACAAATGTTACGTAATATCTGCAAAATCCTGAAAAGGTATTTCTGGTTCAATTTTTGCTTGCCCAGCTTAATATGTAAATGTAAAATATCTATGCCAAAAAGGAAACTTTAAATCATCAAATAACCTTTATAGCCCTGTGTCCAACCTTAATATACATAACTTCAAAATTTATTGAAACTAAAATAAATCTGTAAACTCAACGTGAAATATTTTTCAATACCAGAAATATTTCATATAATATAAAACAGAAAATAGAAAATGTAATAGAAAGTATAAAACATAATTTAGTATACATGTTGCAAATCATATGCTTTTTCAAATATAAATTTAAATAGTCACATACCAGAAAGTAAGCATAGGACAATACCAATCACGAACCCTGTTTGAATTTTGATAGATGACATTTTTGCGATGTGGATCTATAATAAAATGCGATGCAATGGAGGAGCTTCTTCTATATATATTATTTTAAAGATTTTCCTTATGATCATGACTAGATATAAACCCTTTAAATATATCTACACGTAAGTGATGCGTGAAAATGTAACGAAATGTAAATCCCATGACATGAACTCGCCTTATTATAATACCTTATCTTCTGAGACAGAATTTTTCATCTTAATACTCATGTTGAATGTGAAAAATATTTAATCAGTGATTCTTTAGGATACGTGTCAAATGAATTACATTTTTTCGATCTGGAAGATACTATAAGCCGACATGTGAACAGTACGAAAGTTTATTCAGAAGGGTTTTTGGTAACATAAACCTCTAACTTTTAAAAATGAACTTGAAGTCTAGTTTCTATCTTAAAATATGAAAATAACTTATCTAATTGTTGTAAGGTCAGAAGTTATATTCAGGTATTTTTTAAATATAAATTATTCCAACTATTTCACGCTGAAATGGTGTCATTTTTAAAATTTAAAAAAAAAAAAAAAACCATATTTTTTATTTTTTTACAAAAAATTTTTTTATTAAATATCCACCTGCATGAATAAAGCAATTTTTTTTTTCTGTTCTGACTTCTTTTTCACACCCTGATTAAACATTGCTTACTTTCAGACTTCATTTTAATTCAATATTTACAGCACATCACTCTTTTTTTCAGAAACAATTGCTCAAGAGTATCTACTAAAAAAGACTTTAAAAGCTAATACTATATTTTAACTAATATAACAGTGTTGTTACGTTTCATTTACTATTAATTTAAAGATAAATTTCCTACTCTTTTTAAAATGAGTAATATTTCAATCATTTATTACTTTTATTAATATTTACCTGTTTGTTAAACTTAGTACTTAAGTTACTTAGTACTTAGTACTTAGTTTCTTAAGGAAATATCATTTAAGAGACTTTGAGGGTTAATTTTATGCTTGAATTCATTATAAAACTGTAATTTAAAACGATTTTTATGATTGAAGACATCATAAATTAATATAAAGTTTTACAAGTTATGCGAACAAACTAAGTACTCGAAAAGACATTAGTCAAGGAAGCTTATTTTCTATTCATTTATTTTATTTGATTTTGAAATAGTACACATAAAATAATTAACGATATGGCTTTGGTCGATGAGATATTTTCAAACTTTTCAGTTGAAAATTCTTTGCAACGAATATTATCAGAAACGTTTTAAAAATTAAGTTTTCAATGAATCACATTTAAGATGCTGAAATAAAATTTAAAAAAATTTCTCTGATATCACTTTGACACGGATGGGATACTTTCATCCCCTTTTATATATTTTTTCCGAAACTCTAATTAAAAGCAAAAAGCATTTTTTAATGATAAAAAGCAGTTTAATAGTTACTAAAATCTTAGCAAACATTTAAGTTGAAAAATTAATCGGAAAGAATCGGGAATATTTCAACAGAAACGTTATATTAATTAAATTTTAAAAGAATAACATTTAAGATGCTAAATTAAACTTTAAAATAACTGTCTCATAACCCTTTGGCACAAATGGGACACCGTTGTCCCTTTAATATATTTTTCCTGGTGCTCTATTTACAAGCAAAAATATATATATATATTTTTTTAAATGTAAAAACGGTTAATAAGTAGTAAAAAATATATTTTAGATTATCAGAATTATATTTGCACTAAAATATAAAATCCACAAAAACGCAGTTTACGATATTCAAAAATCAATTAGTAATTGATTTTGTAAATTAAAAAAATTTCAATAATCAAATAATTGTTTTTCTTAGACCTAAATAAACACACATTTAAAAAATATTGTTCGGAAGTGAGCCGTGTTTGGAATATTTTAGATTTAACGCAGAGATATACACCAGTATTTCATGGTATATTTCATAACCATAAATTATTAAAATGCTAAATATAATTTTTTCACTAATTTTTTACCTAATTAATAAAGTAAAATTGAAAAATATGTTTAATAAAAATTTTGAGTCAAAGAATTAAATTCTTATTCGGCAAAAAAAATGTTTCTTTGAAAAATATTCGTATAATTCTGAAATTGTAGTCTAAAGTGATCAAATTTTTATAGGAAATCTTTTAGCTTTAGCCTTTTAAAATACAAATATTGAAGCTTCTGAATTGGTCTTATTGCAAGGGCTCATAGTCTGCGGGATGCATGTCTTGGCACCAACGCATTAAAGAAACAATTGTCACCTAAGGAACTGGAGTACTGTGGGTGACAGAACTAGTATCTCTGTTCTAAACATGCTGAAACAGATATCCAAATCCCGAACAATCCACCTGCAATGGATCCCCTCACATGTAGATGTACACGGTAATGAGGTGGCCGATGGACTGGCAAAGGAAGGCTCTGAGGTCCCGGCTCCCCTCCCGGTCTGGACTTTCCCGGAGATCCACACGATCAAGAAAAATAGGGTAAAATCGAAATTTCTTACCCCTCCAGCAAGTAATTGGTACAGGAGAAAGAGCCCTGGTGGATCCCTTGGCCTCACCTGTGATCGCAGGGACCAGACAGCTTTGTCGCCAGCGGTCATCTGAGGACCCTTGCTTTTCTTGGAGGTCGCAAGGTTTTCCCAGTTTGTGGAAAATGTTCTTCAGATTTGTCCTTCCCAGACCACATCCTGGACTGCCTCCGCCTTTCCTGGGACGATCTGATCAGGGTGCCCTGTAAAAAAAAAAAAAAAAAAAAAAAAAAAAAAAAAAAAAAAAAGAAACAATTGTAGTTTTTGGTATTTTTAACGTAATTACTTCAAAGGCAAATTACTTTTACGCGCGATTTGCGTATCTAAAAAAGTGTCTTTCACAAAAATTTAATTTGATTGAAATTTCATTAAATTCATTAACAGTTTGAACGAATATTTATATTAAAGTTATTGAATTTACTGACCTAAATCTTGACTCAGATCATTTAATTTTTTGAAATAAAATCTATGATTTATGTAACTAAAAATAAAAATAATGATATATATAATGTTTTTAAGAGCTTTTAAATAAGGTGATCATGACGTATAATTTTGCTAAAGAAACATATTAAAAATGTTCAATCGAACATAGATAACATCTTCTTATGTGCTGCATTTTAACAATAAATATGAATTTTTATAAATCAGTACAAAGTTAAAATATAATTAAGCAAATCACAGCTAATGGATAATCATCTTATCAATCGTATATCTTTTATAAAAATTTATTTTTGACAAAAAACCTTTAAAAGAAATTTATTTTATGCAACTAATTGATCAAAACTAATTTTTTTTTATTATAACAAAAAAAACGTGATAAAGGATGCAAAATGTTTATTTTAATTTTACCTTTCTGTTGTAGCATTATTTGACATAAAAAATCTGGATACAATTTAGAATTTAAATAAAAAATATACAAGAAATTCTAAATAAAAAACCTTATGGTATTAATATTTTCTAGTCCTTGACAAGAAATTAAGTTTAAAAGGGTAGGGATAATTAAAATCGCAAATTCAGACTGAAACGATAAAAAAAATTGGCCGAAATTTAGCGATTTACATTACAGTGAAATGCGAAATTAAAAACACCAAAGCCAGTTTGAATTTCATAAAACTGTTTAATCTAGAAATCAGAAAGGTTTTGATTATCAGTCCCATCTTCCCTAGTAGCAATTTGTTAAATTTAAAAGAATTTTTCATTTTACGTTACTTAAATATTAATTTGCTACCCCTAATATGCATAGTTTTTATATTTTATTTTTTCCAAAGATTCCAAAAAAATTAACTTAAAAATTACCAATTAAGTTCAGACAATGTAATAATTTTCTCGGCATTTGGTTAGATATTTCCTATACGCATGCGTAATGTCAATTCCCCCTTGCAAATAACTGAAAGCGTTTAGAAGATTGAGGGATCGACAATAAATTTAAAAAGGAAAAGAATATTTTTGAACACCCTATACCAAAATATTTATCAATAAATTTGTAACTTATGACTGTTATTTTGGTTACAATAATTACACTAAATTTCGTAAACCTAGCTTAAATATTTATGGCGATATAGATAATTTTATAAAAAACTTATCTTTTGTCTTTCGTTTTTTGCTATAACCTAAAAATATTCAATGAAATGAAACAAAATTTTAAGAAAAATTCAAAAATAGTTCTAAAAATTGTTGCTTTAAAGTTTGATAGAAATTTGTTTAAAACTGCGTAAGATAAGAGTAATTAAAGTAATTCGTCGGTAATGCACAAGTTTGGGAAAATTCGAATTTTTTTTCTTGAATTTGCAGTGAATTGTAATTGACAACTAATAAAAAAAGTGTCCTGATTAAATGTCTTAAAAAGTTAAAAAGCAAACAAGTTTTCCACTTTTTAAAAAAAATGTTCAAAATGATACGAACTTTCCCGTATAAATTTATTGTCGGTCCCTCAAACCTCTAAAAGCTTTAAACTTCATTGATATGCATTATAAGTCGCATAATCTAAACACTTTTGAACTTATAAAAAAAGTCGTAAAATATTTCTGGAGAAATATAAAAGAATGCATTAGTACATAAGTGTTTCTATTATTTTGTCCACTATCATCTGAAAATCGAATATATGGCTGTCAAAAATAAAATCCATTCTTACTTATGCAATATGCATGTATGCTTGCATATTCTCTTGATTTTTGAAAATAATGTTTTAAATTTCGAAATACTTGAAACTTCTTTTTATTTAAAATGCGGACCAGCCGGTCGTCGGAGGCAACTAGTTGTTAATATGTGTATTAAGAGAAAAAATCATGTCTGCAAAAATAAGGCATGTTAATGCGGTGGATTTATGTCCTGAGATTTATATTTCTGAAGTAGGAAAGTTTTCCTTATACTATCAGTTAAGTATCAAACACGTGAAGATGTATTTTAAATGTTCGTGAAGATGTACTTATCGCTACATGAGATAAAAAGAAGAAAAGCTTTCAAATCGCATATATAAAAGTAGCTTCTTGATTTCATCTCCTTTTTGCAAGAGATTATAATATGATTCATACTTAAAAATGTCATGTATTAAAAGTCAAACCCGGTTTCTAATTGATATTAGCTTACTATTGCTGTTAGCTTACTTTCTGGTAATGTCCATTTACTTTAATATTTTAAGAAAGCATAGAATCAATATCTGGTTTAAATCATGTATAATAAATTGTTGTGCCTGATTTATATTTTCTCTTTTATATTGTATGACTTTTGCCCGAAGTGTATTGGCTGCATTTTCCTTTAAAATCGTATCAATTAAGCTTATTATATTTACAAATTAAGCCAATTAATTAAAAAATTAAGCTTATTATTTAATAATGAATTTATAATATTCATAATGAATTAAGAAAAATAATTGCTTAAAAACAAAAAACTTTAATGATCAAAATTTAAACTAAATCAATCAAATAAATACTAAAAGAATACAAATAATTTTTAAACAAAATGGACAAAACTTCTTTTTAAAAAAATGCGCTAAAAAGCAGCAGAAATTTCAAAAAAAGAGAGAATAAAAATAGAAATAAAGGAAGCGAAGGAAATGAAACTAAAATTAAAAATATGACCACTGAAGCCAACGTCTTCAGGGGGTACCGGCCCCAGTGGCCATAAAACAAAACCTTTTCTATTGAGGGAGATGGCAAAAGCCTAAAAAAACTCCCTCAGTACCCCGAAGGTTTTGTATAAAAGCTGAAAGTTTTCGGGAAGCTGTGAATAATTTTTTGAATAATTTGAGTAATAATAATTTTCCTAATAGTTTTTGAAATGTTAATTTTTTAATTAAGAAAATAATTGAAGAATATTAGTTTTTTTATTTCTTTTAACAGGGCGCAATTCAAGACTTAACTAAGCAGTCCCAGTTAAGCATTCTATTAATATGTGACGTAATCTTTCTTTTTGACATTTCTTTCTTTCATTTTTTCAATCTGCGCAAATTAAAAGAGGGCGTTGTTTTCCTTTGGTTTAAGTGTTTCCATTTCATTTGGTTTGCTTGTGAGTTCACCGTCTGACTTTGTTTATGCGAGTTTTTATTTTCTGATGATTTTTATTTCTGATGAATTTGTATGAGTTCTTTTCTGAATTAGTTCTATGTCTTACATGTTTTTTTCTCCTGGACTTTTATACAAAACCTTCGGGGTACTGAGGGAGTTTTTTTAGGCTCTTGCCATTTCCCTCAATAGAAAAGGTTTTGTTTTATGGCCACTGGCAACGGTACCCCCTGAAGACGTCGGCTTCTGTGGTCATATTTTTAATTTTAGTTTTATTTCCTTCGCTTCCCTTATTTTTATTTTTATTCTATCAAATAAATTCATTTCAAATTGAGGCTCATGGGATATTTGATACTTTTTGGTTTTTCGGGCGTAACAAAATTCTATTGCAATACTATTTTATACTATTATATATATTCAATATTATTTCAATTCAATCATCAATACTTTTTTTTCAATTATTTTTTGGGGGCCGAGAAAGCCTGGTCGGTAGGGCGCTGGGCCCATGTCCAAGACGTAGTGGGTTCGATCCTCGCCGACCCAAGACTCCCCGTGTAGTAAATGGTGACTGATTCACGTTAAATCTGTCGAGTCTCAAAGTCCTCCATGTTCCCATCACAAATCAATACCTCTGGGGGATCCAGGAGTTTCCTTGTCTTCTGGATTGGTTCAAAATTACAAGGCTTCAGAGTTGAACATTAGTAGTCGTAAACCCATGAAATTGGGTCGGCTGTTCAACAACGGTTATAAAATAAAATAAAAAAATATTTTTTGGAATACTAAACAAAATGGATCTTCCTAAAAATATTTATAAAATAAATAATTAAAATTTGTTTAATTTATATTGTGCCCGGTAAGCTCTACAGTAACAATATTTATAAAAAGATATTAGCATTAAACGTCTTCGAAATACTCAGTACGTTTTGGTATATTAGTTTTTTGCAGATGCATAAATAATAAAGTATTACGTACATATGGTTATATTATCTCTATAGGACTATATTTTTTTCAGGCTATGTAAGGTTTGGAAAATTGTGTAGATTGAATGTATTCCAAGTTTTTGAGAAATTATAAACAAAGCATTAATGTTACATTCGTATTAGCACATCATATGTACTAAACTAAGTAACGAAACATGTATATAAATTACTAAGTTTTAAATAATAGTAAGTGTTATAATAAGGAGTTTTGTAATGAATGCCGTTAATATATTAATATGTGCTTATAATTTTTGACATAAAAGAACTATACTACCTATATATTAAAAAGTAACAAATTATTATATAAATGGAAAATGGCGCGTTAAAAAACGAAATGGCTGATACTATTAAAAATTCTTTTCAGTGTTTTTCTGACAAATAAACTGTTTATCACATCTAATTTCATCGTTTCCGCAAGTGATTTGGATATTGATTCATTGGAATTTCTTTTTCTTCGGAATAAAAAGTAATTTATAACCCTTTCATTATGTAGCTTATGTTACATATTTTTCGACATACTTTACAATGTATATATATACTCTAATTTATATTCTGCGTTTTGGAAATAATTTAAATATTTTTTTAAGAATTGTAACGGTGAATCGGTGTGTATTATAGAAAATGGCAAATGCGTCTTAACAGATAAGTTGATATACAACAAGTATATCTTAAGTGTGCATTTAAACTTATAAATATCTTAATTTAAGTGAAAATCTGAATATTTTAAGTTAGAGTTATTTAGAATATGGCCCAAACCTTAAACTTATACTTAATTGTAAATTATAATTGTAATTATTTAGGAATTTATTCATAATTCAATAATTGAATTTTAATGGAATTACGTTGATCCGATAACAGTCTGAAAGTATTTCTTGTTAAATATATGATCAATCAAATAAATATATGATCAAAATTCAATAAATGAATTTTGATGATATTACACTGAGTCGATAACAGTCTGAAAATATTTCTCGTTAAATATATGATCAATCAAATAAGTTTAACGATGAATTTTCGACCTTATTAAAATTATCATTAAATAATGAATATTATTGAAAAAGAAATATTCCTCCTTATCATTGAATAAGGAATATACATCCTTATCATTGAATAGATATTGCTTAAGGAGGTAATCAAAACAATTTCCGTTAATCTATAAGCTCAAAGAATTTTTAATGACATCCAGATGAGTTAATGTCCTTATCAAAATAATCCCTCGTGTTAGTCCATGAGATCACGTGCTTTCATTTATTACAATGATGAAATACTTATTTCATGTAAGACAACTCTATCTTATAGCGTCAGTGTTTCTTATCTATGGCTGCTCATGTTTCTTATCTATGACTACTCATTGGAAAAAACTTCAAGAAACAAATGGAAATGAAAAAGTAGGGGCGTATCGCCATGGCCCGAAGAAGCGGTGAACGCCAGGTTATTGAACGTTTACACGAAAAGATACGCCAGAGATTGTCCAACTTCGTAAAACGAAATCAAAGTCTAGCTTGATAGTGGCCCAGTTGTCAGTCCAGTTTGTTTTATTCCGATATCTCTTTTCTAAGAGCGCAAGGCAATGCGTATATATAAACACTGGGGTAATAAATTAAAAGAATATGCAGACTTGGTCAATTATCTCTAGAACTACTGCTCTGATTTTAATAAAATTTTATCAAATAAAGACTCCAAAACCTTATCCCTATACCTCACACCAGTCACAGAGCCTCTTCCAAAGACATGGAGAAGTGTTCGGCCATCCAACATGTTGTCTCCCAGACCATCAAACCTGCTCCCCCATAATGGCCGATTTCGCGGACATTGGAGGGTAGGTAGCGAGTCCCGGTTTTGCTCCCCATGCACGTTCAGTGAGAATCGGTGTTTAAGCTGAACCGGGTCTCATCAGAGAAGAGAATGGTCGCCCATTGATCCATACACCAATCTCTATGTTCTCTGTACTATGCTGAATGGACTCACCAGCTCGTAGAAGTGTGCGAGAAGCAAACAGCAGGTCTTCTTACAAACAACCCTCTCTTATGAAGTCGTTTGGAAAGTCACCATTTATTCCCTGTGTCTGCTTACAAGTCACGAGAGAACTGAGAAACTCTAGCCCCTCTTTTACGCCTCGCTATAATGGACAAATGATGATTTTCTCTGGTCGTCGTGGCTCTTGGACGACCTTGCCCATGCTTTCTCTCGATGGATCCGGTTATCCCGGAATTGTTTCCATAAGTTACACTCGGCGATGGGCGTTATTGCACCGACTGTTACGGTTCCCAGTAGCGAAACCGTAGTCAAGCATCACTGGCTGCGGTCAGTATGAGGATGGGTGATCACTTGTGTCAGACTGCAAAGGGACCGAGAGTGCGCTGTATTGGTTCTCAATAAACTGTTCGAACTTAAAGTTTTCGACTTCGCGTTTTATTTGGCAATATCTTACTCTGGTTTTATTTGGTGTTAAAGGCAAATTTTCATTTTCAAATTATCCTAATTGTCATGATGGATGGTTTTCATGCGCACCACGTTCACGGTGACCGCAACCTTTGAAAATGCTCGCTTTATACTATAAGATATAAAATATTTTTCAATAACTTTTCAGACAACCCAACTTTTTGAACAGGTATAAAAATCCAAACAAGTTCTCCTGCTGTATAAGAGACCGTCTGGTGATTTGCATTGAGTCTCATCTTGTGTATAGAGTGTACGCAGGTTACTAATCTTCTTCGGCTTTACAAAAAAATTGAAAGGATTCATCAGTTTTAAGTCCAAGTTGATGAGGAAACATAGTGTTTAAATTAGTTTCTGCCTCATAACCAGGGAAAAGATAAAATGGCATAAAACCAGTTGTTTCATGTTAGGCGGTGATATAGGGGAAGGTGATGAAAGGTAAAATACAATCCCAGTCTTTTTAATCACCATATAACATATAACACAACACCACCAATAACATATCAGCCAACCTATTGTTCACTGAGGGGACAGAGCATTCGCCTTGCAATGAGGTGAACTGGGTTCGAATCCCAGCGATGGGTGGTCGATACAAATTTCGCATCCGGCTCGCACCGACCACAGTGCTTATTTAAAATATCCTCGGATAATGAGTAGACGGATAATGAGTTAGAGTCAATTTGAAATCAGGCTGACCGTGGGAGGTTCTCATAGTCTTCCTCTCCATGGAATGTAAATGCGGGTTAGTTTCAATAAAAAAGTGCTCCGCACTACGGAATTCAACATTAGTTGTCGTAAACCCAAAAGTTAGGTCTGCTGTTCAACAACGGTTATAAAATAGAATAAAACGTATTGTTAAATATTTCTGTTAGACCATTTGTCTGATGATGGTAGGCTGTGGTAGTTTGATATGCCGGTCCACAGTTTGAGATTAGGATTCCTGGAGAAACATGCTTTAACTGAATATCCTCACGAAGAAATTTCGCTATCTTTAAGACTTCAGCATTGAGGCGAGCGAGTGGGATATGTACCGGAGAAAATTGTTGATTATGATATTTTTTTACTATCAGGAGTTGGTGTCGAGTAATAGAATTGTTATGAATGATTGTGTTCTCATATGTTTTTAATTGTGTGCATGATTTTTTCTATCTTAATAATAACCGATTTATTGATTATTACCCATTGGTAAAATGGATCTTGGTTTGAATTTGATGGCGTCCACACACTTTTCAACTGTGTTCAAGAGTAATAGTAATCAGAGTTGTCATTGCATGCGTTGCTGTGGCGACAGCTGCTGTTTTTCTTTTTATTTTCCCCAGCAGTCATTTTTAATGTACTTACTTAGCAGTTTGAATGTATTTAATGTATTAATAATGATTTAAAGTATTTTTATATTCTTTTCATTATTAACGTATACTGGCTCGGTGGTGATTTCAATATACATATGAATACTGAAGAAGGATATATATGAAAAAAGGAAAAGTAATTTGTACGTTCTTTTCATTATTAACGTATACTGGCTCGGTGGTGATTTCAATATACATATGAATACTGAAGAAGTATATATATATAAAAGAAGGAAAAGTAATTTGTGACGTCTTGAAATATGTACATAAGCAGGATATGAAAACCTATCCGACATCAATTGAGACTGTTTTTGCAACCCATGATTTGAAATGTTATGGCGTTTAACGGAGTCAATCCAGAAAGAAAAAGCATTTAACCAGTGGGTAATGATCGTAATAAAGCGATCACAACTTTTTTTTATGTGTTTCGCTATATTTTCATTATTTTTTTTTTAATATTTTATTTTAGATTTTTTTAATATTTTTTTATACTTTATTTTAGAGTGTATTTGATATTTTATGTTAGATTTTATATTATTTTTTAATTTATTTCTTTATTTAGTCCCTTATTTTGCTTTATTTTTGGAGGACTAAAAGCTGTTTTGGCAAATGCACACCGTCACTATATTTAAACATATAGATATAATTTTTTTTTAGTTTTATTTCAAAAAGAGATAAAAAGTACTCAGCTAGTAACAATAATAACAGACTGAAGAAGTTGCCTAAGAACAAGATATTATACATTTTCTACGAATCAGAAACAAAAAAATTGCCTATTGAATTTTATTAAGGGTTATTTTTTTCTTGTCTTTTTTAATTATTAATTCGTAACAAAAAACACAAACTCCTCCTTAATGTATGAAGTCTGCTGCTTCAAGTTTCAATTTTCACCATTTTTTTTCCTCTTTGTGACTCAATGGCAAAACAGAGATTTTCTGGGGTTGTGTTTATTAACTATTTTTCACCAAGTCACTTTGCCGGTTCTTCCATCCAACGAATACACAAATAATGTCATTTAGTCGGTTCTTCAACTGACTATCTTTAGAATGCATACATTTATCAATATAAACGAATGATATATATTTAAATAAAGCTGAATAATATTTTTTGCCAAAAAATCTCAATTGTATTTTCCTTTGTGGTGGCCTGCAGGTGTTTTGTCAGCTCTAATAACAACTTTGTAATTATCGGATGGCATTTTGTCGAGGGCAGTTCTGAACAGCCTAATTAACTGATTATGCCAATCAAATAATATTTGTAATGCAGCAAAAATTATTCGTTTAGTGAGATTGTTTACCTGACAACGTTGACTGACTTGATAATTTGTGTTACCCATGAAATAAGTTTGTAGAAATTTATGATCTGCACCAGGCAGTGGCAGAAGTGATCCTGCGTAATAAGTGTGTGATAAATCTGTCCTTGCACTTTGAATGTTGGCATAGAATTCTCGTTCACGATACGTGTAGATACGCGTAGCACCGAATGAATTCATTTGGAAACACGAATTGTACCGGCGTATATTCACCGAATAATGTTTTCATTGGTTAGTTTGACCTGATAAGAACGTTGATACAGGTTCGGCTGGTGATGTTAAATCAGGTAGTTTTACTTTGCCTCCAGAACTGCAAATTCCAACTGTTTCATTCTTAAATTTGAAAGCACTATAAAACATACATAATTGATCCATTTTTCCGATGATGACGCTTGGGTGAAGACTATAGTTGGTTGTCGGATCATAGTGAAATGCACTGAGATTCAAGTCAGAGTATTGGCAGCGTCTGAATAGCGAAGTGCGTTCTTGATTGGTTTTCATTCTTGTTTCCCGTTGCTCTGATGTTTCCGACGAACGGGTTTGAGAAGTGCGTAGTTGATTCGTCAACAGTCTTCTTTCCCGTTGCTCTGATGTTTCTGAAACACGGGTAGTTCTCTTTTTGCGGGCTTGAGATGTTGATCGACTAAGAGCGATTCGTTTAGGCGGTATATTTTTGCAAAAATTCTCTCTCAAACAAAAAGCAATGTAAAAGTTGACAGTGGTCGCAAATTTGCTAAATCGAAAATTCACATATTCATTTTAAATAATAAAAATGAAATAAATTAAATAAGAAATATAATAATGATAAAATTTAAAACAAAAATCTATTTTCTACATGAAAGAAATAAAATGAATGTGAATTCGAAAACTTTGTAATATTAAACACTCTAATAGTTTTCAAATGACAACTGTCGTTCCTAACAGGATTGACTGTGTTTGTGGGAGGCATTATGTCTATATGATTGACAACGTTTAAAAACAGACACAAAAAAAATTTATTTTAAATAAAAAAGCATAAAAAAACACAGCGTTCCAAATATTCCAAAACAAAAACCAGTTCAAAATATTTCCAGTTCCTTCTTTCATCTCTTGTCATACTCAGAGTAACCTACATATTCCGAATAATTTTGGTGGCGCAAACTACTTGAAGTTAGTATTTGCCGCAATATTCTCCCCACTTGAGTTTTATATAGGAGAAAACTCAACACAATAAATTACAAAAAATACTAAAATTATGGTAAGCATACAATTGTTATGCTATAAAATGTAAAGAATTTTAAAAGATACAATTGTGTATTTATTGTCCAAAATAATATTTATTATTAGAGTCAATAGTTCTTCATACGTCAGAGATGTGAGTCTTAGATTTTCTTAAGGTCTTTAAGGATACCAATGAACCTTTCCCAAAATCCTCCCCACCATGAGGGCTGGTAGGTTGAACTCGGCTCTCTTTTCTTTAAACTCAGCTACTTTAGTATTATTCTCTTCCATTAATTGAAGAACTTTCTTCCCCTTATCTGTTAAAGTAGATAGCTGTTTTCTAAATTTATCAGGTTGCACTTTATTTTCTTGCATTTAAATTTAAACGTTTTTAATTTTTTCTTCAATCTTCTTAATATTCCTTTTTGAAGCTTTCAAATTCACTGTGTGCTTTGTTACAGTCTGTGTCACTTTAGTTAATTTCTTTTCCAATTGAGTGACATTCTTTTTGACTTTTTGAAATTTTCTTTTGCTGATTTCCAAAATTTCAGTCTGTAATCTTGCTACATTTTGTTCAATAGCAGTTTCTTCTTCCATAGCTTTTGTATATAGTGTTTATTTTTCTTCTTGATAACATTTTCTAGCATTTTAACTTTTTTATCATCCACCTTATTTCCATCCACCATTTTCTTCTGAGTTTCCATTTGAGAAGACAGCTCTTTAACACTTTCTTCATTTGCATTTATATTCATCGTTCTCTTTTTCAAAGAATGTTTTAGGGATGACAGCACACTTGTCGTTTGGAATATCAACTCTTCTATTATAAGTCGATGTTTTTTCACTAGTAGGAGCTGCTGATTGAGAGTATCTACTTTTTTCTGTAACTCATTTACATCATCAGTTGTAACAGTGCACTTGGGCCACAGTCTGACCCATTTGACCTTTTTGAGGTCTTCCACCACCACCGTTCATTGTACATGATGTTTCAATAACTTTTCCTTTTAAAGTAACTACTCGAAAACGTCGACTTCCTTGTAAACCTATCCTAGTTACTTATTCAAGATATCTTGCTACTAAGGTGTCACGAACAGCAAAATAAAATGCATTGAGTAATTCTGGATCTTTAACCTTAATCATATCAAACAAAAGCGCTGAATCTTCAGGCGTAGCTATTTTATGGTGTGCAAGTTCTTCATACTCCTTCATCTTATCTAAAGCGATTGTGTAACTTAAATTATGTTTCCTCAAATGCTCAATACATTCTTGAGCAGTTGCTATGGTATCTGTCACAATATTGTCTAAAGACCCACATGCTGTTGATATGGCTATATCATACTTTTCATCAATGGCTCCCAAATCTCCAAGTCTTCCATAAACACCAGTAAATCGGCCTTTTGCTTTTTCCTTCAAGAAAGCTTGAACAATTGTAGAGCGGCTACTCTATGTAGATAAAGCTGTTCTTGTTTCTTCTAATTTGAAACGTCCCATTTTTAATTGTTCAGTTAAAGCAGCTTCCTTGACTTTTGATTTTTCTGCTTGACAGTGAAGATCATCCAAATCTGGATCACTTTATTTTTCTTTCTCTACCTTCATAAGTTTCTGTTCATTCATTAGACGGAACTGTTCTTTCATGGCTGGCAATAAACTATTCAAGATTTTCATTTTCTTTTCTTTCCTCACTTTTCAATATGTTAAGCTCTGATTGAGACAGATCCATCTCTGATTTTATTTGACCAGATACATTTTTCAGTTTCTCAAGTTCAGCATCTAACTTGTCTTTCTTTTCTTGCAAGACATTGGTTTCCTGCTTTAAAGAGCCCATAGCCTCTTCCCTTTTCTTCTCATCTACTTCTTTATCTTTGTCTAACTTTCTCGTTTTTGCTTGCAACTCTGCTGTTTCTTGTTCATAAATGCCAGATTTCTTGATCAATTTATTCAACTCATTTTTGACATTTTCAAAACTTTTCTCAAGTTTTTGTGTTTTTTCTTTGTATCCCGTTTTCTCTTCCAGTTTCTTATAAGTGGATTCTAATCGCTTGAGAGACAATTCGTAGTTATTTGGCAAACATGAGTGATCCTTCCTCCATGGCAAACTCACTTCGTATCTACCGTCTGAATCTTGTCCAGCAGAATCTTGAAAATGAACCATCGCGGCTTTTTGCTGGCCTTCCTTAGCGTTTTGTTCAACGGGATCTTTAATGTCTAGCAGCTTCAAGTCCCACAAAGAAGAAACGGATAATTCTTGAGATAACAAACTAACGACAGCCATACTCACCCTTTGATGTTGTATCTGCGGGACCTTTCCCATTAATGTCCTACCCAGTTTAGCCTTCATGGCGACTAATCCCGATTTCAATTGTTCTTTTTCGTCAGTTTACCTACAACGTCAACTCCTAAAAGTACTTCAATAGATTCTAAACTATTTTGAAAGTCAGTTACAAATATTTTCTTTCGTTACAATTCACTCATCCAGGGTCCATACCAAAAGCTGGCTATATCTTGACAAATTATATCCTGATCCAGAGCATCTAAACTGCAACTATATCTACCGTCGAGACTATCTAGATAAATTTTATAACACCTTTGCCGTTGTGTTTCCGTTTTCTTATCTCCAAATAATGAATGTGCAAACTCTTCTTTTCTCTGAAAATCAAAACCTAATTCTTCTGCAGTAGATTTTTTAATGTACGACTTCTGAGAGCCTGTATCTAAAATAATTCTAGATTTACGTTGAGCCCTTTTCCCTTTAATCATAACCGCAAAAGTTTGCAAAAACACTTCATTTGGTGTACCCACACGTGAATGTAAAGTATCTGTAATTTTTTCTTCATCATTAGAGTCAGGTTCTGATATTTCACTCGATTGATTATGTTCTAAATTAGGACACATAAATTTTAAGTGCCTCTTAAAGCAGATTGGACGTTTAATGTTAGACAAACATTTTTTAGCTAAATGACCTTTCATTACACAAACGTGATATAAACCTTTAATTTTAATAACTGATAATTTTTCATCTAAAGGAATAAAAAATGCCTTCTACCAAAATCGGGACTCATGGATCTTTAAACAAAACAAAAACAAATTATCATCTTTCATATTATGACTAATTAATTCAGCCGCAGAAGAAATAGGATCTCTCGAATTCGGATTCACCGGCGTCGCCAAGGTCTGTTCTAATGCTTCCGCTTTCTGTTTAAGCAATACACACACACACACACACACACACACACACACACATATATATATATATATATATATATATATATATATATATATATATATATATATATATAAAGGCCAAGGCCAAGATTTTTAGCCATTAATATTATACAAATAGAAATAATAGAAACTAGAGTTTTATGAGGAGGGTAAGAAACCAAGCATGATAAATTTTTAAATAGTTTTATTTAAAAAAATATCCTCCTTCAAATCACATTTTCATGACATTTATTTAAATAAGTAACACATAAATAAGAAATACAATTTTAAAAAAAATAACTATATAGTATTCATTACTAGATAGGAATAGTTTCTACAAATTTTTGATTCTTTAATGATTCTTAATTTGATAATTGATTCTTAATTTTTTTCGTGTTTTTTGTACTTATTTATTTTGTTGCATATATATATATATATATATATATATATATATAATAAATAAGTACAAAAAACACGAAAAAAATTAAGAAAAACAATAAGTTTCATTTATTGCGCATAAGCTGCAAGTAAATAGAACTCATAAGATAAATTCAAAATGAAGATAAAACAAAAGTAAATTACAGACAAAAGAAAAAAGGGGGAAAAAGAAAAACAATAATAATAAAAATAGCAAACAACTGGGGAAAGAAAAATAATTAGTAATAAAAATAATAAAAACTTTATCATTTTTTTAAAAAAAAATCTTCATTTTATCTTCATTTTGAACTTTATTTATATGCACTTTAAATCTCCAGTAAGATTGGACAGTATTTCAGACTGTCCAATCTTACTGGAGATTTAAAGTTTATATATATATATATATATATATATATATATATGTTTTTTTTTTTTTAAGTCGTGGACTTTAAAAGGAAGAAAAAATGTTTTTTTTTTTTTCATTGGACATCTTAAAACGTTTTGCAATTTACGCAATTAAATAAAAATAACACTTTAAACTAATCGCTTGCTGAAAAACTCATTCCTATTATCATATGATATGTTTTTTGAAACGTCCGAAAGAAAGGAGTTTAATCGCTGATGCGTAGCTGAAAAAATTTATTTTATATGAAATAAGTATTTCATCATTGTAATAAACGAAAGTACGTGATCTCATGGACTAAGACAAGGGATTATTTTGATAAGGACATTAACTCATCTGGATGTTATTAAAATTCTTTAAGCTTATAGATTAACGGAAATTGTTTTGATTAAGTCCTTAAGAAATATTTACTCAATGATGAGAATTCATATTCCTTATTCAATGATGTGGAGGAATATTTCTTTTTCAATAGTATTCATTATTCAATAATAATTTTAATAAGGAAGAAAATTCATCATTAGTCTTGTTTGATTGATCATATATTTAACGAGAATGATTTTCAGACTGTTATCGACTCTGCGTAATACCATTAAAATTCAATTATTGAATTATGATTGAATTCCTAAATAATTACAATCAAGTATGAGTTTAAGGTTTAGGCCATATTATTAATAACTCTAACTTAAAATATTAAGATTTTTCACATAAATTAAGATATTTATAAGTTGAAATACACACTTAAGATATACTTGTTGTATATCAACTTATCTGTTAAGATATATTTGTAATAAAATCTTATTTTTTTGTGACACGTGTACATAATCCACGCTGATCCATCGTTACAATTATTTAAAAAGCATCATATAAATTGTTTCATAAATGAAGTATATAAATTAGAATATATAAATGGTAAAGTATATAAATAATTATATAACATAAACTACATTACTAAAGTATTATAAATTATTTTATATTCCGAAGAATTCTAAATTTTAATGAATCCGAATTTTTTGTTTCTTGTTTTTGTTTCTTGTGACCTCAACATAGATTAACTAAAATAGTGTTGATGTTTTTTAATAAGTCACTACAAAGAGTATAAAGATACCGAACATAAAAAGCTGTCGAATTCGTAGCCAAAATTTTTAAGCGTCTTAAAATATCTCAGCATCTTAAATGTCGTCCTAACATCTTAGTTGTAAAATTAAATTTTTATTTATCTGACCACGTGTGATTCACAGAACTATCCAACTAATTATATTATTATATCTTTCACTCTTTCTTTATGATACCATGTAGATTTCTTTCGGGATAATATACTAATCTATTTTGTTTAAAATATATGTAGAATAAACCCTAAAATACATGTAGAATAAACTTTGGAATCGATATTTAAAAAATACATTTTCACACAGCTTCGAGTAAGCCGGAAACGCTAACTTGTTTGAAATAGATGTCCTTGTAACTATTTAATTGCGATTCCTGGTGCTAGGGGACAATCCATTTTCAGATTCGTCTTTTGAAATTTTAATTGCAAACGGAAACTTTTTATGTCCTTAAAAATGTTAAAGCTTGCAGCAAAATAAATAAATAAATAAATAAATAAATAAATTTTACTGCATTGATATTTTTACAAAGTAGTGAATTATTATTTTTTTTTCAATCTAAGAACCTGTGCCTTTACCTTACGCGAAACTTGTTTTAATATCGAGTGAAATAATTTAATATGCTGTGATACAAAATGGATAATCTCAAGAAACTGAATCGAAAATATGAAAATTTCATTGATTTAAAAAGTATTAGATGATGATAAAAAAAGACATGTTTTGAGTGTCCAATAATTATAGTCACAAGTTATTCAAGCCTGACACGTCTTGAGAATGGGCACTTATTTAAACGCTCGAAACATGTCGACTTTTACTTCCCTCTTCATATTTTTTGTAGCCTGTTGAGTTTCTATCATCAATTATACTGTTTTACATTTTGGTCTTGATCATTATTTTTATAAGGATTTTACACTCGTTAAAATAAACATATTCATTTTAATATTTTAACAGTACTCATGTGGTCTTTAAAAAAGTAAGAACATCAATAGTGTGAAAGTTATGCTTAACTTTAAAATTTTGAGACCAGACATTTTGTGTTAATGAAATTAAATATTTTATCTTTTAAGTTTTTGTGCCCCCATTTCAGTATATTAAGGACCTTACGAGCTCTGTTTAAAAAAAATATCGTATCATATATATATAAGAAAACAAAATAAATCATAGTAGTAGTATTTGGTGGTAAATGTAGCGTATCGTAATTGAAGAATATGTTGTGCTACATTTTATGGTGAATTTGTGAACGTAAGTTTCAGAATGTATCGAAACATGAGGATGCTCATCGCAAATCATCTTTATCCAAAGAAAACCATGTAACCTAAATATCTGGCAGAATGAAGCGATTTTTTAAGCAATGAAGCATACAATATGTAACATATAGTTTCAATATCTTATTCTTAAACATAACATATTTCAATGTTTTTAAAATGCTACTAAATGCCTTCAGTTATAGAAAAAAGAAATATCTTGTGAATATGTATTAGAATTGCTATAAATTCTGAATTTTATTCTTTAAGCACTTTTTTTTCTTCAAACTTTCTTGCAAAGAAGACTCGATTAAAGCTGCAAAAATGATTATCCCTAAAATTTTGTATATAGCTATAATAAGTTATATTAATTTGATTTTAGTATGCGATCCTCGAATAAATATAGTACAAACAGTATAATTTAAATAATGTCAGATAAAAACTTTATGTATTTAAATTCTAAAAGCTTAGGAAATCATAAGTAATTTATAAATCGATTTAAATTTTCTTTTAAAAGGAGATTAAAATATAAAAAAATTTCCTTTTTGTTCATAATATTGCTAAAAATTGTCGATTGCTTAGAAACTTAAGAGACATTTTCTATTAACTAATAATTAATCCTCTCCGAGCAATCACAGAACATTATTTCAAATTTTTTTTACAATCAGAGCTTGATTGCTTAGCAACCTAGTAAAATTAAGTATTAATCTTATGAAATAGTCTATGGGTTGTCTTAAAATATTCATTTGCACCAGCGACTTTTTTTGGCTGTTTTCTAGACTATCGCCAAATACCTCTATTGTGACCCAATTTACGACCCAATTTTTTCAAACGTTTGTCCGTCAAGGGTCAGAATTCTAAATTTGTAATATATATATATATATATATATATATATATATATATATATATATATATATATATATATATATATATATATATATATATATATATATATATATATATATATATATAATTATTCAGCGAAAGTAAGCTTTTGTGTTTGATTTAGTAACTTAATTAATAATTAGCAATAATAAATTAGCATAATTGAGGTCACCCCCGGGATCTATTAACATTGACACTTTGCTTGTGAAAATCCGATCATTAGTACGAAAGTAATTAAGGGTGATATCTTTTTTATGCGGACCGTATTTATATAAAAGTAAGCTTTGTATAAAAGCAAATTTAATGGAATAGGGTTATTTATTTGCCTCGAAGAACTGTAAGAACTCAGCATTTTGGTATTGATAATGCGTAATTTCTGTTGGTAAGCAGTTTAATTGCTGCGCACCAAGGATAATATTACCCATATGCTAAAAAATTTATAACCTAGTCGGACGAAACAGTGCCACCCAGATCCTTATTTTCTGACGTATTTATAAACGTTTATTTTATATTCGTAATAAAAGTTTAAAAAATCATGAAGATCAGATGCTTTTAAAAAAGTTTTATTGTATAAAAGATATATTTATAACACTTTAGAAAACAGCCTCTTCTGACTATGTATACTTCTGTACAATATACTTCCCCAGGCTGTAGAACTGGATAATTTGATAAATATTTAAACTTTTTTCATTTTAAATATCGTAAAAATAAAATCTACGGAGTAAGCTACAGCCGTCACATTTAACACATAATTAATCTTTTCTAACTAAAAAAATTGTCACTAAATATAGGATTACCCAGATATAACAGCAGTTCTTTGAAATTAAAAGGAATGAATTTTATAGAAAATTAATCAGATATTAAAATAAATATCAACATTTTTTTCAATTGAAATAAAATTGTAATATTTTTATACATATAAACTAAATTAGTTCTTACAACAATAAAGAGTGTTTATTTAAAATAATTCTCTTAATAATAACAATAATGACAATAAGTATGGTCTTCATAATGAAAATTTTAAAAATGTTATTAAAATTTACCTCAGTTTCAAATAAATGCTTGTTTATAATAATTTTACAGCAAAGTTAATTTTTCTGCAGACGTTTTTCCACGTACATTTCTGTTTTTCTTTTTTTTCAGAATAAATCTTTTAATTCTATTCTACTCTGTATTTTTCTGATTGCAAAGTTACAGTTACAAAGTTTCCTATACTTGACAAATACGGTTACATGGACACATTTCTTTACGTTTAATAACTAATCTTGAATTTAATCCGTTTCCCGGAAATCATTTGTAGCAGAAATCAAATTTCGTATATATTCTTTCTTTAACATGTGCATCTACATAAATATTCAGTTGCAGCTATAAATTTTCTAGAATGTTTATGAAATAGTCGTCATTATTTTTTTTACCGACTACTCATTTTAGTTAGATAAAAAGAGAATTATAACTTTGGTAGTAAAGTATAACTGTTACTAACCAATTCATCGATTCCTAACTCACTTTTGGCAAACTGTTTTTCATCTTCCTATTGCTAAAACTTATTATTAAAAAAAATTTGAATCAAGAAACTAGCTAACATATTACAATTGAGTTCCAAGTTTCTAATAACTTATTTCCCGTTCTATTTTTGCCACTCCTCTCTTCTTTTCCCCCATCATTTTCTTCTTAACCCTGATGATCCACCAATTTTATCTCCTGTTTCTCCTCTTCCTGATCCTTCTGATCCAACATTTCTATTTCCTTGTTTCCCCACTTTCTGATTCTTCCCCATTTCCGTCCAATATTCTTCTTATTCTTGATACTCTTCTGTGTGAACCTCCATTTCCGTCTCCTGTTTCACCACTTCATGATCTTCTTCCATTTCCATCTCCTGTTAGTCCATTTCCATCTCCAGTTCCTCCATTTCCATCTCCAGTTCCTCCATTTCCATCTCATATTCCTAAATTTCCTGATTAGATTTCACCCCATATCCTCTGAATAATCTAGTAAGAAATCCGTATTCAGCTTCTCCACTCCCGTCTCCTGTGCTAACAAACCTATAGCACTTAATCTTAATTCTTCTGTTATTCCATTAACTGAGATTTAAAAAAATACTTACGGGGTGATTCGGTATAGCTGTTGAAAAATTTAAAATGGAGGGTAGGGTGCATCATTAGGATCAGCATCAGGATCAAAAGCGCACACTGACGAAAATGTCTCTAAGGCAAGGTAGTCATAATACAAATTTTAAAATAATGGATGGCGTACTTCTTAAGTGGAATGTTTCCGTTGAACAACTATGGGTACCGATTATTTCCTGTCAATTACGTCAAAAAACTCTTTAACATTTTCACGTGCACCAACACCAGGTTATCTGACTTTTGCTAAGAGGTTAGATAGAATAAGGAAAAGATTCTACTGGCCGAGATCTAGTGTTAGACGATACGTATCTCCGAAAGTCCTATTCTCAGACTCTGGAATTGTATTACTTTCAAAAGTGGTAAAGGAATTATTGAAACTCTAATGTTAAACATCGTACTACCACAGCCTACAATTCTCAGGCAAATGATACAACCGAAATATTTAACAATAATTCTTATATCCATCGTTGAACAGAAGACCCAGTTTTTTGATTAACGACTACTAATGTTACGACTACTAACTCTGTAGCTGCGGTTTACTTTTTAAATGGAACTAACCCGTATTCGCGTTACACGGAGAGGAAAGCTATGATTACCTCTCATGGTTAGCCTGACAACAAATGGACTCTAATTTATGATCCGTTTACCCCTGAGGATATTTTAAGTCAGCACTGTGGTCGATACGAGCCAGGTTCAGAATTCGTATCGAACACCCATTCGTTCGAATTCCGAATTCGTTCGAACCACATTGGAAGGCGATTGCTCTATCCCCTAAGTTAACAATATTGATGTATGTTGGCATTGATCAAAAAGACTGGAATACTGTTTTACCTTTCGTCACCTTCGCTTGTATCACCGCCAAACAAGAAACTACTGGTTTCAAACTATTTTTCTTCTCCTTGTTTATGAAGCTAAAACAACTTTAAACAATATGTTTCCTCATTAATTTGGGTTTAGGACTAATCATGTCCCTCACCTTGTTTGTAAAGCAGAAGGTCGTGTGCGTAAATTCTATACACAAGATAACAAGCAATGCAAATCACTGAATGGTCTCTTATACACTAGAACTTCTTTCGATCTTTATACCTGTTCTAAAGGATGCGTTGTCTAAAAAGTAATTGAAAAAAAAAAATTTGGTTCTTATTGTGTAAAACGAGCAGTTTCTAAGGTTACCTATGAGGTCGAAGACGTTGCACTAAACGTAAAACTACGGACACCGTGAACGTGGTGCACATGAAACCATACTATGATCCATCATGTCAATTAGAACCATTTGATAACGAAAATTTTCTTTTAACACCAATTAAAACCAGAGAAAATTAAAATATAAAGGTCCTACCTCCAGGTCCCGTTCCACAGCCCCCCAAGGTGAAAAAGAAATGTCTAAAAGAGAGGTCACCATATTTTTTTTTTCTACGAAGGATTTGTGACGCGTGTCCGAGTGTGACGCGGTGAAAGTCATCACCCTCGCGAATCAGAGGTTCGGAGTTCTATCCTCCGAGATGGAAGAAAATGTAAATATATATATATATATAAAGATTAAAATTTTATTGAATGTCCTCTAGAAGTGTCTAGAAGCTTCTATTACATAATTTCCAGTTCCTTATTTAATAGTATATAAGTTCATGCGTTTCAAAAGAAACGCAGCTACTTGGTTCACATAGGTCAGGCGTGTCCAATAAATCAGTATCATTAGTCATCTGGATTCGGTTTCGTTCTACGCGACAATACTACTTTCTTTTCTGTGAAAAACCAGGTCCTAAAAAATTTAAAATATTATTAATACAAAAGTTAAAACTTCAACAATAATACACTATTGTCAGTAATGCATCTAAATTACGTAGCGAATTTCGAATTATTTAAAAATTTACATCTGAAAGATAAAAGTATATTTATTCATTTTATTATTATTTTTGGTTTTGAAATATTGTATCCTTTTAAAATTTGAATTCGAAAACAATATTTTTTTTCATCATTTTTAAGCATTTTTAAAGCATGAAATAAAAAGGCTTCTGAATAAATTAAATTCATAATTCTTATTTGTAAGGTTGAACTTTTTCGGAAACTATTTTACATAGCTTTCAGAAATTTGTAATTTTGTTTTTTAGTTACATTGCGAAAAAATATGAACTAGTGAGCAGAATCCACTGTTTGCTGACGCTCCCTAATCTCCGAAGATTACTATGCAATCTTGTAAGATTTGCTTTGAATAAACCATGCTCTAACACTACTAAGTTAAGCCTTTAGAAATGTGTGCAAGCATAAAATCCCAAGGATATAAATAAATTATTTAAAACCTGAATACTAATTCCACTAAAAACTAAAATTTTTAGTATATAATAAGCTATTGAAATAAAAAAAAATTTTATTGAAATTGCCTCATTGTCTTTGTTTCTAAGTTTTGAAGTTAAAATATTGTCTATTGTACATAAATGATGTAGAGTTCTCCAAAACAAAAACTGACTACCCTTAACAATTTTTGATCTTTTGACCTTCACATTCTAGGACTCAATCTTAATGACTCAAATCAGTGACCTCAAATATGCTAGTTAATTAGTGCAGAGGATATTTAAAGTTACAAACACACACCTCAAAATGTACGGATTCGCATTTTTAACTCACAAAATGCAGGGGGTAGTCGAAATCTGGGAAATAGGGTTCTAATAGTTTGGTCAAGAGAGCAGGCCAAAATTTGGACTGTTTAATGTTAATTTTACTTTTTGCGTAATTCACTATAGCTCAAGATTTTTTTAAGCAATGAAAAATGTTTGCACCTAATTATTAAAATTTTTTATTCAAAGATAATCTTATGCAAAAAATAAGTTTTAGAAAGTATTTATTATTTTTATTATTTTGTTTAATAATGTACGAAAAAATTTGAAATTGTAAGGTCATTTTTCACGTTAATGTTTTAATTTTTTCCTCATTTAAAGGAATATAATTTTGCATGACGAAATACAAAATTTTAGCAAATTCGATTGAATAGTTCCTAGGAGATCAAATGTTGAAAAAGTCAGATATTTAAAATTCGATTTCTCAGGAGTTATTAGAACGATTTCGATCAAATTTTGTATTTTGCCAAGTCCAATTATATTCCTTAAAATGTTGTAAAAATTTGCATAATTAACGATTCAAAAATTTTCATAACTTTACGGAACTGAATTTTGCTGTAATAAATAATTTACACTTGTATAATTTGCACAGCTCGAGAATTGAATTTACACATTATAATCAAAGAGGTATTCAATAAAAATTGGCCTATATTGAACTTGCAGAATTATTTAGAAATATTTATTCATGTTTAAATCGGCCAGTTTGCTATTCTAAAACATTTCATTATATTCTAAAACATTTCAAATTTGTTCATTTTATATTCAACTTTTTATGTCCTTCTCGACAGTGATCATTTAATTTAAGAAATGCTCGGAAATTATCAAATGCTCTTTATTTTTTTAAGTGTTTATTGCTCCTTTATTTCCACTAAAAAATTAACTACATCGAAAATATATTTCCTTCCTTTGAAGTAACATCATTGTTTCATGAATGTACATTCACATGTGAAAATATCACAAAAGTGATGAAATATCTTTTTTTTTTTTTGTAATCGCTCTCGTATACGTGACTCTAAGTACACAAATATTGTTAAATTGGTGTCACTCGGTCATTTTAAATTGCATCCATTAACAGACCGGGGAAGATTTGTACCCATAAAATTCAAAACATTACTTGTGGTAGAGCCCTACTTCCTAACTAAACTAACGTAAAAAGTAGTTAACAAAAAAAAACTCACTTCACTACTTTTCTTCAAAAAAAGTAGCACAATAGACTGCAAACTACAAAAAATTAGTGAGTACAGTAGTTTCACTACTTATAGTGCGCTAAGTCCGACCTCTGGTTTTAATGAACTAAAAATCAAGAACAATGCAACAGAATTGTATTGAATTATTTTAAATTTTAATAGAAACAATTGCTGATATTATATTTGTGACCCTTTAGTTATTTGACACGCACGCACTCTTTCAAAAAATGGAATTGAATCGTGAACATTTTCGCGCCATTATTTTTCATAACTTTCGACGTGGATTGTCAAGACAAGAGTGCTTTGGTGAACTTAATTCTTTATTCAGCGATAAAGCGGCATCCTACAGCACTGTAAAAAATTGGTATAACGAATTTAATCGTGGTCGATGTTCGATCCAGGACGAATCCCGTGCAGGTCGTCCAAAATCCGTTGTAGATGGAACAAATAGATGGAACACTTCCACACAGGTCGGACAGCAAATATTTTTGCTGTTCTGACTATTGTAAAATCCCTCTTAGCAAAAGAAAACTTTCTCATTTCCCCGAATTAGCGTATAATCTCCATTTTTTTACGTGTGTTTATAAGTAAAATAATTTTCATGCGTTTCTCTTGGTGTAAAATCCTTCATTTTTTAAAAAATGTATTAAGATTCGGATTTTATTTTTGAATTCAAAATTTTATTTATTTTATTTATTTTTTTTTTTTTTTAAGTTTATGAATTCATTTCAAAACATGAAAAATTACTCACTAATGAGAGCTCCTACTACAAAAATAAATTAATAAATAAAAAGGAAATTTCAACAATAAGTAAATTGAAATTACAACAGGTCAAATAAATCAGTCATCTGTTTCATCCGACTCTGACTTCAATTAAAGACGCTGATTGCATTTTTTGACACTGATTGCACCAACGCACTAATGCATGTGAGAGTTGTAACAATTGGTCTGTTGCGAACAACGCATAAAGAGTCAGCGACGGCTTTTTAATCATTCATGATGATGATCGGAAGAACAATAATAGTAATATAATAGAACAATAATAGAACAATGTGGTGATAGTAATTATAAAAATCAATGATAGTAATTATGATTATTTTTAAATTATGAAAATATTTTACTACTTGATTGCTACTTGAAAATTAACTTAGAATTAAACTTCGATTTGATATTAAATATGTACTACGTTTAAAATTTCAACATTTTGCTTTACTTTTTAGGGAGTGTCGAATAGCAAATCGTAAAATTGTGTTTTCCTCATAATAATTTAGAGGAAGTAACAAAACATTTTTCAGACACAATCATTCGGTTGATAACGTTGAATTATAGCTGCACTAATGAGCTATTTATTGTTTTTTATTTCTACAATTATAATTACAAATATTTCAGTTGAATGACGTCATTGTTTAAAATTATGTGTTGGGCTGTGCACAGAACAGAAGCAAATAAAAGTACCGAAGATATTTTAGATATTGAAAAATACTCACAAAATGCTCCCTCTTCATTGAATAAATAAAGAAAAAAATTAATAATAAAGTTTAACATAACAGTTTTAACATATTGTCATGAATTATATTTTTGCAAAATGAATCAAAATTGTTTTCTTTATATTTTGTAAAAATATTTCTTTTTATTTTGCAAAAATATTTCTTTATATTTCGTATAAATTAGTTATATTTTACAAAATATTTTACAAAGCAAATAAAAGCGTCGAAATCTTTTAAATATTTAAAAATACTCACGAAAATTTGACAGTTCATTGACTAAATAAAGAAAATATAATAATTAAATAAATTCTGTTATAACAATAAGTCATGATTTGTATTTTTTTAAAAGTGAATCAAAATTATTTTATATATTTTATATTAATTAGTTATATTTTACAAAATATTGTAAAATATAACTAAACTTTTAACTTTAAAAGTTAGTATTTATAAAAGCAGACAGTATTTCATTAAGGAGTTTAGAAATATTATGTGAAAATGATGATGGTAAACCACATTCCGCGTAACATTTAGACCCAAACACAATATTCTCTTTTTTTTTTTAAATCGCTACATTTGCGTCCACGATAATAATCTAAATTAGATAATCCGCAAAAAATTAAAGAAATACAAAAATACTTATTTTTGTTCAACTTATTTTTGTTCATATTTTAAAATGACATTTAAACTAAAAATTATCTTAAGAAATATAATCTTAAGGGTTTGGCAATTTTAATCCAATAATCTTTCGTTACAGAGAATAGAGTTGAAGTTTTTCCTTATAATTAAAAGCTTATGACTTATGAAATCTTGTGTGTTTCATTTGCAAAAAAGTTACTTAAATCTGCCATTTTAAACCTTGATGAAATAGCTAAATATAAGTAATAAGCTATATAGTAATAAGCTAAATATTTATTCATGAGAATTAATTATGATATTCTAAACAACGCTTAACAGATCATTTTGGATAAAATTCCATTGGAGAATTTGGAATTTATGCGCGCTCTTAGCTTATCCGTTTTCTTACTTTATCAAAAGCAAAAAAAAAAACATTTTTTAAATATGCCATATAATCCTTAATGAACTTTGTTTGGTTGTCAAAAAAATCAAAGAAATATATTCAATAGAGTAGCAATTCACAAAACGTTAATCTAGAAAGAATTGTTAAGGAACAAGGACTTTTGCTTAGGTAGCACCTTTCCACTGATTTAAAGTTTAGACAAAGCAATAAATAATTATTGCATCTTTTATTATAATTATTTAGTAAACTTTATTATTATTTATCGTCATTACTCGCTTCTTTTTCATTCGTCCTCATTCTTGCTAAAAAACAGATATCAAAGAAATATTCATACTTGGGTTGTTACTCGTATCATCAAACAGGAGGGACGAGAAAGAATTTTTAGAAAGCGAGGATTTTCGTGAATTGTTTCCACTAATTTGAAGTTTAAAAACCATAATAAATGAATATTACTACTCTTATTGGTATTATTTAGTATATATTTCTTTTTTATCGATTTCCATCCATTTACTCTTCATTCTCATTCTCGGTCGTCTTGTTAAATTATTATTTTCATGAAAATATACCGTTCGTTAATTTGAAAACATGCCACCGTAGATAACATTTTAAACTCTAGCAATTTTTAAAAATTGGTGAGTAGGTTTTATTCTGTAAAATAGGTTTTACTTCATAATGATGCATTGAAACCTTGCTTTATTTAGTACGGAAACTTTCCCCGTAAGAATTTGGTTGGCAATCCACAAGAATACATATATTTTGCTTGGTGATGTGTTATAATCAAAAGATTGACAACCCTTATCATAGAAAGGAGCTTGAAAAAAATATATAAAAAAATACAGTTTCAACTTCTAAAGGAATTACTACAATTGAAGATGGGTCTAAAAAATCTTAAAATGTTTGATAGCCGAAAGAAACTAAGTAATAAGTAAATATAAAAAACAACTCTAACCTTTATTATGGGCAAGTAATTATGGGCATTATGGGCATTTTAATTTGCGTAATGTTTAAAAAGATCTTGAAACCGTTTTCAATTTTTCTTAACGAAATTAATAATTTTTGACTATTAATATGTATACTTTGGTCTTTTCATTTACAAGGATATAATTATCATACGGAATCATTCGATATATTATTTTTATGGGATTCAAATTTATTTATTTTTGCCCATGATGCTTTCTAATAGAACATATAATTATGAGGAAATGTTAATAATTAATTATAAACATCATATTACAAATTTAAATTCCTTACATAAAAGGTTTCATTTCTAAAATATTTGTCAAAATAAATTTTTGCTCCAAAAATTCAACCTATCATTTTATAATATGAATTATAGCATAAAATTCATTTTAACAATTCGGAATAGATTTTTGAGTTAAAGAAGTTCACGTGTCTTTCTCTACAATCTCTTACAAGCATTAAAATCTACTTACAGGCGCCGGGGATGTCTCCTGCGAGAACTGAAAATAAAATATTTAAACATAAATTAAATCTAAATAATTACAGTAATTTAAGTAAATCAATGATACAACAGAATTGCATAGCGAATTTCTTTTCCTTTCCATTTGTATTTCAGGTATTCCATTTTGAGATACTTTTTTTGGGAGTTTAAATTGCAGTGTGAAGTTTTGCATATTTTACAATATAAATTTTCAAAATGTTTTGAATATGGTAATAAAAAGGTTATTCTAAATAATATAGAAAGCTTTACAAAAATTTTTTCCTTGTTACAAAATCACCAATTTGAGTCCAGTAGTTTTGTAAAGTCTAATTTATCGCTCTAAAATCATTTAAAATTTTGTTCTAGCAAATAGTAAACTTTAATAACGAAAATAGACTCAAAAGTTTAAAAATCCATCTAAAATTTATTCTTATATTTCTTTTTTAATTTTTTAGAATGAGACAAAAAAATATAAAAGTTATGAATAATTTTATTTTATTTTCATTTTTAATATGTATTCTATTGTTCTTATTTATTCTTTTAATACAACAAATTCTATTGTTTGAAGTTCAACTTTCAAATCAGCACTAAGAAAATAATTAGAAATTTCGTATGGATGTGGTATTCTCTTTTAATTTGACTTCACTTGTAAATGCAAGACTTGAGTGCACACAAATTAGCCTTTTTCTGGCCTTTACAAAGTCTAATGCAAGCATTTTTTTAAGGATCCAACTCGCTGAAGCACTGAAAAGCAACTTGAGAAAACATTATTCATTAGATGTATAAGTTTTTTCGCGTTTCATCATTGATTTAGGATAATCTATTTATCTTTTTCATCCACTTTCATAGTTATGTCAGAACAAGCATTGGTTACAAAAATTTGCTTTCACCGTCATGATAACTGCCATTGTCAAAAAATACAAAATACAAACTGACCACAAATAAAACACGAAGGACTTCGAATCAAATAATTAAGAAACCTCTACTATTATGTTTAATATAAAAGGAAGATTTATTGTCTAAACAATAAAATTACAGCATCGCCGTTCCAAAAAAGACAAAAACAAAACCCTTACTCAAAAAACTATTCATATTCTAAACTATCACCATGGCAACCACAAAAACTCTTCTCGTTGCCATCTTCAAACTGATATATAATAACTAAGTTATTTTACAAAAAAATACGATGCGCATAAGCACATGATATTTTACAGCCATTACTATTGATCAGCACTTATCTAAAAAAGCACGTCAATAAGTCTTCACCCTTTATTTCAATATTCAAAATAGAGAAAAAGCCATGAAAGTTCTTAATTTGAAATAAAATGCATTCATTATGTTATGCATGTATTAAAAAATTTAGAATAAACAAATTATTTACTCAAATTAGTCTTAAATTTTACTATAAGTTCAACCACAATTTCTTGTCATTTGAAAGCTTTCCTATTGTTATTACATAAAAAGGTTTTCTTTTTTTTTCAAAACATGCAACTTGTTAGGGCAACACGCCATCTGAAAATACTTATTTTATTTGAATTATGTAGTTTAGGATTGAATTTCTAAATAATATGAAATTGAATTCCGGGATAATTGAAACAACATAAAAATATTATTTGTTATCATTAAAATACATTTATATCTATTAGAATCATTTACAGAATTTAATTTATTTCAAATTCCAATTTATGATTTGTTACGGACTTAAGATATGCTAACTAAAGATATGCTACTTAGTTTGGCTTACTTTTTGTTACGTTTTGAAACTCTACAAATGCAAAGACTTTCTTTTTCAAAAAAGATAGTCTTTTTAAGGAAAACTGAAGTAATATGTGGCTAAAAATTTGTAAATTATAATAAATGCTAAAAATATTTTTTTGCAAATATTAAAATAGTGCTAATTTAATCCCATAAATTCTCATATTTCGCGAAAAAAAAAGTTGAAACTGCACTAATAAGCTATTCAGTCTTTTGATTGGTTTGGTTGTTAACACTTGAAAGAGTAAACGTTGTTCACCTAAAACCAGTTTGGTAAATCTCAGAGTTTCATTAAACAAATAAAATGGGCATCTAAAATATAATCATAATTTAATTAATAAAAGCATATTAGAGGCTCGATCTTTAAAATTCTATAGCATTTTATTCGATTTGGTTAACAAAAATACTTGATTAAGCAGAAATTTGATATTTAAGTTATACTTAAATATTAATCCTTCAGATAAAAGAATTTGCCTTTTTCTATAAATAATAATTATATATATTCTGAAATATTTATTCTTATTAAACTAGAGTATGGAATTATCGCTGCACTTGTAGGCTATTTAGTATTTTGTATTTAAACTTTTATAAATATTGATGTTTTAAGTTAATGAGTTAATAATAAAAAAATAATTTGGCGACAATGAAGAAATATTTCAATGGGGCGATTAATATTAAAATGTGATGACATTTTTAAGCATCATAAAATTTCTCATCATCTTATAAATCGTCTTAATTTTAAAATTATTTTTTAATCACCTGTCTGGGAGTGTTTCGCAGAACTATTTTGACATACTAATCAATATACTAATCAATTTTTTCAGAACTTTAATTTAGGGTTTCTTTAAAGTTAAGTTCCTTTTTAAATTACTGTCAATTTTTTTAAAAAGAAAACTTAGAATTATTGTCTGCTAGCTAAGAATAAAACCTTGTTAAGAAATAAAAAAACATTCCGCTGTTTAAAATTATTTCATGCAAAACAGCTGACTATTTACTAAGCATACTATTTTTTCGAAAAATGAATATAAATTATTCCCTTTTTTTTTGTTTCTTGTGACCTCAATATAGATTACCTAAAATAGTGCTGATGTTTTTTAATAAGTCACTACAAAGAGTATAAAGATACCGAATAGAAAAAGCTGTCGAACTCGTAGCCAAAATTTTTAAGCGTCTTAAAATACCTCAGTATCTTAAATGTTGTCCTAACATCTCAGTCGTGAAATTAAATTTTTAATTATCTGTCCACGTGTGATTCACAGAACTATCTAACTAATTATATTATTATATCTTTTACTCTTTAACTATGATACCATGTAGACATATTTCTGGATAATATACTCAACTATTTTATTTTTTTTTATTTTTAACTTTAGCACGATTCCCAAAATATTATTATAGTATAATTTGTTATCAGGAAAATGCCTTATTTCGTAAAGCAGGAAAAATTAAAAATTGAAATCTGTATAAAGATTCCGAAGCCGTGCCAATTTTAGAATTATATGATTATTTAAAAAATGCAATAAAAAACATGCCATTCCCGAACTTATTTTGATAAAGAAAAAAAAAGGCGAGAAGGCTAACATACTTTTTACAGAAACTGTGAAAACCAATTTTTCCTATATTTCGTCAAAGGAGGATAAAAATGATATTGCTCCTAGGAACCCACTCAATAATTTCACTATTTCCAGAATGAAATCTGCTTGATCGTAACATATTATTCCTTGAAAATTAAAACGAGAAAAAAATTAACTTTCATTATTTATCTAATCTTATTCCATTTATTTAATGATAGCGGTATCAAGGTGAAGGATGTGAAATGGAAGCTCCGTTTACTATGACACTATAAATGCATTAAATCATATAGCTTGAATAATTTATTTTAAGCAAATTATTTTTATAATTTTAAGCAAATAAGGGTGTAAAAATAAACTCGATCGAAATACTCCGAAAGTATACCCTAAAATATATGTAGAATAAACTTTGCAATCGATATATAAAAAATACCTTTTCAAACAACTTCGAGTAGGACGGAAACGCTAACTTGTTTGAAATAGATGTCCTTGTAACTATTTAATTTCGATTTCTGGTGGTAGGGGACATTTCATTTTCACATTTGACTTCTGAAATTTCAATTGTAAACGGATTTTTTTTTTATGTCCTTAAGAATTATTAAGGCTTGCAGCAAAAAAAAAGAAGAAAAATGGCACTGCATTGATTTTTTATTATTGATTTTTTATTATTTTTTATTTTTATGAAGTAATGAATTATTATTTTTTTCAATCTAAGAACCTGTGCCTGTAACTTATGTAAAACTTATTTTAATATCGAGTGAAATAATTTAATATATTGTGTTACTAAATCGATAATCCCAAGAAACTGAATCAAAAAATTATTGATTTAAAAAATAACAAATAATAATAAAAATTGGCATGTTTTGAGCATCCAATACTTAAAGTCACAAGTTATTCAAGCCTGACAAGTCTTGAGAATAGGCGCTTATATTTAAACGCTCGAAAAATGTCGACTTTTACTTCCCTCTTCATTTTTTTAAGTCAGTTGAGTTTTTATTATCAATTATACTGTTTTACATTTCGGTCTTGATCATTATTTTGATAAGGATTTTACACTCGTTAAAGTAAACATATACATTTTAATATTTTAACAGAATTCATGTGGTCTTTAAGAACGTAAGAGCATCAATATTGTAAAATTTATATTTAACTTTAAAATTAAAATCTTGAGACCAGATATATTGAGTTAATGAAATTAAATATTTTATCTTTTAAGTTTTTGTGCCCATATTTCAGTATCTTAAGGACCATACGAGGTCTGTTTAAAAAGAGAGTATCATATCAGATTTATATGAGAAAACAAAAATGTCAAAGTAGCAGTATTTGGCGGTAAATGTAGCTTATCGTGATTGAATAATATGCTGTGAGACATTTTATGGTGAATTTGCGAACTTATGTTTCAGAATGTATCGAAACATGAGGATCCTATTTATAAATCACCTTTATCCAAAGAAATCCATGTAACCTAAATATCTATCATAATGAAGAGATTTTTTAAACAAAAATAGATTGAGATTTTTTAATCATACAATATGCAACATATTATTTCAATATCTTGTTCTTAAACATAACATATTTCAATGTTTTTAATGCCACTAAATGCCTTCAGTTATAGAAAAAAGAAATATCTTGTGAATATGTATTATAATTGCTATACAATCTAGATTTTATTCTTCAAGCACTTTTTTTCTTCAAACTTTCTTGTAAAGAAGACTCGATTAAAGCTGTAAAAATGATTATCCCTAAA
Source organism: Parasteatoda lunata (assembly GCA_949128135.1). Classification (NCBI taxonomy): domain Eukaryota; kingdom Metazoa; phylum Arthropoda; class Arachnida; order Araneae; family Theridiidae; genus Parasteatoda; species Parasteatoda lunata. Next base: position 32,511,768 of record OX421974.1, on the reverse strand, counting down.
ATTTCGTATAAAGCTATAAGTTAAGTTGATTTGATTCTAGCATGAAATCCTCGAAAAAATATAGCAAAAACAACATAATTTAAATAATGTCAGATAAAATGTTCATGTATTTAAATTCTAAAAGCTTAGAAAATAATAAATAATTTATAAATCGATTCAAATTTTATTTTCAAAGGAGATTAAAATAAAAATACTTTTGCTTTTTGGGCAGAATATTGTTAAAAATTGTCTATTGCCTAGAAACTTCGAGATATTTTCTATTAAATATTAATTAAACCTCTCCGAGCAATCACAGAACATTATTTTTTTTATTTATTATTTTTTTTTGAAGTCAGAGTATGGTTGCTTAGCAACCTAGTAAAATTAAGTGTTCCTCCTTTGAATCAGTCTATGGGTTATCTTAAAATACTACCCCCCCCCTTTTTTTTTCAAGGGTCAGGATTCCAAATATGTAAAAAAAAATTGTTTATTCAGAGAAAGTACGTTTTTGTATCCGATTTCGTAATTTAATTAATAAACTAAAACTCAGCGGCGTGACAGCTCATAGAGAGTCGAGGCCTAGTGTGCCCATCTCAGATTTCTTGACCTGGGGCTCTGGGGTACAGGAGCAGATGTTCCGGTCAGGTGGTCAGCCGAACGCGGAACCCCCATTGTTAGTTCCCAAGCATGCTTGGTACTCATTTATCGACCCACTGAAGGGATGAAAGGCTGAATCGACCTTGCCCGGCCCGAGGATCGAACCAGGGACCTGTGGCACGACAGCGCGAAACACTACCCCTCCGCCACCGTGCGTCTAATTTTATTAATAGTTAGTACTAAACAATTACCATATTTGAGGTCACCCCTAAAATCCATTAAGATTGACACTTCGTTCGTGAAAATCCGATCATTCGAGCAAAAGTTATTATGGGGGATATCTTTTTCTTTTGCGGTCTGTACATACATAAATAAAAAAGTAAGCTATGTATAAAAGCAAATTTAATGGAATAAGGTTACTTATTTGCCTAGAGGAACTGTAAATGCTTAGCATTCTAATTTTGGTATTAATAATGCGTAGTTAATGTTGGTAAACAGTTAAATTGCTGCAAACCAGGCCCACATTGCCCATTAGAACCACATTAAAACCAGGCCCACATTAAAAAATCATGAAGATCAAATGCTTTTAAAAAAGTTTTGTTGCATAAAAAATTTATTTATAATACTTTAGAAAACAGCCTCTTCTGACTATTTATATATCTATACAAAATACTTCCCAATGCAGTAGAGCTGGATAAACTGATAAATATTTAAACGATTTTCATTTTAAATATTGTAAAAATAAAATCCACAGAGTAAGCTACAGTCTTCAAATTTAACACATAATTAATATTTTAGTACGTGAAAATCCGATAATTAGAATGAAAGTTATTCAGGGTGATATCTTTTTTTTTTAGGACTGTACATTAAAGTTAATGGCAGAATTATAAGACAGAATTTTTTTATGCAGTTAATTATTAAAATATTATTATGCAGTTAATTTTTAAAATATACTTCTGATTTTAATTTGTAATTCAATACTTTTGCTTTGTAAAATTTGATAAAAATATGACAGTGATATTTAATGTTCTTTCAAACATAAAATAGTCTTATATAAAATTTAAATAAAGTTGAGGCCACCGCCATTTAACTGGTGTTTTTAATTGCGGCCCCACCCTCATGTAAGTTGGGCACCCTTGATATAGCTGAAATAACGTTTCAAACATTACAAAAATTGGGTCACAAATGCTTTTTATTTTAAAGATAGTGACGTTTTCCAATAGGGATATTTTTGCTGTTAAGGAATGGGCAAAATTTTTTACAGCAATAAAAAGCTGTTATAAAATTACAAGAGTCATAAAATTAGCACTTCGTCTTTTTATTAACGTTGATCTTAATGACGGGAAAACCTTCGAAAACAAATTTATTAGTCTTTCAAAAAAATGTTCAAAAAAATGCAATTTCCATGCAAAAACTTTTTATAAACCCTCAATATTTTCTTGAACTTGAATTAAAAAGTCTTCAGAGTGAGGAAAACTTAAATTTATTTGCTGTAAGTAAATATTTTTTTTACTTACAGCAAAACATTTCTTACAGCAAAATTTTCTTACAGCACTTTTTTACTTACAGTAAAATAACAAAAATAGTAAAAATTTTCAGTAAATAAAAGGGGGTTAAACATACATTCTTCAGTAGGTTTAACAAATCGTCAATGAAATTTTTTTTCTGGACACATTCAGGAAATGGCATAGCTATTTAAGAAAATGGACATAGTGACATAGCAATTGAATTTATATTTCAAACTTCTTTTATGAGTATTGCTGTCTTTTTTTTCAAGAACAATAATTCGTAATAATCACATTAAGAACATAAATTCGTAAAGTGATATCGTCCATTTGCATAAATCACTTGAAACATCTTATTAAATTTATCTTTTTTGCTCTTTTTTGTTCTCCTTTTTTTAAAAAAAATAACAATAATTCGTAATAATCACATTACGAACGAAAATTCGTAATGCGATATTGTTCATTTGCATAAATCACTAGAAACATCTTCTTAAATTTATCTTTTTTGTTCTTTTTTGTTTTCTTTTTTTTTAAAAAAAGAGCAATAATTCGTAATAATCACATTACGAACATGAATTCGTAATGTGATATCGTCGATTTGCATAAATCACTTGGAACATCTTATTTATCTTTTTTAATCTTTTTTGTTCTCTTTTTTAAGATTGTACTTTTTTGGTAACTATTTTACATAGTTTTCAGAAATTTTTAATTTTGTTTTTTAATTACATTGTGAAAAAAATATGAACTAGTGAGCTGAATCCACTGTCTGCTGACGCTCTCCGATCCCTGCAGATTATTATGCAATCTTGTATGATTTGCTTTCAAAAAACCATGCTCGATTCAATCGCTGCTAAGTTAAACCCATTAGAAACGTGTGCAAGCATAAAATCCCAAGGATTTAAATAAATTATAGAAAACTTTAATATTAATTCCACTTTAAAAACTAACATTTTCAGTATATTGAAACTATTGAAATAAAAAAAATTTAATTGAAATTGCCTTATTATCTTTGTTTCTAAGTTTTGAAGTTAAAATATTGTCTATTATAAATAAATGATGTACAGTTCTCCAAAACAAAACTGACTACATTTAATAACTTAATAAATTGGATTGGAGATTTGGAATTATTAGAATTTAAAATTATTTTCATGTAGTTCATGAGATCATGGTAAAATAATAAAAACCACTTACTATGTTTCCAGGATTCGCTGATACCACTGATACTACCTAAAAATAAAATAATTTTGTATAAAGTTTGTCTTACTCTGTTACATTTATCGTTACATTGACTTTAGTTTCTACCTCTGAAGGACACTGTGATTTGTTGAGAAAAATTTTTGTTCTTGCGATGTTTACCTCCTATAGAGCTTAGGGCACTTCGAATAAAAAGTAATGATAACAAGAACTGAAATTATTAAAAGCAGAGTATAAATCCAGAAGGGTTTTGCAAAATTCAACAATTTAATAAACAGATCCTCGGCATAAATTTCTCGCTACTCCTTCTTCCCATTTATAACATTTATTTTTTAAGTATTTTTATCGATATATATATTTTTTAAGTTTTAATTTAAAGCTATTCTAATAAAACTAAGACAACTCTTTTGTGTACTCTACGATAACTCGGTTTATGAGATTTTAACCATGGGATTGTTTGCTGTTATTAATACAATTACACCGTTAACGTTAATCCTTAAACTTAAGTAAAGTTGCTTTAAGGTTAAAGCAAAAAATACAGAAGAGTCATTTAGAAGTGGGCAGTTTCAATTAGCGCTCGGAAAACTACATAATTTTTGTAGTTAACTTTAACTACAAATGCCTAGTTACAAATGTAGTTAACTACAATTACAACTATTTTTTTTTTAATTTAGCAACTACAAACAACTTTCGAAACGTAGTGACTACGTCACAACTTTACGAAACCGAATTTTGCTGGAATAAATAGTTTCCACGTGTATAATTTACACAGCCGGAAAATTTAATTTACACATTATATTCAAAAAGGTATTGAATAAAAATTGACTAATATTGAACTTGCAGAATTATTTAGAAATATTTATTCATGTTTAAATGAGCCAGTTTGCTATTCTAAAACATTTCATTATATTCTAAAACATTTCAAATTTGTTCATTTTATCTTCAACTTTTAATGTTCTTCTGGACCGTGAACATTTAATTTAAGAAATGCTCGGAAATTATTAAATACTCTTTATTTTGTTAAGTGTTTATTGCTCCTTAATTTCCTCTAAAAAATTAAGTGCATCAAAAATATGTTTCCTTCCTTTGAAAAAACATCATTGTTTCTTTAATGTACATTCACATGTGAGAATTTCACAATAGTGATGAAATATCTTTTATTTGTAATCGCTATCTTAAATATTAGTTATACGAGACGCTAAGTACACAAATATTGTTAACTTGCTGTCACAGGGGCATTTGAAATTGCATCCATGGACAGACTGCGAAAGATTTGTACCCATCAAATTCGAAACATTTGTTGTGGTTGGGCCCTACTTCCTTACTAAACTAACGTAAAAAGTAGTTAACGAAAAAAAAACATTACAAACTACTATTTTTTTTTGTATCGCTCTACTCACTATACTTCTTTTTTTTTCAAATTAGCAAAGCGTGAGAGATAGTGTTGGAGCATCAATACTCAAAAAGTTAAAACGGCTTTCCATTTCGCATCAGATTCATCTGCAGTGGATTCCTTCCCACGTCAATCTTGAAGGTAATAAGATTGCGGGCACTTTGGCTAAAGCTGGTGCTTGCGAGGCCTCTGTTCCTTCAGCACCCTTCATCTTTTTGGAAATCTTCTCAAAAACAAAAAAACAAAAACAAGACCACTTGGAATGCCCCCCTAAAGCACAAATGGTTTCAGTGTTCTCGACCTGGAGGCTCCATGGCCCAAGGTATTAATAGACAGGAACAATCTATTCTTGCCTGCTTTCGAAGTGGTCACCTTAAATCAATGGAATTTTTGGAAGGATCCAAGGAAATTTCAGGATCCAAGGAGGAAGGAAATTTGTACCAACTGATCTTCAGAGCAGCCTTTGTTTCACCACATCCTGGCGTGCCTGGGGAGGATGTGGTGTTTTGTTATTTCCTCATAATAATTTAGAGGAAACAACTAAACAGGATGTAGCAGATGATCCATTGACGGTGTTGGATTTTTTGATGAACCTGGTCTAACATTGCTGGCCAATGGGGGCGTACAACAACAACAAGACTTTTTTTCAGTAGCAAAAATAGTAGCACAATACACTGCAAACTACAAAAAATTAGTGAGTACAGTAGTTTCACTACTTATAGTGCGCTAAGTCCGACCTCTGGTTTTAATGAACTAAAAATCAAGAACAATACAGCAGAATTGTATTGAATTATTTTAAATTTTAATAAAACAATTGCTGATATTCTATTTGTAACCCCTTAGTCATTTGACATGCATGGCGCGATAATCTTATTTCCTCCTTAATGCGTGTTAAAGTATCAGAATTAAATCCATCGATAGAGATCAAATCCGCTTAAGTTTTCAATGATGGCGAACATTCCACATCAGTGTTCTGCGCAATGTGCAGGAAGAAATCTTTCTGTCACTTCTTTTTTTAAGAGCAAACTGTCATTGAAAAACATTTTTCTACATCTGTTAATTCTTCGTTGATGTCACAGTTGACATAGTTGACAACTTCATTCTTCAAATAGAGGGAACACTACCACACAGGTCAGACAGTAAATCTTTTTGCTGTTCTGACCTTTGAAAATCCCTCCTAGCAAAGGAAAACTTTCTCATTTCACCTAATTAGCATATAATCTCCATTTTTTTTACGTGTGGTTATAAGTAAAATAATTTTCACTCGTTTATCTTGGTGTAAAAAGTTTCATTTTGTAAACGTTAATAAAAATAATTATCCCTCATTAACCTATATAAGCATTTTATAGTTGAAAATATTTATTAAGATTCGAATTTTATTTTTGAATTCAAAAAGTATTTTTTTTAGTTCATGAAATCATTTCAAAACATTAAAAATTACTCACTCGCAACAGCTTGTGCTAAAAAAATAAATTAATAAATAAAAAGGAAATTTTAACAATAAGTAAATTGAAATTACAACAGGTCAAATAAATCAGTGATCTGTTTCATCCGATTCAGACTTCAATTCAAGACGCTGATTGCATTTTTTGATTCTGATTGCTGCAACTTAAGAAACGCATGTGAGCGTTATAATTATTGGTCTGTTGTGAACAAAACATTAAGAGTCAGTGACGGCTTTTAATTCATTCTTGATGGTGATTGGAAGAACAATAATAGCGCATGCGTACACTGCAGTTCCAAAATTAAGATAGGAAGACACGTGGTGATAGTAATTACAAAAATTAATGATAGTAATTATGATTAATTTAAATTATGAAAATATTTTATTAAAAATTAAAAAAGAGTGTTTCATTAAAATATTTATTTTACTGATTATTGGAAAAATATATAAAAACAAGTTTCCAGTTTAAATTAGAGGCATAAATTATATGCTAATTGAAAATTAACTTGCTCAACATTGAAATATACATTTTAAACTTTAAAGTGATATTAAAGATGTTCAATGTTCATAATTTCAACATTTTGCTTTACTTTTTAGGGAGTGCCCTATGGCAAATCGTAAAATTGTGTTTTCCTCATAATAAATTAGAAGAAATAACAAAACATTTTTCAGACTCACTTATTTGGTTGATAACGGTGAATTATAGCTGCACTAATAAGCTATTTACTGTTTTGTATTTCTACAATTATAATTACAAATATTTTAGTTGATAGACGTCATTGTTTAAAATTATGTGCTGTGCTGTAACTCCAACGCAGAACAGAAGCAAATACAACTGCTGAAATCCATTAAATATTGAAAAATACTCACCATATGATGACACTTCATTGAATAAATAAAGAAAAATAATAATAATAATTAAGTAAGTTGAGTTTTAACATAAAGTAATGAATTGTATTTTTGAAAAACGAATCAAAATTGTTTTTCTTCATATTTTGTAAAAATATATACTAATTTATATTTCGTATAAATTAGTTATATTTCACAAAATATTGTAAAATATAACTGAAATTTTCATTTTAAAAGTCATCTTTATGAAAGCAGACAGTATTTCATTCCAGAGTGAAGAAATATTATGTAAAAATGATGATGGTAAACCACATTTCGCGTCACATTTAGACCCAAACACAATTTTCACTTTTTTTTTAAAGCACTACATTTGCGTCCTCGATACTAATCTAAATTAGAAAATCCGCAAAAAATTAAAGAAATACAAAAATACTTATTCTGGTTCAACTTAAAACTAAAAATAATACTTTATTTTAAAATGACATTTGAACTAAAAATTATACTTAAAGCTAATAGATAACAATGTAATATTAATGAAAACCAATAAATGGCGTAATAAATACTTGTAATTTTGATATTATCGTATATTCAGAGTGTAATATTTTTTGATAAGAAGTTTAATCTTAAGAAATATAATCTTAAGGATTTGGCAATTTTAATCCAATAATCTTTCGTTACAGAGAATAGAGTTGAAGATTTTCCTAGTAATTAAAAGCTTATGACTTATGAAATCTTGTGTGTTTCATTTGCAATAAAGTTACTTAAATCTGACATTTTAGACCTTGATGAAAAAGTAATAAACTAAATATTTATTCATGAGAATTTATTATGATATTCTAAACTATGCTTAACTGATCATTTTGGATAAAATTCCATTGCAGAATTTGGAATTTATACGCGCTCTTAGCTTATCCGTTTTCTTACTTTATAAAAAGCAAGAAAACAAAATGAAACAAAGTTTCTTTTTAAATATGTCATATAATCCTTAATGAACTTTTTTTGAATAGTTGTCAAGAAAATAAAAGAAATATATCCCATTGAGTAGCAATTCCCAAAACGTTAATCTATAAAGAATTGTTATGGAACAAGAACTTTTGCTTAGGTAGCACCTTTTCACTGATTTAAAGTTTAGAAAAAACAATGAAAAAATATTGCTACTTTTATTATAATTATTTATAAAACTTTTTTTTCATTTATCATCATCACATACTTCTTTTTCATTCTTCCTTATTCTTTTTTTAAAAAAAAGTAAATAAATAAATAAAAAAACAGAAATCAAAGAAATATTCATACTTGGGTTGTTATCATCAAACTGGAGGACCGAGAAAGAATTTTTAGAAAGCGAGGATTTTCGCTTAGGCTTTGTTTCCACTAATTTGAAGTTTAAAAACCATAATAAATGAATATTACTACTTTTATTGGTATTATTTAGTATCTATTTCTTTTTTACCAATTTTCATCCATTTACTCTCCGTTCTCATTCTCGGTCGTCTTGATAACTAATCACTTTCATGAAAATGTACTGTTTGTTAATTTGAAAACGTGCCACCGTAAATAATTTTTTTAACTCCATCAATTTTTAAAAATTTATGAGTAGGTTTTATTCTCTAAAATAGGTTTTATTTCATAATGATCCATTGAAATCCAGCTTTATTTAGTTGGGGAACTTTCCCCTTAAGAATTTGGTTGGCAATCCACAAGAATAAATATATTTTGCTTGGTGATGCGTTATAATCAAAAGATTGACATCCTTTATCACGGAAGAGAGCTTGAAAAAAATATATAAAAAATTACAGTATCAACTTCTAGAGGAATCACTACAGTTGAAGATGGGTCTAAAAAAATCCTAACATGTTTGATAGCCGAAAGAAAGTAAGTAAGAAGAAAATATAAGAAACAACTCTAACCTTCATCATAAGAAAGTAATCAATTCGATTTTGATACCGCATTTTGATATGTGTAATGTTTCATAAGATTTTGAAGACATTTTCAATTTTTCTTAACGATATTAATAATTTTTGACTATTTATAGGTATACTTTGGTCAGTTCATTTACAAGGATATAAATTAAGGTTTATCGTACGGAACCATTTGATATATAATTTTTACAAAATTCAAATTTATTTACTTATGCCCATGATGCTTTCTACTATATAAATATAATGAAATCTTAATTATTAATTAATTATAAACAACATATTACAAATTTTAATTCCTGACATAAAAGGTTTTATTTCTAAAATGTTTGTCAAGATAAATTTTTGATCCAAAAATTCAACCTAGCATTTTATAATATGAAAAATAGCATAAAAATCATTTTACGAATTCGGAATATATTTTTGAGTTAAAGTAGTTCACGTGTATTACCACATCCCTTGCAAGCATTAAAATTTACTTACCGCTGGCGGAGTTACCAAGTGACAAAACTGAAAATAAAATATTTAAACTTGAATTAAATCTAAATAATTACAGTAGTTTGTATAAATAATTGATAGAACAGAATTGCATAGCGAATTTCCATTCCATTCCATTTGTATTCCATTTTGATATACTTTTTTTGGAGTTTAAATTGCAGTGTAAAGTTTGGAATATTTTACACTATATATTTTAAAAATTTTTTGAATGTATTAATAAAAACGTTATTCTAATTAATATAGAGAGCTTTAAAAAAATTGTTTCCTTTTTATAAAATCACCAACTTGTGTCCTGTAATTTTGGAAAGCCTAATTTATCGCGCTGAAATAATTTAAAATTTTATTCTAGCAAATAGTAAACTTTAATAACGAAAATGGACTCAAAAGTTTAAAATTCATCTTAAATATGTATAAGTTTTCTCGCGTTTCTTCGTTGACTTAGGATTATCTATTTATCTTTTTCTCTCCCACTTGCATAGTTATGTCAGTTCAAGCATTGTCCACAACAATTTGCCTTTACCGCCATGAATACTGCCATCACTATTGATCAACACTTATCTAAAAAAATGCCACCACCCTCAAATGCAATATTCAAAATAGACAAAAAGCCAGGAAAGTTTTTAATTTGAAATAAAATGCATTCATTACATAAGAAATCTTATCGATAATAATTCCATAAATGTGTTCTTAAGATAGGATTTAAAGTACTCAGCAGACAGAAAAAAACACACCATAAACTAGCAATTTTTGTAGATCAACAAGTATAGGCAATCGCCGAAATGACAAGTGATTCAAAAACCTTATACTTTCCCTTAGACTGACAAGATGTTCTGAAAAAATTATCATTATTTTTCTATCTCTGGAAGTTAATTAACATTAGAAAGCGCGAGTGTCTCTAAGTAACCTCACATGTAACAAAATAGCCATATTTTAGAATAGTTTATTTCAGCATTTACAAAAATTATATATTCACTCACTTTTCTTCATTAAGTCATTGTCTAAAAATAAATTTTCATTAATAAGATAAATTGTTGTTAAAAAGATAAATTAATATGAAAACATAACAAATATTGATCAGTGTTACAACCAAACAACATCGTGAATTTCGAATTATTTAAAGATTCACTATCAGGGAGAAAAAAGGTTAAAATTATCAAAGGAATGGTAAGCGATCGAGTTTTTATTGTTCTCATAAATCTTCTTGCTAGTGGTGGATTAATTTTATAATTGTTATTTTTAGTATCAAAATATTGTATTCCGTTAAATGTCCATGAAAAGGTCATGAAAAAAATGGCATGACATTACTTTTCATGACCTTAGAGCATTTTTCACTACGTTAAAATTTTTCTAAAAAAAAAAAATCACATTTTGCAACTATTTAAACGATATAGTTGAAGTTTATGTTTGGGTTATTAATTAATCTTATGTAATGATTGGGGTTGGTGGGGGGCGTATTAAGCTTAACACCGAAAGTAAATATCTGTTACTATTTAATAGTGGCTTGTGTTCTTTAATTTTAATACCAAATGTTTCAGATAGAAGCAACTGCTTTAGAAGTTGGAATTTTTTGAAAGGAAATGTATTGAATTGTTTAAAGTAACTAAGCGATCATAAAACTCGTCAAAAAAGGTTAAAGTAACACCTATTGGAATGTGTTTTTCTGCCTAAAAACACATTTATTACCATCGCTATATTAAAAGAATATTTGTTCTTGATATTAGGTTTCTTATGCATTATCCTTTATCGTGTTTCAAATTCAATTCATTGTTCACAATTTGATGAAGGGTTGTATGATAGAAGTTCAACTGAAAGATCCCGAATTCTGTCAGCATTTACATCGGCTATTGCAATTTATGTTACTCTTCCATGCGACACTTTTTCTTTTAAAAATTCTTTAAGACACCTTAGAGAAAACACTGACTCTGTAGGCCTGTTGGAATTTTGAATAAGTTTTAAATGACAATGTCCAAAGCTAAATTTGATATCACACCATTGCACCGATTCATGTCTTTCATTTCTATAACTCACAACAAAGACAGATTTCAAAGAAAGAAGACTTCCGCCAACGACATAAAAAAAAAGGAGTTCAAATTTGTAACCCTAAGGGACATCGCAAAAGTGACCTTATAAGCGGGGTGATTTTTTAACCGATTCATTAGCAGTTCGTAACTAAGCACGTAAATAGTACACATTATGACTTTTTAAAAATGGTAATACAAACGAAAACGATCGGCCATAAATTAAATATTTAAGTCAAGGAATTTTAACAGAATCAGTAATGAATTAAAGCAAGTTGGATTTAAAAAAAATTTAATTTAAAACAAAGCTGTTTACAAATTTGCTCAAAGTGTACATACACACATTACATCTTACCTTATTTAAAGTAATCATTTATGCAGGTCTGTCTCGTATTTGGTTTCATTTTTCGAACAATGTTTTCTAGATTCTGTAACTTCTCAAAATGTTCCTCAGCTCCCTCAAGGTTTGTAAAAAAAAAATTTCGCACATCTTTTGCAAATTTAACTTTTTCTAGCTCAGCTTTTTGTATAATTTACTATACTGTGTCAGACATAATTGCATTTTCGATTATATAATATTTTATTTTATTTTTAAATTTATGCAGCATATATATTTCTTAATATAAATGTTTATACTAATTACAGCTAAACTTTATCTGAATTAAAATCAATCATTGTCAGAAAAATGAAGAAGAAGGAAAATTGACTTACCAGCCGGCAGTAGATTTGCTATAAAGTAGTCAATACATTAATTTCATGTATTTATTCTGAAATATACAATGTATCTGTACGTTTTAACATTCAACAGTTCTATTTCTTAATTTACGTATCTTATTATTTATACGAAATCTATAAAATATCGCTGTAGTTTTTTTTTTTCTTTTCTTTTCTTTTCTTCTTCCAGACGTGGACACGTACCTAGGTTTGCAAAACCCTTAACCGTATAGTCCACGTCTGGCCAACGGTCTAGCTCGCACAATACATATACAAACAATCACATAATACACCACTGCATCACTACCACAAAGCACAATTGTTTAAAACATAATAAATAGGAAAAACAAAATTTTGAAGATAGTTACAATAGATGACAGTAATTAAGAAGATAAATAAAAAGAAAAGAGAGAAAAGGGATAAAAGTTAATGAATTAAAAAAAAGAGGTGAAAATTTTTTAACTCTGAGATAAAAATTTAGTATCGAAAACTAAATTGGATAAAGAGAACTTAGTGATTGTCCTGATGGCCAGTACGAAGTTGCTTGAGTCTTTTGAGGTAATAGGAACAAGTGGCCGAGGATGCCGAGTGATCGCAGTTGAAGTTGGTTCCATTATCATAGTTCGAATCGCTGCAGTTTCTACAGAATTCATTTTTGGCAGTACATCGGATTTGTGTCGATTGACGCCGCAACGGGCACAGGTACAAGCGTTGTATTTGCAGTTAATTTGGTCATTTCCAATCTCTTGACATTTTCTGCAGCGAAGAAAGATGATACGTTTCTTGATGCATCATTTTTGAAGACCAGCATAAAATGTCTGTTGCTTCAGTAATCTTTGAGATAGGGTTGCTCGAATGACTATATGTTGTTTATCCTGTTCTTTTTTGTGGAGGATTGATTTTTGAAATTTGATGTCATCGTATTCTTCGTCGAATTCACCATTTGTTTTAATGGTTTCAATGATATCTTCTTCTGTAAAGCTCGTTGGTGTGTTCAGTAAAATTAGCGAAGTTAGTCTTGTTTCTTTTAGTTGACGCCTGTTTCTCTTATTGATTTCATTGCATTTTCCTTTTGCGTATTGCTGAGAAACTTCAGTTCTTCAAGTTTTCCATTACGGTAAAGCTTTTTGATAGGTAATTTAGGTGCTGAAACTTCTAATTTTTGCAAAATGTCACTTGTAGTATAACTTTCGGTGGATTCGATTACTATAGCTCTCGGTGGTTTACTCTGTATGGTTTTGTCGATGGTTGGAGTATTTGTGGATTTCATGTCATCAATTTTTTGGTTAAACTCAGTCAGTTGTCTTTCAATAGTGCACAGATTCGTATTTGTTAGATTGTCTGATTTGGCGATGTTGAAAACTAAATATTTTAATCTCGTTAGGGCACTATGGCCAGCTAATCTTGGGGTGGTTGGGAGGCAGAATGATTTGTGTTTATGGCCGTAGTTTAGACTATACTCAAGCTATAGAAAGAGCTGCTCCATTTCTTTATTCTCCGGGATGGTTGGATCCAAAAGTGGTGATTCCTGTTCTTCAATAACAAATTCGACATCGGAGTGGTCAAGAGATTGAACGATGTTTGGTGATGAGGAATTTCTAGTCAGTTGATTAGAAACATTTTTTGGAACTCCGGAATTTGCTGTGTTGTCTGGAATATGCTGTGATGAACGAGATGGAGTGAATTGGTCTCTTCTTGAGGATTTTGAATGCAAACGGGTATTACGTCCTGGTGTATTCATGTCAATGGCTGAAAGCCTCTCTTTTTCCATATCTTAAGTCACAGGTTTAATTTCAAAATGTTAAAAGTACGAAGAAAGATTGAAAAAAAATCTTCTTTTTTATTATTAAGTAATTAATGGCGAGGGTGAGTCCTGTCCAAACCCCCAATGGAACCCAATACCAAAAGTGATCTAGAAATCAATTGAGAGCCGATGTTCTACTAATGATGATGCATGCCACCGCCAGGAAAATAAACATTAAATGAATATTAGAGAAGCTAATCTTTGTAAACCTGTTAATAAACAGAGGATGAGATAATGAAGGAAGGAGAAAGGTAGGTTTGAGGATGTCCAAAATGTTATATTTATGTAAGAGCAATCAAGAGATGTAGTAATTATATATTTGATGAGTTGGAAACTCATTAGAATACAAGAAACGTAAGGGACGCCGCTAGGCAGCATTAGCAATGAAAAAGATTTTGACTTGATGCTCGGTGACTTAGTGTGGTATGTAGTAGTCATAAAATTACATTGTACCTGTGGGAAAACAAAAGGGTGATGAAATAACAAATGGGGAGAGGAGTAGGTGTGAGGGTGTCCAAAGTAACAAATTCAATCTGATACAAACAAGAGAAATAATAATTATACACAAAATGAGGAGAAAACTCATAAGAATACAAAAAGCGTTATAGGCGCCGCTAGGCGGTGTGAGCAATAAAAATTTTGGGCTAGTTGCTAAGTGACTATGTTGTTGTCTTAAATAGAAAAAGTGTCTGATAGTAAACAAATGGTGCTTAAGAAACAAAAAAAAAGGGGGGGTGATGATGTTCAAAATGTTGTGTTAAAAAGTGCAGTCAAGTGTTATATTAATTATGCATTTGATGAGTTGAAAACTTGATAAAAAGCAAAAGAGGCGCCGCTAGGCGGAGTTAGGAATGAAAAAGTTTGAGCATGGTGCTAAGTGACTTAGTGTGGAATGTCAACATCTTAGAAAGACACTGTGGTTGTAATAAAACAAAAGGTGAGGGAAGAGAAAAAGAAGAAGGGGGGTGGTGGGTGTGGGGTTATCTTATCGTTAAAATTAATAATATGCAAACGTGGGAAATATAAATTATACATTAGATGAGTTGAAAACTCAAAAGATAGCAAAAAAAGTTAGAGGCGCCGCTAAGCGGTGGGAGCAATGAAAAAGTTTTAACTTGGTGCTAAGTGTCTTAATATGTTGTGTCAAAGTCTTGAAAAGACGTTGCTCCTGTAAGAAAATGATAGTTGTGAATGAGGTAAGAGAGGGTGGGGGGAGGGGTTGTGAGGTGGTCAAAAAGTAAAATTTAATTAAATACAATCAAGATAAAAATTAATTATACGTTAGATGGGATAAAACCTCAATAGAAAGCAAAAATCGTTTGTGGCACCGCAAGGCGGTGTGAGCAGAGAAAAAGTTTAAACTTGGTGCTAATTGAATTGGTATGATATGTCATAGTCTTTGAAAGACATTGCTCCTGTAAGAAAATGATAAGTGAGGAAAATGTAAAAGAGGGTGTGATGGGGTGTGAGGTGGTTAAAAAGTTAAAATTTAATAAATGCAATCAAGAGAAAAATTAATTATACATTTGATGGGTTGAAAACTCAATAGAAAGCAAAAATCGCCAGAGGCGCCGCCAGGCGGTGTGAGCAAAGTATAAGTTTAAACTTTATGATAACTGAATTAATATGATATATCATGATCTTGAAAAGACATTGCTTCTGTAAGAAAATGATAGTTGAGGAAAATGTAAAAGAGGGGGGTGTGATGGTCAAAAAGTTAAATTAAATTAAATAAGATCCGAAGATCAATAACATAAGTCGGGGAAAGGAAAAATTTGGTCCAGTGGTCTGAGCGATCATAAGAAAGTTTAATATTGTTTTAGCAGTTAATTAATGACCATAACTGGTAACAAATCTTAATAAAACCTCGAAAGGATCAATAGGTGGGAAATGGGACCGTTGGTCAGAACGAGATGTTCAAACTCTAAGAGATACACTGGCGGCAGCATACATGCAATAAGATTCAATTGGTACTTGGCCAGGGATGGTAAAGTTAAGAAAGTAAACTGTTACAGGCGTATAGGCCATCGCTATGCTATAAATGAAATACTTAAATTTTAAAAATAATGTAAAAGATTAACGTCTATGCATTGACAAGTGCCGCTGTAAACGGGATAACCTTGGTCTGTCCAGTGGTGGAGTGGTAGAAGCCAAATTCTTCTGAAGAGCTGACACAATGAATAACTAAATAGCCATAAGCAAATGTAGATGTATGCTAAAGAATCTTATACAGATATATGTTGATAATAATATTGTAGAAAATGAAAAATATATCAAATAATGAACACTCTGAGTCAATATCAGTAAAAATTTAATGATGCCCATGTATAAAACGTAAGAAGATGAAAAGAAAGGCCCTAACTTATGTAAGAAAGTTTAAAAATGCACAGCAATAACATATGTTGAATAGAAAACAGCATAAAGTAGAAATGTAAACACTGACTCTGAAAATAGTGTAAAACAACATGGAAATAGAAATACTTTTAAGAGGAATAAAGTCTCCTAATAGTATTTTTAATAAAGAAATGTTGGATAAAGCGTGGTGGGAAGCACTTAACTGTAATTAAGTTCATAAAGTTTGTTTACAATTTTCTATGGAGAAGAGAATACCATTTATAATGGGAAAGTGATGTTACTTTGAAAATCTGTAAAAAAACAGGGGATTGGAGAAAAATTAAAAAGAGGGTGTCGGGCAATTAAAACATTTGGAGGAATATATAAAAATTTTAGACAAAAATGTTAACTATAAGATAATAATTTGAGTGTTCAAAATCAGCGTTTACAAATGGCAAAAATTAACATAGCGATAGCCTATACCCGATCGCGACTAATTTTAAAATGATACTGTTAAAAAGAATATCAGACTGCCGGAGGATAAAAAATTTATAAATACTAAAAGAAAATCACATGAACGAATGTAATGATGTGTTTTGTGTCAAAACTGAAATCGATAATTTAAGAATATTTGATGCCAAACTTAGTGATGGTTTTCGATTGTATTGGATTACATGTTAATATGGCGGTCTGATACTCTAAGCCTAGATCAATGGAACATAGGGAATCAAAAACTCAAAAATGGAAAAATAGGCCTCCCTGAGGCCGGAAAAGACTCACCGGGAATGCCGAGGGGGATTACATCCTGTTTTTATTAAGATTTGGCTTGAATAAATAGATATTTAATGCTTTTAAAAGCAGATTTTTGGAGCTCCTAATGGAGGCATTGTTGCTTGGTTGGGAACTATAGATCCCGTTGTCCGCTGTAGTTGTTGTAGTTTATTTACGTTGCACTAGAACTGCACAATGGGCTATTGGGGACAGTCTGGGAAACATCCCTGAGGATGATCCGAAGACATGCCATCAAAATTTGGATGTTCGGCAGAAAGGGATGGCACCCTCGCTTCGGTTGCCCGACGACCTGAGTGCAAAGTCGAAAACTTTACGTCCGGACAGTTTAAAGAGGACCAATACAGCACACTCTCGGTCTCTTTGCAGTCTGCAGCAAGTGGTCAGCCATCCGCATACAGACCGATGCCAGTGATGTTTGACTACGGTGTTCTACTGGGAACCTTAACAGCGTCACCCAGCATCGTGTGTAACTTATGGAAACATTTACGGGATTACCGGATCAATCGAGAGAAAGCATGGGCAAGGTCGTCCAAGAGCCACGATGACCAGAGAAGATCTGCATTTGTTCTTTATAGCAAGGCGTAAGAGAGGAGCAACAGTTTCTCAGCTCTCTCATGACTTGTATGCAGTCACAGGAATTAAATGGTGACTGTTTCCAAACTACTTCATGAGAGAGGGTTTATATGAGGACATGCTGTTTGCTCCCCGCTCACTTCTACGAACAGTTGAGTCCATTCAGCGTGGCACAGAGAACATAGAGATTGGTGTATAGAGGAATGGGCGACCGTTCTCTTCTCTGATGAGTCACGGTTCAGCCTATACACCGATTCTCACTGGACGTTCATATGGGGAAAAACAGGGACTGGCTACCTACCCTCCAATGTCCACGAAATCGGCCATTATGGTGGAGCAGATTTAATGCTCAGGGCAATCAACATGTGTGATGGCCGCACTGCTCTCCATGTCATTGAAAGGGTCTCTGTGACTGGTGTGAGGTATAGGGATGGAACCATATGTTCGCTTTTTCATGGGTTCGGTTTTCACTGAGTTCATTTTAATGGACGGTAACATGAGGCCACATAGGTGATGCCACTTCTGGTGAACGAATTTCTAGAGAGTAAGGGCATTTTTCCGGATGGATTGGCCAGCCAGATCTCTGGACCTCAAATCTATAGAGCATATTATATCTACATATTATGTTTGGGACGCTCTGGGAGGGGGTAAATACAACTCACTAACCCCTTCCCAGAACAATCCACGGAATGAAAACAGCATTGTTGTACAAGTGGGATCAATTGCCACAGGAAATGATTAACTGTCTTATTTCAAGTGCGAAAGTACGCTACGAGGCCTATATATCTGTAAGAGGGGACCATACCTCCTATTAGCCGATTTTTTTTTTATTCTGCAGCATCTGTTTCATAACTTCAATCTCCAACTAGTGTCATGCTCGATTATGCGGGTGTATTGCAATAGTTGAATAGTTATTTGTTTTGTATTGCATCAATTTATGTGCACATAAAATTTTATCAAAATTGGAACAATTGTTCTAGAGATAATCGGCCAAGTCTGCATATTCTCTTAATTTCTTCCCCCACTGTTTATATATACTCATTGCCTTGCGCTCTTAGAAAAGAGTTATCGGAATAAAACATACTGGACTGACAATTGAGCCACTATCAAGCCTGAATTCGATTTTGTTTTACGAAGTTGGACAATCTCCGGCGTCTCTTTTCGTGTAAACGTCCAATAACCTGGCGTTTACTGGTTTTTTGGACCATTGCGATATGCCCCTTCTTTTTCATTTCCATTGGTTTCTTGAAAATTGTTTCAAATGAAAAGTCATCGATACGAAACTTCAATAAATTATGTTTTTATTTTCAGCATCATGCCTTTCGTAATAATTCTTAAAAGTGATTTTTTTTTTTCAGAAAAAAAAAAAAAAAAACTATTAAGGAAAGCAATAAAAGATGTGTAAAATATTACGAACTTCAAATTCGGATATAATTACGATTGAGCTATTAAAAAAATTTCTTCGTAAAGCTTATTAACCGAATACTTTACATTAGGTAATTATTACCTTAAAATATATTAGAAAAAAAATTATTCCACATGTTATCAATAATTTTTAGATTATTCCTTTAGTTTATTAGCTGCATTTTGCATTTCTAAGATAGACCTTAAAAAGAAGAAAAAAAAATTTTTTTTTCTTTTTTTTTTTTGAATTCTTAAAACGTGCTGCAATTTACTCAATTAAATTAAAATAACACTATAAATTAATGGTTTGCTGAAAATATCACTACTATGATCATATGTTATATTTTTTGAATCGTCCAAAAAAAAGGAGTTCAACGCTGACGCTATTAGCTAGAGTTATTTTATATAAAATAAGTATTTCATCCTTGTAATAAACGGAAGTACGTGATCTCATGGACTAACACAAGGGATTATTTTGATAAGGATTCTGGATGTCATTAAAAATTCTTTGAGCTCATAGATTAACGGAAATTGTTTTGATTAAGTTCTTAAGCAATATTAATTCAATGATAAGGATACATATTTCTTATTCAATGATAAGGAAGAATATTTCTTTTTCAATAATATTCATTATTTTAATGATAATTTTAATAAGGTCAAAAATTCATCGTTAAACTTATTTGATTGATCATATATTTAACTAGAAATATTTTCAGACTGTTATCGACACAGCGTAATACCATCAAAATTCATATATTTAATTTTGATCCTATGTATATTTGATTGATCATATATTTAACGAGAAATATTTTCAGATTGTTATCGACTCAGCATAATACCTTCAAAATTGAATTATTGGATAATGAATAAATTCTTAAATATTTACAGTTATAATTTACAATTAAGTTAAAGTTTTGGGCCATATTGTAAATAGCTCTAACTTAAATTATTCAGATTTTTCGCTTAAATTAAGATATATATATATATTAAATAAAATATATGCATACTTAATTAAATAAAATAAATTCAACACACTTAAGATATACTTGCTGTATATCAACTTATCTGTTAAGATATATTTGTAATAAAAGTGTTATTTTTTCTGACACAAATACATAACCCTCGCTGATCCATCGTTACAATTATTTAAAAAAATATCATATAAATTACTTCATAAATTCAGTATATAAGTAAGAATATATAAATAGTAAAGTAAATGATTAATTATATAACATAAGCTTCATAATTGAAGGATTATAAATTACTTTTTATTCCGAAGAAGAAAAATGATGTCTTATTTCCAATGAAACAATATCCAAACCACTTGCGGAAAAGATGAAATTAGATGTGATAAGCAGTTTATTTGTCAGAAAAACACTTCTAATAGTATCAGCCTTTTCATTTTTTAACGCGTTATTTCCCATTTATATAATAATTACTTTTTAACTTATTTTTAACTTTCATTACTTTTTAACTTATTTTTAACTTTTAACTTTTATTACTTTTTAACTTTCATATAATAATTACTTTTTAATTATTAACTTTTTAATATATAGGAAATATAGTTTTTTTATGTCAAAAATTATAAACATGTATTATTATATTAACTGCAGTCATTAAAAAACTCTTTATATAATCACTTAATATTGCTTAAACGGAGTAACTTTTATACATTTTCCGTTACTAAGTTCAGTACATATAATATGCTAATTCGAATGAAACATTTACACTTTGTTTATAATTTCTCAAAAGCTTGGAATAAATATAATCTATACAATTTTCTGTACCATACAGAGCCTGAAAAAATATAGTCCTATAGAGATTATCTATCACTGTTCCTAATACTTTGGTATTTATGCATTCGCCAAAAATAATATACCAGTACGTACTGAGTATTTCAAAGATATTTGGTGCACGTATTTTTTTTTACAAATATTGTTACTTTACCGGGAACAATATAAATTCAACAAATTTTAATTATTTATTTTATAAATATTTTCAGGAATATCCATTTTGTTTTGTGTTCCGAAAAATAATTGAATTGAAATAGTATTAAATATATATATAATAGTATTAAATAGTATTGCAACAGAATTTTTTTTTTGTCTGAAAAACTGAAAAGTTTCAAAAATCCAATAAGTTAAATCTGAGCTGAATTTATTAGGTGGATTTATAATTTAAATTTTGATCGTTAAAATTTTTTGTTTTTAAGCAATTATTTCTCTTAATTCATAATGAATATTATAAATCCATTATTAATTAACAAGCTTAATTTATTAATTAATTAATAAGCTCAATTTGCAAATATAATAAGCTTAATTCATTCGACTCTAAGGGAAAATGCAGTCCACAGACTTTAGCCAAAAGTTAATTTGAAAAATCAACCTAACTATTTAAAGAATAGCCCGAATTCTTTTTAAGTTTTTTTTCAATGAATTTAGAGAAATAAACGCTGAAATTATAATGTAAAAATTTAGTCTTATTAATTCAAGTCTTATAATGATTAATATACTTAAATATTTTATATTTTATTAATTTTATTAACTAAATTTAGTTTAAATTAATTATATAAGTAATTTTATATGCTTTTAAGAAATTTTAAAGAAAATTCAAAACATGTTCTTTGAAATCAATATGTGCCAAAACTTTTAATGCTTTAAAAAGTAAAAATCTAAAACAGATGTTTTTATTTAATTTTATATTTAGTATTCAGTTCTTTGTCTTTTAACTACCTAAAATTTTTATTTTTAGAAAAAGTAGAATTCAGAAATTTCCGAGTCTGAAATAAAATTAGAAAAGTTTGTACAAGATACCAGAAATAATTCCTACAATATAAAATAGAAAATATAAATTCTAAAACATGCATTACAATTTATAATACATTCTATGCTTTCTTTAAATATTATAGTAAAAGGACATTACCAGAAAGTGAGCAAACAGTAATACCAATAAGAAACCAGGTTTGAATTTTAATAGATGACATTTTTAAATATGAATTCTATAACAATCTCTTGTCAAATGAAATAGGGATGAAATAAAGAAGCTACTTTTATATATGCAATTTGAAAGTTTTTCTTCTTTTTTATCGCGAGTAGAGATAAACATCTAAAATACATCTTCACGTTTTTGATACTTACAATAGTATAAGGAAAACATTCCTACTTCGGAAATATAAATCTCATGACATGAACTCACCTCATTAGCATGCTCTTATCTTTGCAAACAGGATTTTTCATCTTAATACTCATATTAACGACTGGCGGGTCCTCAGTTTTATATTTTAAAAAAAGTATTTCGAAATTTAAAATATTATTTTCAAAAAGCATGAAAATATGTAAGCATACTTTCATATTGCACACGTAAGACAGGATTTAATATATTATATATAAATATATATATATATATATATATATATATATATATATATATATATATATATATATATATATATATATATATATATATATATATAATATATATATATAAATATATATATATATATATATATATATATATATATATATATATATATATATATAAATATATATATATATATATATATATATATATATATATATATATATATATATATATATATATATATATATATATATATATATATATATATATATATATATATATATATATATATATATATATATATATATATATATATATATATATATATACATGCAGGTGGTAGAAAAAATAATAAAAACATTTCTATACTAATGCATTTTTTTCATATTTCTCCAAAAATATTTAATGAGTTATTTTGTTCAAGTACAAAAGTGTTTAGATTATGCAATTTAACATGCATATCAATGAAGTTTATAGCTTTTAGAGATTTGAGGGACCAGCAATAAATTAATGAACCGAAAATAATGTTTTTGAACAGCCTATGCCAAAAAATAAAGAAGTGGTTTTGTAACTTGTGTCAGTTGTTTTTATTATTATATACAATAATACCTTAAAATGATTTGAATACCTTAAAAATTTGAAACGTTTGAAATTTTCAGAGTATAAGGGGTTTCTTACAAAGTATAAGGGGTCTCCTCAAAATATTATTTTGTAACATGAGAGCCAAAATTTAGTTTTAAAAAATAATTTCTTACACTAAACCAATAAATGTTCATACACTGAAATGTAATTTAATAAGAAAAGAAAAATACTTTTATGGGGGAGGCTAATCAACAATTTCGGTGTCATTTTTTAATGAATCTTGTTTAATATACGACAAGTAATATAGAACAAAATTAAATATACGGAAAAATCCGTATCTTTTTGAGCATTTTTTTTTTTTTTTTTTTTTTTTTTTGAGAATACGAATATGTTTACTTTTTAACTTTTTAAGACATTTAATCAGGAGAATTTTTACTAGTTGTCAATTACAATTCACTAAAAATTTAAGAAAAAATAAATAAAACTTTCCCAAGAATTCCGCAGTACGGAAAAAAAGGGATGTTTTTAATTACTCACATCTTGTGCAGTTTTAAACAGATTTCTATCAAATTTTAGGGAAAATATTTTATAATTATTCTTGAAATGTTCTTAAAATTTTGTTTAATTTCATTGAATATTTTGAGGTAAAAGCAGAAAAGCGCAAGACAAAAATTAATTTTTCAATAAAATATCATTATCTCCATAAATATTTAAGCTAGGTTTGCGAAATTTAGTCCAATTATTGCAAACAAAATAACTCTCACAAATTACAAATTTATTGCTACATTTTTTATTGGATAGGGTGTTCAAAAATATTCTTTTCCTTTTAAAAATTATATTCGATCCCTCAATTCTCTAAAAGTTTTAAACTTCAGTTTACCGCATGATCGAAACAATACTGGAGTTATAAAATAATTCTCTTAGTATTCCCTTGTAAGTAAACTTTTCTACAAACGGGTTTTTGCATTCTAAATCTGAAAGTTGGAATTGCACAATTGTGTAATTTGTTTGTCAAAACTTTATTATCTTGGCAATAAAAAAAAAACGTTCGAAATGGAGCGATCGTGTGAAGAGATTGAAACGATTATGCACTATGTGTTCTGAAATAAGCTCAGTGCAACTGAATGCAACTGTGAAAGTGTGGGATTCTATACTGTTTGGTATGACACAGTAAAGGTTTGATTTCCAAAGCTTAATGTTAGCAATTTCGTCACTGAAGAAGAACCACGTTCTGATCACCCTATTGAGGTTGATTGGCAAAAGTTAAAGCAAATCATTGAGGAAGACAGAAACGTTTCAACTCGAACTATTGCGTTAGAGCTTGACGTTTGCCAAAAAACAATAGTTACCGCTCTCAAACGCAAAAATCAACGTTTAAATTTAATCGCTTGGTAACTCACGGAATGACTGCTGAAGACAAGAACAAGAGAAAAGTAAACTCTTAGGCTCAGCAATTATTTAGTGGTAGCATTTATTAAATTCAATGACCTTGAAATCGTATTGCTGTTTGGACGAATAAGAATAATGCTATTTATGTTTATCTTTACCACTGACGGTTAAATATAATCTTACTTCAATTTTCGATAACGTAAGTTATCCTGCATATTTGTTTTTAGCACTCTTTACTTCCGCATAAAAGCAATGAATTTTTTTTATGACTATCGTTCAATAACCGACCCAATTAAGAGATTACGACTACCATTGTTTAACTCCTAAACCTCATAATTTTGAACCCAGAACAGAAAACAAGGGAACTTCTGGATCAAGTATTAGGAGAAATTCGCCTTCTTGGAGGAATTTTTGATGTAACTAAGCCTCATTTGCGTTACATGGAGAGTAAAATCACGAAAGGCTCCCATGGATAGCCTGATGGCAAGAGGACTCTCTGTCTACCACTGAGGATATTTTACGTCAGCACTGTAGTCAGTACGAGCCGGGTGCTGTATTCAAGTCGACCAGACATCGTTGATAGTCGAATCACGGTCACCTCATTCGGAAGCGAGATTTCTATGTTTTTTTATTATGTTTTTTTTTTCCCTTCTTAAGCTTATTAAAAAAAATACAGTTTTTATCGTGAATATTTATTGGAATAAAGTATGCATTGTGACATATAGACAGATGGATAAATACTGAATCTTCTTAGTTTTACGATTTCGTTTCAACAAAGGGCTTTTAAAAGCTGATATTACTCACAGAGTTAAAGTACTAAAGTGTACTAAAGACCACTAAAGTGTACGTTCAAATGAAAATAAATAAATACTGAATGAAGACAGGTACAGATAAATTGTAGAAATTTGTATCATAAACAACCGACTTGATGTTGGAGAAAACAGATGAAGTTAAATAAATAAAATAAAAAAAAGATATCCGATAAGTCAGACATAAGATGTAATTTCCGTTGTTACTAAAGAAATCACATTTGTATATATATTCAAATTTTTTCTTTGCAATAAATTGAAAACAAATGAATTAATTTTTTACCATATCCCATAAGCATCTGCTTTGTCTTTCAAAATTTACTTAGAAAAAAAAAAAAAAGAAAAAAAAAAAGTTTTTCTTTAAATTCGAATTCTTCAATTTGCAAGTTTTAAACGGTATTTTAAGAACCAGTTTGCAGTTTCAGCTTCTCTTATTGCCGTTACACCTAAATAACGTTTTGAAAGCAGCTTTTGAAAGTTATTTCTGTTATTTTTCCAAGTATTCAATTAAATCAGAAAAAATAGTTCAAGAAAATGTTTCTCTAATAATTAATGCTAAAACATTTCCATTATCAAACTTCAATATTATTAGAACTTTATTTGAGTCATAAAGCTTTAAAAAAAAGCGTGATTTTAGTTAATATTAACTTAAGCAAAAAATAACTATAAAAATATGTTTCTGTTACTTTGAGAAATCTGAATTTTCGACACATTTTCAAGATAATTTTTTTCTTCTTTTTTGCATGATATAAGCATTTGAAAATAATTTGTTTTAAGAAAAAATAACCCAAAATTTAAAAATAAATAACATAACAAAAATTTAATGTATAAATAAAATGAAGATGTGGAAAAAAATAAAAAATCTCATTTTTTATTTAATTCCTTCTTTTGAATATTTAACCAGAAAAACGTTCTATGGGGAAAAAATAAGCAATGTTCACAAGCCAATTGTCCGTTTGATATCATGAAGTTTCACTGACAAGTAGAGCACGTCTTTGATTTATTAGTGACGTGGGGAAGCAAATGACCTGCTGTGATGCAAATGACTAAAGAGAACCCCCAACAAAGTGGGTGAGTTCATTTGTGATTTTTCTCTTCTGAAAAACTGAGGATGTTAGTGGTGGTAAAATTTCCACTGCTTGGGTCGTTAAACAGTTAAATATATCTACACTTAAGTGACACGTGAAAATGTAATAAAATGTAAATCCCATGACATGAACTCGTTTTATTAGAAAGCTTTATCTTTTAAGACATTTTTTGTTTCATCTTAATACTCATGTTGAATGTGAAAGATATTTAATCAGCTATTATTTTAAACAGATATCAAAGAAATTATATTTTTTTGATCTGAAAAAACTACAAGCCGACATCTAACTGGAGTTTATTCAGAAGTGTTTTTTAGTAACATAAATCCTCAAAAATATCTATCTTTTAAAAATGAACTAGAAGTCTAGTTTCTATAGAATCAGGAGTACCAAATATTGATCTAATTGATGCCACAAGGAAGAAAAAACGATTTACCTATCGTCAAAAAATTTAAGAGGACTTAAGAAAACGGTTCCGAATTGAATATTTAGGACAACTTAAGGAATTTGCCCGCAAAATGAAAGAGTCAAGTTAAAGAAGGAAAAATCGTTCTCATTGGGGACGATAACAATAAACGAATCAATTGGCTTTTGGGCAAAATAGAAGTTCTAAAACCCGGCAAAGATGGAAAAAACAAGAGTGATGCGCGTAAAAACTCAGCATGCATCGTACATACGACCATGTCGAAAACTTTATAAACTTGTATTGACTAATTGAGTTTCGTCATGACATTCGTCGCCCAAAACTCAAGATGGGAGGATGTAACAAGCCCTCATGGCAAGCCAAAAACTATCACCAGATGGCACCACAAGCGCGGCATAAATATTAACCTTTTGTTTTTCAAAAACTTAAAAAAAAGTAGATGTAATGCAACTCGAGAAGTGGCTTGCCCCGCTATTAACTTGCTTAATCCCTTCATCACTTTATAATTATCATGATTCAGTGGAACATTTTCCATTACCTCTATTCATACAGAAAAAGCAAGAATTCGTATTAGATTGAACAATGAAACTTCAAAAATATCTTACTTTTCAAAATGAAGTAGAAGTCTAGTTTCTGTCTTAAAATATGTATGTATCTAAATGTTGTAAGATTTCAAAAAATGATTTCAGGTATATTTTAAATATAACTTATTCCAACTATTTCACGCTGAAATGTTATATTTTTTTTTAATTAAAAAAATTAGAAATTCATTATCAGCCAGATAAAATCCAAATTTTTTTATGAAATATCCATCTGTCCAAATAGAACCAAGATTTTTTTCTGTTCTGACTTCATTTTTACACAACATTGCTGCGTTTCAGACTTCATTTTAATTCAATATATTACAGAACATCACTATTTTTTTCAAATCAGTTGATCAAGAGTATCAACTAAAAAGGATTTCAAAAGCTAATACTATGTTTAAACTAATACAACAAAGTAGTTACGTTTAATTTACATTTTAGTTTAAAGACAAATTTCCTACTCTTCTTAAAATTAGTAAAATTTTAATCATTTATCATTTTTATTAACATTTACCAGCTTGTTTAACTTTGTACTAATTTCTTAAGGAGATATTATTTTAAGAGACTTGGTGCAACTTTGAGGGTAAATTTTATGTTTGAAATTACTATAAAACTGTCATTTAAAAAGATTATTATGATTGGAGACATCATGATAAATATAAAAGAGAAAAATAAAACGTGTCAAACCAGGTACTCGAAAAGACATTAGTCAATGAAGCTTATTTCTTTAAAACATTTATTTTATTTTATTTTAAAATAGTACACATAAAATAATGAATGATTATTGGCTTTGGTTTATGAGATGTTTGCAAACTTTTAAATTTAAAAATTATTTGCAAAGAATTGGGTACGTATCATAAAAAACGTTAAAAAAAATTATTTTTTACTTTATTACAATTAGAAGTCGATAAATATCGGTGTATTAATATGATAAGTTAAAAATTATGAGTGGATAAGATGCGTTAAACGTTAGAGTGCATGAATGCAATTGCTTCATGATAAGCAATGCCTACCCCAGAAATGGGATATATTAAAAGAATGGATTAAATCGAAACATTTCATTTTGTTTATTAGATTCTTTTTACTTATTTTCCATGAAATTATCATAATTTTTTCATGATTTACCTTATGAAATTAATTGTTTTCCTAACTTAACTTTCAATTTACTGAATTGCATGGCCAACTAAGCTCGTCATTATGGAAAGAAAAACTTGATGGTTTTACAGACAACACTTGTAAAAAAAATTTTTTCATCGTTTTGTTTTTACATTTCAAATATTTTTCCTGCATGTAATTATATTTCAAAAATATTTAATCATTCACTTCGCTACGTGAAGTACTTTGTACAACTAAAAATTCTTTTCACAACAATTTAAAAATATTTAATTTATTTTCTTCGTCTATACAGGGAAACAGCCGGCAAAGAATTCTGCTAAGCAACATTACAAGTTAAAAGAAACATTTTTCAAAGAAAAGAACGAATTCTAAAAGAAACAAAATAAACAACTTTTTAAGAATAAAAAATGCTGTTGCCAGTCATAAAAATTTTAGAAAGTTAACTTATCAAAATAAATCAAAAGGGCAACTAGATCATACAAGAGGAGCTAGATCAAACAGTGCAACTAGATCAAAAATTATGATGCCTGAACGCTTGACGTAACACTCCCACCTTTTGATTAACTATAACATCAAAATATTAATCAAAACAATCAGTCAAGCTTACTATATGCACTACTAACAAATTAGAGTTATGAAAATTAAAGTTACAAGAGTTCTGAAGGAGACTATTCAGTCAAAAAATCTAGTCGGAATCTTTACAGTTCTGCCACTCCTTGTTAAGACTCTTCGAGTTGAGGAATCAGTAACTGAAACGTTTCCTTCAGGAGATTCCGCTATATCATTTGTTTCAGCAGCCTCCACCGGACAAGATATCTCAAGAGGAAAAATTCTTTGAACGGGTCGAACCATCTCTCCGGTAGTGGTTTTAATGCGAGCTACTCTTATGTGCCCATCTTTTCCTACGTAGGTTTCTGTTATTCTTCCCATTGGCCAGATGACCTTTTTACCTTCGGTTTCAATTAGGACGATATCTCCCACAGCTATTCGTTGATTGCCTTATGCATATCTGTCTATATTATCCAGGTCTGGAACACCCATCTCTGTTAACTCACCTAAGAACAACGCAGGTGTTAATGGAATCAGGTCATTGGAGTCTTCGGAAACATACGTTAGTGGTCTTGAGTTCACAGTACTTTCACAATCGATAAGAACACTTTGCAGTTCTTCGTAATTCAATGAAGATCTACCTAAAACTTTTCTCAAAAGGGTCTTGATCAGCTTCACCATGATTTCCCAAAAACCTCCCCACCATGGAGCAGCAGGAGGACTGAAGTACCACTGAATTCGATTTATCGAAGATTGTATCTCGATAGCGTTCCAATCTATAGATTTGAATAAGTTGTCGGCTCCCACGAAGTTTGTTCCATTGTCACTATAGATGACCTTTGGTCTTCCCCTTCGGGCTATGAATCTTCGAAGAGCCAAGAAAAAACCATGTGTGGAAAGTGACTGTATCAGTTCTAGATGGATGGCGCGGTACACAGCACATGTGAAGAGGACTACCCACGCTTTCGATTGGTCATTAAGAATTAGGGGGCCACATAGGTCGATTCCACTGATTTCAAAAGGAGACGCATCTCTGACTCTATTTTCTGGTAAGACCACAGGAACAGTTTGGATTGGTCTGGCTTCGTGTCTCTTGCATCTTATACATCGGTTCAGTACCTTTCTAATTGCTTTTTTGCTCTTGATTATCCAAAACCTTTCTCTTAGTTTAGACATCAATACATTTAAACCAGCATGGCACATTTTCAGATGCAAATCCAAAATTATGCAGTCAACAAGGTCATGTTTGCTAGGTAGTAGAATAGGAGCTATAAAATCAGCGTCGTCTTTCCTTTCTGTCAACTTGGTTTTGACGCGTAGTAGGCCTCCCTCATCTTTAAACACAGATATTGTTTTGAGCCTGTTAATGTCTCCTGGGGCAAAAACCATTTGCTGAACTAGTTTTGCTAACCTTGTCTCAGCTATCAGCAATTCAGACACTTTCAGTTCCCCAATTTTTCTCTCTTCTTTCTTGATCTGTGAATTTTTTGTGAACCTCAGCATCCACGCTATCATTCGTAGAATCTTTGAATATTTAGAAAAGTAAGAGAAAATCCATGAAAGATCTACATTAATGTCGCAAGTTGCTACTGTTAAATATTGCCGTTGGTCAGATATTATTTCTTCTCTGTCGAAGTTAGGATTCAATTGAGACCCGTCTTCTATTGTCAATTGGTTGCAAGTGGTCAGAAAACCACCAGACTTTGACCGTTCTTTTACAACTTCCTCGTCATTGTGGACATCAATCTCTGTGGTACTATTCCAAGTTGAGATAGGTTCTTTCAACCAGGCTGGACCCTCCCACCATTTCATAGCTTCCAATGTTTTAGAAGAACATCCTCTGGAAGGAAGGTCTGCCGGGTTCAATTTTCCTGCAACATGGCGCCAGGAGGAGAAGTCGCTCAATTTTCTTATTTCATCTGAACGATTCCTAACAAAAACTGACCAATTTTCTGCTTTGGTTATCCAAGCGAGAACTGTTGTGGAATCGCTCCAAAAATATTGTTTGATGTTCTTCCAGTCGAGAGCTTGTACAACTGATTGTGAGAGTCTAGCTCCCACCAAGGCAGCAGTTAACTCTAGCCTTGGTATGGTCCCTCCTTTGAGTGACGTAATACGAGACTTCGCTGAAACAAAACTGATTTTAACGCCATCTTTTTCTTCAATCCTTAAGAAAACCACAGCTGCATAAGCCTCTTTACTGGCATCGCAAAATGTATGTAAGGAACAGTTCTCTAGGTTTTCCGAATTAACTTGAATCCACCTGGGTATCTCAATTTCTTCCAATATTTTCAATTCTGCATACCACTGAAGAAACTCTTTTTTCAGATCTTCTCTAATCTCTTCATCCCAAGCAACACCCATCACCCATGCCTTTTGTAGTATTAACTTTGGGCACAGCATGACTGGAGTGGTAAATCCAATAGGATCGAAAATGCGGTGAGCGATAGACAGAATAGATCGTTTAGTGACTTTTTCCATATTGATTTTTTTTAACCAACTCATATTTACCTTGAGGGTGTCTTCCACTTTATTCCACTTCAAACCTAATACAGTTGATTCTGTGGGCAAGTCTTGGCAATATGAGTTTTCCCAACTTCTCAACTCGAAACTCCCTTTTTTCATCAATTCAATAGATTTTTGCTTAAATTCTTCCATTTCAAGTGGAGTATCTACACTGGTTAAAGAATTGTCGACATAGAAACTCTGCAAGAGCCTTTTCTTGAAATCTTCATCGTTATCTTGGTCATTTTGAATATGATACCTGATGACAGATGCCAAAAGAAAAGGACTACTCGTTACTCCGAAGACAACTCTTGCATGTCGAAATATTTTACACTTTTTGTCCTCCTCATTTTGCCACCATAAGAACCTTAAAAAGTCCCTATCTTCTTTAGCGACACTTAATTGTAAAAACGCTCTTCTCACATCTGAAGAAATACCAATACTTCTTTCTCTAAAACGCAATAAGACATCCGGAATAAGTTCGATTAAGTTAGGGCCGCTGTGTAAACAGTCGTTAAGGGAAGGGTGTCCTTTCATACGGGCAGACGCATCGAATACCGGCCTTATTGGGGTGGTACTGCTTTCTTTTATTACAGCTCTATGTGGCAAGTAATTTCCTGGTAAGTCTGTTTCATTAGAGGGTACTTCTTCGATGATTTTTTCGTCAAGCCAGCTTTTGAAGACCTTTTCATAAACATCATAAATATTTTTTGATTTCAATTGAACTGTGGTCCGCTCTAATCTCCTCTTTGCCAAGTTAAAGTTATTGGGTAAGAAAATATCGTTTTCCTGCCATGGTAAACGGACTTCGTACCTTCCTTGATCATTGACCTTTACCGTCTTAAGAAAATGTTCCTGTGCTTCAAAATCTTTTTCCCTTTTCAATTTCTTCTCGATGGGATCTTTGATTCCTATTAAATCTAATCTCCATAGATCGGCCATCTCAGATTCTTTAACGAAAAGTGATATCACCGACATGGCGATACTTTCGGTACCAGGCTTATGATGAGGTACTTTTCCCATTAAGGTCCATCCAAGATTTGTTTCGGTTGCAACCATGCCATTTGACAAAAACTTTTGCTGTCCAGTCATTAACTTGCCTATCATGTCTGCTCCTATGAGTATTTGTACTTGTTCATAAGTTTGGCTAACATCATTTAAACAAATTTTTAAACTCTTAAGTTCCTTCAGCCATGGACCTCTGTTTACAGGTAATATCTTCTCGCAAATAACATCTTGGCCCAATACCTCCAAATTGCAAGAGAATTTTCCTTTCAGCGATGCAACTCTTATTTCATATTTCTTGTGTTTTCTAACATCAGTAGTTACACCTCCAAAAAGGGAATGAGCCACATTCATTTCTTCTAAAGGAGTATACATCATCTTCTGGGCAACGGTATTAAGGATGTAGGATCTCTGCGATGCTGTATCAATTAGCAGACGAACGTTCATTTCTTTACCATTGGCGACAAGTTTGGCAACCAAAGTTTGCAGAAAAACTTCTGGCGTCTGATTTAAATTTGCCATATTAAGTTCATTTACAGATGTTTCCGTCTGCGTCTTTTCTCCCTCTTTCGAAGCTGATTTTCTCATTTGTTCTAGGTTTTCACACATGAGTGTCACATGTTTTCGACCACAAACCAGGCATTTTACAAAATTCCTGCAGTACTTAGCTACGTGACCGGGAGCCAAACAAGCAAAACACCCTTTTTTACTTCTTACAATTCCCTGCCTTTCAACTAAAGGCTGTTTCTGGGCGGAAAAACATTCGAAACTATTATGTTTGCCTTCACAAAATAAGCAACCTCTTCTTTGTTCTTTTACGTAAGAAGCTGCGTGTAAAACAGCGGCTGTTGATGGTGCTCGAGATTTATTCTTTTCATATTCAACTTTTTTCTTCTTAGCTACCTTGTTATCTTCAACTTTGAGCAGGCCAAACCCATCCATAGCTAAATTAATTCGGGCTTCACCCTCCACTTCTGCCTTTAAAAACACCATCAGTTTGTTTAGCCTTTCTTTGGCTTCTAATTTTGGAGTTAAAGAATTACTCCGATGGTAGGCCTTCAAAAATTCTTCCGGAAAACAGGATTCTACCATCGGGTAGAGAATCGATGCACACTTGTCTGTAGTAACCCCGAGAGTGTCTAATGCTCTTAAATATGTTTCCAGCTTATCATATAAGGAGGTAAGTGGAAAAGATCTATTCACCTGAACATTAATAATTAATTTGAGAAGTTCCCTTACGTATATCTCCACCAAAAGATCCTCGTTTCCAAATCTCGATTTCAGACTATCGATGGCTTTAGTATAATTTGCCCCAGTTGGCGGGAAACTTTCTACAATCTCTCTTGCTCTGGAACCCATCACAGTAGCTTGTATCAGATACTGAAATTTATCTTCAAGGGCAATATCCGCATCCTTATCTATGTGCTGAAATTGGCTCCAAAACGGAAGCCATTCCTTGACATCGTCGCCAAACTGCCTAAATTCCAGCTTTGGCAACGTAAACTTTCGCCTAGCATTAACAGCTTCGGCATTAATTGAACTTGAATTGGCGGCATTTTGAATTGTCGATTCTCGATTTTGCGCCTGTAATCTGGCCATTTCCAATTCATGAGCCATTCGAGCTTTTTCCAATTCTATGGCTTCTTTTTCTTTTTCTTGAAGTATAGCCATTCGGGTCTTTTCCAATTCCATGGCTTCTTTTTCTTGAAGTATAGCCATTTCTTCTTGTTTCTTTCTCTCTTTAACAGTGTCTTCAAATACCTGTTTTACGAATTCTGGATCCTTTTTATATTCATCGCTAGCCAAAATCAAGTCTTTTAATTTTGCTAAAGTAGATCCAACCGGTACTGTCTCTCCAATTTCTTCTAGAACCACTAACAAATCTGCTTTCTTAAATCCGCTTTTGAAGAAGCTTGCCATTTTTTTATCTGCTGTGGTCCCTGTTCGGGCGCCAAATGAAGTACTTTGTACAACTAAAAATTCTTTTCACAACAATTTAAAAATATTTAATTTATTTTCTTCGTCTATACAGGGAAACAGCCGGCAAAGAATTCTGCTAAGCAACATTACAAGTTAAAAGAAACATTTTTCAAAGAAAAGAACGAATTCTAAAAGAAACAAAATAAACAACTTTTTAAGAATAAAAAATGCTGTTGCCAGTCATAAAAATTTTAGAAAGTTAACTTATCAAAATAAATCAAAAGGGCAACTAGATCATACAAGAGGAGCTAGATCAAACAGTGCAACTAGATCAAAAATTATGATGCCTGAACGCTTGACGTAACACTACGATTAACATAATAACAAAATGTGCTTAAATGAAATAGTAATTCATAATAATAAAATGAAGAGTTTGTGTGTGTGTCCTTCTATTATTTAACTCCACAACCGTTTATTCTAAAATAAGAATTGGTCTGGAAGGGTCAACGTTGGTTCTCGATCCTAAAAACCATTTGAAATTTTAAATTAAATCGTTTGAGGAAGTTGTTAAAAAATTGAATTTTTCTCATTTGTTAAGCGTTTGACATAGTTTAAGATTAAACTGTAAACGATTCTACTTTTTAAATATTTTAAATATCACATCAGTGTTGTCTGTTAGCTTATAGCCCTATTTGATCAAAAACAAAAGAGCTTACCCCATGTACTTCTTTATTTTTATTTGCTGAGTCAGATAATTTTAATGATCATATTTAGCGCAGCAGGTAGGGCTCAGTATTTTAAAAGTTATCTGAAACCTTATTTTAATTTTGTTTTTAGAAATTCTTTCACAATACGTTTCTGTGAGAGTTGTCCAAGTCTGAGGTTGAACTACATCCTTGAGTGGAATAAACTAATCCACTGTTTTAATTTTGTGATTGTGAATAACAACTACTCGTTTGCACTTTTCCTATTGAACGATAACTATTTCCATTCCAGTAGAAATGCATCCGTATTGGTTGCTATCTAACGAATTGATGATTGATGGATTGTCACTGGACAAATAAGTGAAGTGATGTCAAATTTGACATCTCTATAAAATTGAACAATTTAAATTATGTGGTAATTCAAATGAAAAAAAAAAAGAAATGTGTTTGTATTAAATGGTAATATTAACGGAATGGTGGCACTAATTCGTTTTGAAGAAACGAATTAGTTAGATTTGCTTTGAAAAAAAGTAATACTATAAATGACATCAATGGTGCTCATTAAATTAAGGTAATAGATACAGTCCTCAAAAAAAAAGATATCACCCTGTATAACTTTTGTTCATATAATCGGATTTTCACGTACTAAGTGCCAATCTTAACCTCAAATATGCTAATTAATTAGTGCTAACTATTAATTAAGTTACAAAATCAGACACAAAAACGTACTTTCCCTGAATAAACATATATTTTTATTTTGCATATTTGGATCCCTTATCTTCAAAATAATGGGGGATAGCTGCAATCTGGGAAATGTTGCCCCAATAGTTTGGTCTACAGAGCGATTCAAAGTTTGGACCCCTTAATGTTAATTTCACTTTTTGCGTTTTTAGACATATTTTTAAGTCTAATTACGCAATTAAAAAAAAAGATATCACCTATTTATGAAACTCATTTACCCAAAGATAGTTTCAAGCAAAAAATAATTTTTAATAACTATTTACTATTTTTTTATTATTTAATTAAATTGAGGATGAAAAAGTTTTGAATTGTAACGTATAAATTTTTTTATACCATATTAATCTACATATTTTCCATTAAGAAATCCAAGGTTTCCACTGTTTTTATTTATTAGAAGCCGAGAAAAATTAAAATTAATTATTTGTAAAAAAATAATTTGGCGACAATGAAGAAATATTTAAATGGGCATCTTAAAACATCTTATTCAACGCATGTCGAATTTTATGAAAGCATGCTTCTGATAGAGTATGATTACACACCAGATTGAGCTTATTTAATGTGATTTTATTTCATTTTTTAGTTTGCCTTCTCAATAATTGATACAGTTTCAATAATATACATGCGTATGGATAAATTTGGAATAACATATTTATCAATTTCTTCAATATATATTTTATAATTATTAATACGAATACGTATTCCACATTTTTAAGCATCTTTAAATTTCTCCACATCTTATAAATCGTCTTAATTTTAAAATAAAATTTTTAATTACCTGTCTAGAAGTGTTTCACCGAACTATTTTCCAAATATTTAATTAAATTTTAACATTTTTTTAAAATCTTATTCTTTATGCTACTACATGCATTATTTCTTCATTAATATACTAATCAATTTTTTTAGTACTTTAATTTAGGGTTTCTTTAAAGTTAAGTTCTTTTTTAAATTACTGTCAATTTTTTTTAAAAAAAGATAACTGTTTAATAGAGATTGTCTGCTAGCTAAGAATTAAACCTTGTTAAGAAATAAAAAACATTCCGCTGTTTAAAATTATTTCATGCGATACACCTGACTATTTACTAAGCATACTACTTTTTCGAAAAATGAATATAAATTATTCCTTTTTTTTTTTGTTTGTTTCTTGTGACCTCAATATAGATTACCTAAAATAGTGCTGGTGATTTTTAAAGAGTCACTACAAAGAGTATAAATACACCGAACATAAAAAGCTGTCGAATTCGTAGCCAAAATTTTTAAGCGTCTTAAAATATCTCAGTATCTTAAATGTCGTCCTAACATCTTAGTTGTGAAATTAAATTTTTAATTATCTAACCACGTGTGATTCACAGAACTATCCAACTAATTATATTATTATACCTTTTATTCTTTCTTTATGATACCATGTAGATTTCTTTCCGGATAATATACTAATCTATTTTGTTCAATTTTTAAAATTAGCAAGATTCCCAAGATATTATTGTAGTATAATTTGTTATCAGGAAAATTACTTATTTTGTTAGGCAGGAAATACTAAAAATTGAAATTTGGAGGAAGATTCCGAAGCCGTGCCAATTTGAGAATCATCTGATTTTAAAAAAAAAATGCAATAATAAATACGCAAGTTTTGAGATTAATTTGAAAAAAAAAAAAAAAAAAAAAAAAAAAAAAAAAAAAAAAAAAAACGCCGCAAGAAAGCTAACATACTTTTTACAGAAACTGTGAAAACCAAATTTTCCTATATTTCGTCAAAAGAGGATAAGAATGATATTGCTCCAAGGGATCTACTCAATAATTTCGCTATTTCCAGAATGAAATCTGTTTGAACGAAACATATTATTCCTTGAAAATTAAAACAAGAAAACAATTAACTTTTATTATTTATCTAATCTTATTCCATTTATTTCATGCAAGCGTCATCAAGGTAAGAGGATATGCCATGGAAGCCACGTTTACTATTATACTATAAATGCATTAAATCATATAGCTTGAATAATTTATTTTAAGCAAACTATTTAATAATTTTAAGCAAATAAGGGTGTAAAAATAAAATCGATCGAAATGCTCCGAAAGTATCCCCTAAAATATATGTAGAATAAACTTTGGTATCGATATTTAAAAAATACCTTTTCAAACAACTTCGAGTAGAACGGCAACGCTAAATTGTTTGAAATAGCCATCCTTGTAATTTCGATTCCTTGTGCTATGGGACATTTCATGTTCACATTCGACATTTGAAATTTCAATTGCAAACGGAAACTTTTTATGTCCTTAAAAATACTAAGGCTTGCAGCAAAAAAAAAAAAAATATTTACTGCATTTATATTTTTACAAAGTAGTGAATTATTATTTTCTTCAATCTAAGAACCTGTGCCTTTAACTTATGCGAAACTTATTTTAATATCGAGTGAAATAATTTAATATGCTGATTTAATATGCTGTGTTACAAAATGGATAATCTCAAGAAACTGAATCGTAAATGATGATAAAAAAAGACATGTTTTGTGAGTCCAATAATTATACTCACAAGTTTTTCAAGCCTGACACGTCTTGAGAATGGGCGCTTATATTTGAACGCTCGAAACATGTCGACTTTTACTTCCCTCTACATATTTTTTGTAGCCTGTTGAGTTTCTATCACCAATTATACTGTTTTACATTTCGGTCTTGATCATTATTTTGATAAGGATTTTACACTCGTTAAAATAAACATATTCATTTAAATATTTTAAAAGTACTCATGTGGTCTTTAAAAACGTAAGAGCATCAATATTGTTAAAGTTATATTTAACTCTAAAATTAAAATTTTGAGAACAGACATTTTGAGTTAATGAAATTAAATATTTTATCTTTTAAGTTTTTGTGCCCCCATTTCAGTATATTAAGGACCTTACGAGCTCTGTTTAAAAAAAAATATCGCGTCAGATATATATAAGAAAATAAAAATAATCATAGTAGTAGTATTTGGTGGTAATTGTAGCGTGTTGTAATTGAAAAATATGTTGTGCGACATTTTATGGTGAATTTGTGAACGTAAGTTTCGGAATGTAAAGAAACATGAGGATGCTCATCGCAAATCATCTTTATCCAAAGAAAACCATGTGACCTAAATATCTGGCAGAATGAAGCGATTTTTTAAACAATGAAACATACAATATGCAATATAGTATTTCAATATCTTATTCTTAAACATTACATATTTCGATGTTTTTATAATGCCACTAAACATTCAGCAATTCCTTCAATTATAGAAAAAAGAAATATCGCGTATGATAGAAAACCTTGTGAATATGCATTAGAATTGCTATACAATCTACATTATTCTTTTCAGGCACTTTTTTGTTCTTCAAACGTTCTTGCTTGGAAGACTCGATTAAAGCTGTAAAAATGATTATCCCAAAAATTTTGTATATAGCTATAATAAGTTATGTTAATTTGATTTTAGTATGCAATCCTCGAATAAATATAGTACAAACAATATAATGTAAATAATATCAGATAAAAAGTTTATGTATTTAAATTCTAAAATCTTAGAAAATCATAAATAATATATAAATCGATTCAAATTTTTTTTTAAAGGAGATTAAAATATCAAAAAATTTCCTTTTTGTTCAGAATATTGCAAAAAATTGTCGATTGCCTAGAAACTTAAGAGACATTTTAAATTAACTAATAATTAATCCTCTCCGAGCAATCACAGAACATTATTTCAATTTTTTTTACAATCAGAGCTTGATTGCTTAGCAACCTAGTAAAATTAAGTATTCCTCTTTTGAAATAGTCTATGGGTTGTATTAAAATATTCATTTGCACCAGCGACTTTTTTTGGCTGTTTTCTGT
This sequence comes from Parasteatoda lunata, assembly GCA_949128135.1. Lineage (NCBI taxonomy): Eukaryota > Metazoa > Arthropoda > Arachnida > Araneae > Theridiidae > Parasteatoda > Parasteatoda lunata. Next base: position 32,472,144 of record OX421974.1, on the reverse strand, counting down.
TTTTTTTACTGTTTCACCAAATACCCAATTACCCAATATACCACACAATTTTTTCAAACTTTTGTCTCTCAAGGGTCAGGATTCTAAATTTGTAATATATATATATATATATATATATATATATATATATATATATATATATATATATATATATATATATATATATATATATATATAAATATATAATTATTCAGAGAAAGTAAGCTTTTGGGTCTGGTTAAGTAACTCAATTAATAATTAGCAATAATAAATTAGCTTATTTAAGGTCATCCCCAGGATCCATTAAGATTGACACTTCTCTCGTGAAAATCCGATCATTAGTACGAAAGTTATTAAGGGTGATATCTTTTATATGCGGACCGAATTTATATAAATAAAAAAGTAAGCTTCGTATCAAAGCAAATTTAATGGAATAAGGTTATTTATTTGCCAAGAGGAACTGTAAGATCTCAGCATTCTAATTTTGGTATTGATAATGCGTAATTAATGTTGGTAAGCAGTTTAATTGCTGCGAACCAGGGTTAATATTACCCATATACTAAAAATTAATAGCCTAGTCGGGCGAAACAGTGCCACCCAGATCATCATTTTGTGACGTATTTATAAACGTTTATTTCATATTAATAATAAAAGTTTAAAAAATCATGAAGATCAGATGCTTTTAAAAAAGTTTTATTGTATAAAAGATTTATATATAACACTTTAGAGAACAGCATCTTCTGACTATGTATACTTCTGTGCAAAATACTTCCCCAGGCTGTAGAACTGGATAATTTAATAAATATTTAAACTTTTTTCATTTTAAATATTGTAAAATTAAAATCTACAGAGTAAGCTACAGCCGTCACATTTAACACATAATTAATCCTTTCTAACTAAAAACATTGTCACAAAATATAGGCTAACCCAGATATAACAGCAGTTCATTGAAATTAAAAGGAGTTAATTTTATAGAAAATCAATCAGATATTAAATGAAATATCAACATTTTTTTCAATTGAAATAAAATCGTATTATTTTTATACATATAAACTAAATTAGTTCTTACAACAATAAAGAGTGTTTATTTAAAATAATTCTCTTAATAATAACAATAATGACAATAAATATGGTCTTCATAATGAAAATTTTAAAAATGTTATTAAAATTTACCTCAAATAAATGCTTGTTTATAATAATTTTACAGCAAAGTTAATTTTTCTGCAGACGTTTTTCCACGTACATTTCTGTTTTTCTTTTTTTTCAGAATAAATCTTTTAATTCTATTCTACTCTGTATTTTTCTAATTGCAAAGTTACAGTTACAAACTTTCCTATACTTGACAATTACGGTTACATGGACACATTTCTTTACATTTAATAATTAATCTTGAATTTAATCCGTTTCCCGGAAATCATTTGTAGCAGAAATCAAATTTCGTATATATTCTTTCTTTAACATGTGCATCTACATAAATATTCAATTGCAGCTATAAATTTTCTAGAATGTTTATGAAATAGTCGTCATTATTTTTTTTACCGACTACTCATTTTAGTTAGATAAAAAGAGAATTATAACTTTGGTAGTAAATTATAACTGCTACTAACCAAATCATAGATTCCTAACTCTTGGCAAACTGTTTGTTATTTTCCTATTGCTAAAACTTATTACTAAAAAAAATTTAATCAAGAAACTAGCTAACATTTTACAATTGAGTTCAAAGTTTCTAATAACTTATTTTCCGTTCTATTTTTGCCATTCCTCTCTCGCATTCTTCTTTTCCCCCATCCTTCTCTTCCTTATCCTGCTGATCCACCAATTTTATCTCCTGTTTCTCCACTTCCTGATCCTTCTGATCCAACATTTCTATTTTCTTGTTTCCCCACTTTCTGATCCTCGCCCATTTCCGTCCGATAATATTCTTCTTATTCTTGATACTCTTCTGTGTGATCCTCCATTTCCGTCTCCTGTTTCACCACTTCATGATCTTCTTCCATTTCCATCTCCTGTTAGTCCATTTCCATCTCCAGTTCCTCCATTTCCATCTCCTATTCCTAAATTTCCTGATTAGCTTTCACCCCATATCCTCTGAATAATCCGGTAAGAAATCCGTATTCAGCTTCTCCACTCCCGTCTACTGTGCAAACGAACCTAAAGCACTTAATCTTAATTCTTCTGTTATTCCATTAACTGAGATTTAAAAAAATACTTACAGGGTGATTCGGTAGAGCTGGTGAAAAATTTAAAATGGAGGGTAGGGTGCATCATTAGGATCAGCATCAGGATCAAAAGCACACACTGACGAAAATGTCTCTCTACGTGGCTAGCGACAATTATATATATATATATATATGTATATAAATTTTTAATATAAGTTTCTTAAAATCACAGAGCGTTTATTGTAGATACCTTGGTACGAATAGTAATAATTTAAATCGTGATACCCATTACCACCAGAAAATGATGCAGACAAGAGTATAACAGTCATCTTGAATCTCGAATAAGAACAAGATAAAGACGAAAGAACAATTGCTGTGAAAAATAAAAAAAGGCAAGGTAGTCATAATACAAATTTTAAAATAATGGATGGCGTACTTCTTAAGTGGAATGTTTCCGTTGAACAACTATGGGTACCGATTATTTCCTGTCAATTACGTCAAGAAACTCTTTAACATTTTCACGTGCACCAACACCAGGTTATCTGACTTTTGCTAAGAGGTTAGATAGAATTAGGAAAAGGTTCTACTGGCCGAGATCTAGTGTTAGACGATACGTATCTCCGAAAGTCCTATTCTCAGACTCTGGAATTGTATTACTTTCAAAAGTGGTAAAGGAATTATTGAAACTCTAATGTTAAACATCGTACTACCACAGGCTACAATCCTCAGGCAAATGATACAACCGAAATATTTAACAATAATTCTTATATCCATCGTTGAACAGAAGACCCAGTTTTCTGATTAACGACTACTAATGTTACGACTACTAACTCTGTAGCTGCGGTTTACTTTTTAAATGGAACTAACCCGTATTCGCGTTACACGGAGAGGAAAACTATGATTACCTCTCATGGTTAGCCTGACGGCAAATGGACTCTAATTTATGATCCGTTTACACCTGAGGATATTTTAAGTCAGCACTGTGATCGATACAAGCCAGGTTCAGAATTCGTATCGAACACCCATTCGTTCGAATTCCGAATTCGTTCGAACCACATTGGAAGGCGATTGCTCTATCCCCTTAGTTAACAATATTGATGTATGTTGGCATTGATCAAAAAGACTGGAATACTGTTTTACCTTTCGTCACCTTCGCTTGTATCACCGCCAAACAAGAAACTACTGGTTTCAAACTATTTTATCTTCTCCTTGTTTATGAAGCTAAAACAACTTTAAACACTATGTTTCCTCATTAATTCGAGTTTAAGACTAATCAAGTCCCTCACCTTGTTTGTAAAGCAGAAGGTCGTGTGCGTAAACTCTATACACAAGATAACAAGCAATGCAAATCACTGAATGGTCTCTTATACACTAGGAGAACTTCTTTCGATCTTTATACCTGTTCTAAAGGTTGCGTTGTCTAAAAAGTAATTGAAAAACAAAATTTGGTTCTTATTGTGTAAAACGAGCAGTTTCTAAGGTTACCTATGAGGTCGAAGACGTTGCACTAAACGTAAAACTACGGACACCGTGAACGTGGTGCACATGAAACCATACTATGATCCATCATGTCAATTAGAACCATTCGATAACGAAAATTTTAATCTTCCAATTAAAACCAGAGAAAATTAAAATATAAAGGTCCTACCTCCAGGTCCCGTTCCAGAGCCCCCAAAGGTCAAAAAGAAATGTCTAAAAGAGAGGTCACCGTATTTTTTTTTTTTTTTTTCCACGAAGGATTTGTGACGTGTGTCCGAGAAGACGAGCGGTAAAAGTAATCACCCTCGCGAATCAGAGGTTCGGAGTTCTATCCTCCGAGATGGAAGAAAATGTAAATATGTATATGAAGATTAATGTTTTATTAATTCATTGAATGTCCTCTAGAAGTGTCTAGAAGCTTCTATTACATCATTTCCTGTTCCACATTGAATAGTATATAAGTTCATGCGTTTCAAAAGAAACGCAGTTACTCGGTTCACATATGTCAGGCGTGTCCAATAAATCAGTATCATTATTCATCTGGATTCGGTTTCGTTCTAAGCGACAATACTACTTTCTCTTCTCTGGAAATCCTGATACTAAAAAATTAAAATATTATTAATACAAAAGTTAAAACTTCAACAATAATACACTATTATCAGTAATGCATCTAAATTACGTAGCGAATTTCGAATTATTTAAAAATTTACATCTGAAAGATACAAGTTTATTTATTTATTTTATTATTATTTTTGTTTTTGAAATATTGTATCCTTTTAAAATCTGAATTCGAAAACAATATTTTTTTTCATTATTTTTAAGCATTTTCAAAGCACGAAATGAAAAGGCTTCTGAATAAATTAAATTCATAATTCTTATTTGTAAGATTGAACTTTTTCGGAAACTATTTTACATAGCTTTCAGAAATTTGTAATTTTGTTTTTTAGTTACATTGTGAAAAAATATTAATTAGTGAGCAGAATTCACTGTTTGCTGACGCTCCCCTATCTCCGAAGATTACTATGCAATCTTATAAGATTTGCTTTGAATAAACCATGCTCGATTCAAACACTACTAAGATAAGCCTTTAGAAATGTGACAAGCATAAAATCCCAAGGATATAAATAAATTATTGAAAACTTTAATACTAATTCCACTAAAAACTAAAATTTTTAGTATATAATAAGCTATTGAAATAAAAAAAAAATAAATTGAAATTGCCTCATTGTCTTTGTTTCTAAGTTTTGAAGTTAAAATATTGTCTATTGTACATAAATGATGTAGAGTTCTCCACAAAAAAAACTGACTACCCTTAACAATTTTTGATCTTTTGACCTTCACATTCTAGGACTCAATCTTAATGACTCAAATCAGTGACCTCAAATATGCTAGTTAATTAGTGCAGAGGATATTTAAAGTCATACAAAAACACACCTCAGAATTTACGGATTCGCATTTTTAACTCACAAAATGCAGGGGGTAGTCGAAATCTGGGAAATAGGGTTCTAATAGTTTGGTCAAGAGAGCAGGCCAAAATTTGGACCGTTTAATGTTAATTTTACTTTTTGCGTATTTCACTGTAGCTCGAGATTTTTTTAAGCGATGAAAAATGTTTGCACCTAATTATTAAAATTTTTTATCCAAAGATAATCTCCTGCAAAAAATAACTTTTAGAAAGTGTTTATTATTTTTCTTATTTTGTCTAATAATGTACGAAAAAATTTTAAATTGTAAGGTCATTTTTCACGTTAATGTTTTAATTTTTTTCCTCTTTTAAAGGAATATAATTTTGCATGACGAAATACAAACTTTTAGCAAATTCGATTGAATGGTTCCTAGGAGATCAAATGTTAAAAAAGTCAGATATTTAAAATTCGATTTCTTAGGAGTTATTAGAACGATTTCGATCAAATTTTGTATTTTGCCAAGTCAAATCATATTCCTTGAAACGTTTTAAAAATTTGCATAATTTACAATTCAAAAATTTTCAACCATTATTAATAAATAATAAAAAATAATAATAATAATAAAAAATAATAATAATAAATAATAATAATAATAATAAATAATCTTAATAATAATTAATAATAATAAAAAATAATAATAATAATAATAAATAAATCATAATAATAATAAATAAAATAATAAAAAAATAATAAAAATTTATCGAAAATTGTTTTTTGCATTGAATTATCTTTGGACAAACAAAGTTTATAATTGCGTGCAAAATTTTTTAATTCCCTTAAAAAGTTCTCAAAACATAACGAAATACCCAAAGAGTAAAATAAACATTTTTGTGTCAAAAATGTGGAGTTCTCTCCTGACCAAACAATTGGGTCCATATTTCTGAGATTGCGGCCACTCCCTATAATTTAATGGTCAAAAATCCGAATCCATCGATAAAAAGGTATGTTTATTCAGAGAAAGCAAATTTTTGTGTCTAATTTCGTAATTTAAAATATCGTAGGCACAAGCTATCTAGCATATTTGTCTTTACCCCCTCCAGCCTATAAGATCGAACTAGAACGTGAAGATCCTATCATTAAATCAAAAGTTAATCAGGTTGGATATTTTTGCTTTTGGTGCACTGTGCCTAAGGTTAGACCCTTGAACGATTAAAGATGGTTATTATTACGCACTGTACTTTATTTTATTACAGTTTTGATAAGTAAAATAAATCTCGAAAGTTAACCCTATTATTAAAATTATCGTTTCTAAAATGTTAATCAAAGTATTTATTTCTCAAAAATTTATACTTTTTTATTTAGTAGTATGGTTTTTAGAATAAAGTTCAATTTTCACATAGTTAATCCAATAATTTTATGCAAAAGCGAATTACTCACCGTCTGACACTTATCCACCTAAAAAAAATTATTACTTAAAAAAAATATTATTTGCGTGTATATATTGTATATATAAAAATATTATTTCCAACAATAATACACATTAATCAGTGATACAATGAAATATTCATAGCAAAAGTTTAAATTATTTGAAAATCCACTATTTGAAAGGAAGATATATTGAAATTTTAGAGAGCAATATTGAGATTTATGATTTTTAGCTAAAAAATATTATTATCTTTCAAATTTAAATTGCGATATATTTGTTTCATAATGTCAAGGCATTTTTTGAAGAACTAAATTAAAAACTTTTGAGTAAATAGAATTTTAAAATTCGGTTTTGAAGTTCATGTTTATGAGAACTCTTTTATTTTAATTTATTTTATAACCAAGGTTTAGAATCTAACCCAATTCAGAGTTTGCGACAACCAATGTTCAACTCTGAAGGCCTGTAATTTGTAACCCAAACCAGAAGACAAGGGTACTCTTAGACCAAATATAGGGAGAAATTTGTCTTTGTCGATCAGTTTTTGATGGAACTTACCTGCACTTGCGTTACATGGAGAAGAAAACCTCGAAAATATGCAGAACTCTTTTCGACCAAATATCGCTGGGATTCGATCCCAGGTCACCATAGGCGAGATGGCGAGATGCATATTCCCTAAGCCACAACAGCTCAATGAAAACTATTTGACAGATTTTTCTAAAATATTGAGTGTGTTGTTAATATTATATAAATAATATAAATATTTATATGCAATACTATTCAAAAAGTTTAGCTCTTTGAATAGTAATGCATATAAATATTTATATAAGTAATAAATATTTATAAAGTTTGACTTTTGTCACAATACTTTCCAGATAGGGACAACCTGCATTTTAAAAGTCAAACTCCTCCAGAAAAAAAATTATATATATATATATATATATATATATATTTATATATATATATATATATATATATATATATATATATATATATATATAACAGAAAAAAATGCGTTTATCTCTGCGTGTGTTTGTGTTCATAAATTAAAACATTTTCTGAACTGAATAAACACGTATAAGTTTAGACTCGTTAACGTTTGGTGCAGAAAGTATTGATCTTTGTAATTCCTTACATGTATTGAATAAATGATATTCATATATAAGTTTAGACTCTTTAACGATTACTGGAGGATTTATATTTGTAATCACTTTGCTTCAATTTAGTGCAACCCTGAAGAGTAAAATAAATTCACAAATAATGTAATCGCATAAAAAGTTGCATTTAAAAAAATTTGAAACAAATTTTTTTTCCCCTTAAAAATTTGATAGTATGTCTAGTGGAGTTAAGTATAAATTTTATTGGAGATTAGGAATTATTAGAATTTAAAATTATTTCAATGAAGTTCATTGGATCATAGTAAAATAATAAAAACCACTTACTAGGATTTAACGGCCCGCCATAGCATCTAAAAATAAGACGAAAGTTTTTATTTTATTAAACGAAAAGTTTATTAAACAAAAGAAAAAAGTTTGTCTTACTGTGCTACATTTATCGTAACATTAACCTTAGTTTCTACCTCTGAGGAACACTGTGATTTGGTTGAGAAAAAGTTTTGCTTTTGCGATGTTTACCTCCATTAGAGCTTAGGGCACTTCAAATAAATAGTAATGATAACAAGAATTGAAATTATTAAAAGAAGAATATAGTTCCAGAAGGGTTTTGCAAGATTCAACATTTTAAAAAATAGATCCTTAGCATAAATTTTTCGCTACTCCTTTTTCCCATTTATAACATTTGTTTTTAAGTGTTTTTATCGATAATTTTTTTTTTTAAATTTTAATTTAAAGCAAAGATTCTAATAAAACTAAGACATTTCTTTTGTGTACTCTACAATTATACGTTTTATGAGATGTTGAGCATGGGATTGCTAGCTGTTATCAATACAATTACACATTAATCCTTAAACTTAAGTAAAGTTACTTTAAGGTTAAAGCAAAAAAATACAGGTTGAGTCATTAAGAAGTTTGCAGTTTCAAAAAGTGTTCGGAAAACTACATTATTTTTGTAGTAAACTTGAACTACAAGTGCCTAGTTACAAATGTAGTTAACAACAATAACGGTTTGGCAATTTTAATCCAATAATCTTTCGTTACAGAGAATAGAGTTGAATTTTTTCCTAGTAATTAAAAGCTTATGTCTCATGGAATCTGGTGTGTTTCATTTGCAAAAAAATTACTTAAATCTGCCATTTTAAACCTTGATGAAAAAGTAATAAGCTAAATATTTATTCATAAGAATTAATTATGATATTCTAAACAGTGCTTAACTGATCATTTTGGATAAAATTCCATTGCAGGATTTGGAATTTATGCGCGCTCTTAGCTTATCCGTTTTCTTACTTTATGAAAAGCAAGAAAACAAAATAAAACAAAGTTTTTTTCTTCAAATATGCCATATAATCCTTAATGAACTTTGTTTGGATCCTTGTAAAAAAAATCATAGAAATATATCCAATAGATTAGGAATTCCCAAAACGTTAATCTAGAAAGAATTGTTATGGAACAAGGACAATTTTGCTTAGGTAGCTCCTTTCCACTGATTTAAAGTTTAGAAAAAAACAATAAATAATTATTGCCACTTTTATTATAATTATTTAGTAAACTTTATTATTATTTATCATTATTTATCATCATTACACATCTCTTTTTCATTCATCCTTATTCTTGCTAAAAAAAAAACAGAAATCAAAGAAATATTCATACTTGGGTTGTTATCATCAAACTGGAGGACCGAGAAAGAATTTTCAGAAAGCGAGGATTTTCGCTTATGCTAATTGTTTCCACTAATTTGAGGTTTAAAAATCATAATGAATGAATATTGCTACTATTATTGTTATTATTATTTTTTTATTTATCAATTTCCATCCATTTACTCTTCGTTCTCATTCTCGGTCGTCTTGTTATCTTATCATTTTCATGAAAATATACTGTTCGTTAAATTGAAAACATGCCACCGTAAATAACTTTTTAAACTCTAGCAATTTTTAAAAATTGGTGAGTAGGTTTTATTCTCTAAAATAGGTTTTACTTCATAATGATACATTGAAACCGTGCTTTATATAGTACGGGAACTTTCTCTCTAAGAATTTGGTTGGAAATCCACAAGAATAAATATATTTTGCTTGGTGATGTGTTATAATCAAAAGATTGACAATCCTTATCATAGAAAGGAGCTTGAAACAAATATATAAAAAAATACAGTATCAACTTTTAAAGGAATCACTACATTTTAAGATGGGTCTAAAAAAATCCTAACGTGTTTGATAGCCGAAAGAAACTAAGTAATAAGAAAATATAAGAAACAACTCTAACCTTCATCATAAGAAAGTAATCAATTCGATTTTGATGCCGCATTTTGATATGCGTAATGTTTCATAAGATTTTGAAGCCATTTTCAATTTTTCTTAACGAAATTAATAATTTTTGACTATTAATATGTATACTTTGGTCATTTCATTTACAAGGGTATAAATTAAGGTTTATCAAACGGAATCATTCGATATATACTTTTTATAGAATTCAAATTTATTTACTTCTGCCCATGACGCTTTCTGATAGAATATGTAATTATAAGGAAATGTTAATAATTAATTAATTATAAACATCTTATTACAAATTTAAATTCCTTACATAAAAGGTTTCATTTCTAAAATGTTTGTCAAAATAAATTTTTGATCCAAAAATTCAACCTCGTATTTTATAATATGAATTATAGCATAAAATTCATTTTAACAATTCGGAATATATTTTTGAGTTAAACAAGTTCACGTGTCTCATCACATCCCTTACAAGCATTAAAATATACTCACTGGCACCGAGGATGTCCCCTGAGAAAACTGAAAATAAAATATTTAAACATAAATTAAATCTAAATAATTACAGTAATTTAAGTAAATTAATGATACAATAGAATTGCATAGCGAATTTCTTTTCCTTTCCATTTGTATTTCAGGTATTCCATTTCGAGATACTTTCTTTTGGAGTTTAAATTGCAGTGTGAAGTTTGGAATATTTTACAATATAAATTTTCATAATGTTTTGATTGTGATAGTAAAGAGGTTATTCTAATTAATATAGAGAGCTTTACAAAAATTGTTTCCTTGTTACAAAATCACCAATTTGAGTCCAGTAGTTTTGACTAATTTATCAAATTAAAATCATTTAAAATTTTGTTCTAGCAAATAGTAAACTTTAATAACGAAAATAGACTCAAAAGTTTAAAATCACATCTAAAATTTTTTAATATATTTCTTTTTTAATTTTTTAGAAGGAAACAAATAAATATAAAAGTTATAAATTACTATTTTTTTTTTCATTTTTAATATGTATTCTATTGTTCTTATTTATTCTTTTAATACAACAAATTCTATTGTTTAAAGTTCAACTTTAAAATCAGCACTAAGAAATTAATTAGAAATTTCGTATGAATGTGGTATTCTCTTTTTGACTTCACTTGTAGATGCAAGACTTGGGTGCACACAAATTAGCCTTTTTCTGGCCTTTACAAAGTCTAATGCAAGCATTTTTTTAAGGGTCCAACTCGCTGAAACACTGAAAAGCAACTTGGGAAAACATTATTTATTAGACGTATAAGTTTTTTCGTGTTTCATCATTGAATTAGGATTATCCAATCATCTTTTTCTCTACCGCTGGCATAGTTATGTCTAAACAAGCATTGGTTACAACAATTTGCTTTCACCGTCATGATAACTGACATTGTCAAAAAATACAAAATACAAACTGACCTCAAATAAAACTCAAAGTATTTCGAATAAAATAATTAAGAAACCTCTACTATTACGTTTAATATAAAAGGAAGAGTTATTGTCCAGACAATAAAATTACAGCATCGCCGTTCCAAAAAAGACAAAACACAAATCTCTTACTCAAAAAACTATTCTTATTCTAAACTATCACAATGGCAACCACAAAAACTCTTCTCGTTGCCATCTTCAAACTGATATATAATAAGTAAGTTATTTTACAAAAAAATACGATGCGCATAAGCACATAATATTTTACAGCCATTACTATTGATCAGCACTTATCTAAAAAAGCACGTCAATAAGCCTTCACCCTTTATTTCAATATTCAAAATAGAGAAAAAGCCATGAAAGTTCTTAATTTGAAATAAAATGCATTCATTATGTTATGTATGTATTAAAAAGTTTAGAATAAACAAATTATTTACTCAAATTAGTCTTAAATTTTACTATAAGTTCAACCACAATTTCTTGTCATTTGAAAGCTTTCCTATTGCCATTACATAAAAAGCTTTTCTTTTTTTTCAAAACATCCAACTTGTTAGGGTAACACGTTATCTGAAAATACTTACTTTATTTGAATCGTGTAGTTTAGGATTGACTTTCAAAATATTATGAACTTGAATTCCGAGATAATTGAAACAACATGAAAAATATTATTGGTTATCTTTAAAATACATTTATATCTATTAGAATCATTTACAGAATTCAATTTCTTTCGAATTCAAATTCTTGATTTGTTACGGACATAAACTAAAGATACGCTACTTACATAAGTTTTGGCTTACTTTTTGTTACGGACGTAACAATAAATTGGTAATTTTAAATTCTACTAATGCAAAGACTTTCTTTTTCAAAAAAGATAGACTTTTTAAGGAAAACTGAAGTATTATGTGGCTAAAAATTTGTAAATTATAATAAATACTAAAAATATTTTTTTGCAAATATGTAAATAGTGCTAATTAAATCCCTTAAATTCTCATATTTCGCGATAAAAAAAAGTTGAAACTGCACTAATAAGCTATTCAGTCTTTTGATTGGTTTGGTTGTTAACACTTGAAAGAGTAAACGTTGTTCTCCTAAAACCAGTTTGGTAAATCTCAGAGTTTTAGTGTGCAGATCAAATAGGCATCTAAAATATAATCATAATTAAATTAATTAAGACATATTAGAGGCTCGATCTTTAAAATTCTATAGTAATTTATTCGATAACAAAATATTTGACAAACAAAAACAAAATATATGATTAAGCTGAACAATAACAAAACAACAAAAATATTTGATTAAGCTGAAATTTGATATTTAATTTATACTTAAATATTAATTCCTCAGATAATTGAGCAAATAATAATTAATGCTGAAATAAATATTCTTATTAAACTAGAATATGGAATTATAGCTGCACTTGTGGTCTATTTAGTATTTTGTATTTCAACTCTTATTGAAGTTTTAAGTTAAGGGACGTCATTGCTAAAATTCTGTTTGTTGTTGAACTCAAAGAACAAAAGCAAATCAAATTGTTGGAATCTTTTAAATTTTCAAAAATACTCACTACTATTTAATATTCCTCTCACTAAAAAAAGAAAAAATTGTAAATGAAATAAATCGAGATGATAGCATAAAATCAAGTATATCAAAAATCGCGTTTTTAAAAAAATGAATTAAGTAGCTCTCTTCTTATTTTCGTTAAATATGTTATAGTTTTAAATTTAACGTTTGAGATTTATTGTATAAATTAGTATTCCACCATGGTGCGAAGAGTCATTAGGGAAAAATACTGTTCGATAACCACTTTTGGCCCTTTTTTTTTAATCGTCTAATTTGAGAATTTTTACGGTGCGTCCCCAGAGTTATCTAATGTAGACAGTTCTCAGAAAAATGAAATGGAAATTAATACAAAAAAAAAATTCTTACTTTTATTCAACTTGTGATAGTTAAAATAAAAATAATGATACATTATACTATTACATATCAATTTAATCTTGATAAAAAATGTCGTAGCACGATAAATTCCGAGTAATTGCATATTATTGTGCATTCCATCATTAATTTTGTCTCTGAAATACATATAAATTAACCATCTGATACCAAAGGAGGGGTTTAATTTCATTCCTTCAGAGTAATAAGAAGCTTATTACTTCGAATGTAATGAATATAAAATTTTCCCAAGTTGCTCGAATTTAAGATTTCCTACCTCTATGAAACAAAATATTAAACGAAGTGATTACTCTTTAAGAATTAATATCAAAATTCTACAGAATGCTTTCGAGTTCATTCTTCTTAAAATTTCATTCATTTCATCAAAATCTAAACGTCTTTGAAATACTATAAAATGTATTGAAAATTTAAATATAAGAAACAACTCCGATACTCATCAGGCTATCAAACTGGTTTTGATGCCTAATTCGTAAGATTTAAATACCGTTTTAATTTTTCTTGAGATAATTATTAATTTTTGATTCCCTATATTTATCACTCTATTTTTGAGAAGATGGCGAAAAATATTTATTAATTGTGGTCATACGGAATATTCTGCACGTAATATTTAAAAGTTTTCAATTTTCTTACTTTGATCCATGAGACCTCCGGCACCACATCCCAAGTAGATAAATGAATGTTAATAATTCAATTTTTAATAACTTCATTTTCCAACATTCAATATCTTTCTCAAAAGAAGTTTTATTTCTAAAATGTTCTTAAAATTTTTATATTCCATTCAGTTTTATAAATGAGAGCATACAAATAATTTTAAAAATTTGAAATATATTTTTGTGTTCAAGAAATACTTTCACTTGGTTCATCACATCACTTGCAAAATTTAACATTTACTCACCATCTTCTTCAAGTCCTAATATACGACCAACTACACCTAAAAAAATATTTTAAGGAAAATTAAATCTAAATAACAACAGTAGTTTTTTGTAAATCAGGGATACAATAAAACTTCATACGTAATTTTAAATATTTATCTTCTTCATTTTCTAACATTCAATATCTGTCGTAAAAGAAGATTCATTTCTAAAATGTTCTTAAAATATTTATATTCCATTGAATTTTATAAATTAGAGCATGAAAATAATTTTAAAAATTTGGAATATATCTTTTTGAGTTCAGGACATACTTTCACTTGGTTCATCACATCACTTGCAAAATTTAAAATTTACTCACCTTTATTTTCACCTAAAAATAAAATATTTCGAGATAAATTAAATCTAAATAACAACAATAATTTATGTAAATCAGGGAAACAATAAAACTACATACGAAATTTTAAATATTTATCTAATTAGAAAAAAATATATTCTTCATTAATTAATTAAAAAATGTCATGTTCCAACATTCTAAAGCTGTTACATAAATTTTCTAAATGTACTTCAAAATTATTAATATGTTCTCCAAAATATTCATACTTCAAAAAATTTTCCCACTATTTCATAGTATGAAAATCATTTTTAGAATTTGGAATACATTTTTGAATTAAAGAACTACTCTTACAGTGTTCAAAACATAATTTACAAGCATTAAAATTTATTCACTGCCCCCTATCCCTAACATTCTTCAAACCACCTGAAAATAAAATATTCAATCATAAATTAAATCGAAATGACAACAGTATTTTAAATGAATCAGAGATACAGCGGAATTACATAGCGAATATTGTGTATTTAAAGAATTTCGTATAATGAAAAATGGCGTAACTTTGGGAATCTTTTTGAATTATTTTCTTTGATACATGGTTTAAATTTCAATATAGAGCTCTGAATTTGCAAAGTATATTTGAAAAATTTTTGTTTAATATAATAAGTAAAACGTTATGAAAGATATTTAAATAAAATATTCAATATCACAAAGTCTCACCAATGGGTAATACATAATTTATACCTCAAAATAAATTTTTTTTTTCTTTTCTCCAAGCTTTGGACATGTGCCTAGGTAACTATGGACCCTTTACCATATAGCCCAAAGCTTGGCTACTGGTCCGGCTCCACACCAGCCTAGGAACGAGCCCAGTCAGCAAGAATTTATTGAAAATTTAGATATGTACAAAGTCACAATGTTTAAAGAAAATACAAAAGATTAAATATAGTACGAGTTAATAATACATAATAACAAAAATAAAGAAAGTATGAAAAGAAAAACAAAATAAACTTAAAGGCCGTAAACTGTTAGCTATTGCATAAACTAAATAAACAATTTTGAAAAAGATTCCCCCCCCTTTCTTTTATTTTGCTTTTTTTATACAGAAACTGAGGCTGAAAACAACATCAAAAAAAATTTAAGAGGTAAGAAACACTTTCAAGACTACTTAAAAAGTCAGGTTTGATTAAAATTTTAATAAGGAGTCTTTTTCTGCTAGAAAGTTCATTACGTTAATTAATTAAGAGTTTAATGTTTCATTTGTAAGAAAGTTTTTTTGCCAAATATATAAATTATTAATGTTTGGAAGGCGTGTATGCCATGATATTGTGTAAAGACAAGTTGATAAGTAATGCTCTGGTGTAACTGGATGACCACAGGTACAAAGGTTTGTATCCGAGATATGCAGGTAATGAAAGAAAGAAGGAAAAGGACCGTGACCTGTGACTTGATTAATTGAAATTGATTTGAAGAAGTTGACATTATTGATGATGTTAAACAGACATCTTCCTCTATCGGAATTATTCCATTGGTTTTGCCAATTACTCGATAAAGATTTTTTACGAGATTGTTTTGATGTGAAACAGGGAGAGGAAAGGAATAATTTTTAATGTTTTGTGTTGCTTTTTTGGCCAATTCATCCGCTCTCTCATTACCTTCTCTATTATTCTATTATCATGCGCTTTAATCCTGTTATATGTATATATAACTTTCTTACAAATGAAACATTTGAATGGCGGTGTCCATTAGTGCATGTTGAATGTCTTTGGTAATGGGGTTGGTTGAACCTGCGTCTTTAATTGATGTTATTGAGGCTTTAGAGTCTGACCAGATTATGTATTTTATTTGTCTGTTAAAATTTGAGTTATTTTTGATGTGTTTTACACTTTCTAATATTGCCAATTGTTCGGCTTGAAAAATAGAATTGTTAATATCCAATGTGAAAGTTTGTGAATGAGCGTTGTTAAGAAATGCGAATGCAGTGTCTGTTTTAGTTTTGGAACCATTTGTGAAGTAGTTAGTATCTTTTCTAAAGTCGTAGTTACCTTGTTCAGTTAAAGAGATTTTGTTTTTAATATAATAAGATGGGTGATAAATTGGCCCTTTTAATTTATTTTCATGGTCCTGATGATTATAACTTATCTGATTGAAGATTGCACTTTTTTTTATTTGAGTTAATGTTGTTGAGCATGACAAGAACATAATCTGGTCTGGAAGAGGGGGAATATTTGTTAAAACATGAAGAGAAGCGGTGGGGGTAGAGTGGTAAGCCCTGGTCATATTCAAAAGGAGTTTGCGTTGAATCAAAATTAAGGTTCTAGATATCCGAGGTGAGATGTTTTTCGCCCAAATATTGCAACCGTGTGCTAGAGAAGGGACTATTACTGTATTCTAATTCAGTTTTCTTGCCTTTGGATTTGTAAAAGAGAATTGAGAAGAGTGTCTGCTTTTTCTTTAAGGATATTGACAGGTGGACCCCAATTCAATTTCTTAAATACCTCAAAATATCTTAATAACCTCAAAATAGACTAAAGTATAATTCTATCAAATAGTAAAACTTGATGCAAAAAACAGTAAAAAAAGTTTAAAAATATTGTGTGTACAAATAAAACTTCCGCCGTTCGTCACAAGATGGCACAAGTAGAAGGTTATGTCGAAATTGACTGGTGTTAAACGTCTTATTGTTGCAAAAATGTCAAGCTTTGTGCCAAATAAGCACCATTTGTGGGAACTTTTGATTTACTTCCTTAATTTGAAGAAATATTCAGCAAAGGCTCATCGATTTCTTTATGAAGCAATGGTGAGATTTCTTTAAGTGAGAGAAGTTGTCGTGAGTGGCTTCAGTAGTATAAAAACGATGAGTTTGACGTGGAAGACAAAGAACGCAGTGGAATGCAAAAACTTAATGAAGACAAAGAATTGGAGAAATTATTGGAGGAAGATTAATCCCAAACGCTAAAAGAACTTGCTCTTACATTATTAGCGACTCAGCAAGCAGTTTCACATCGTTTAAAATCTTTGGGAATGATCTAAAAACAAGGAAGTTGGGTGCCATACGAACTGTAGCCAAGAGACATTGAGAGTCGAATTTGCATGAAATTGATGTTTGTATTTGGAAACACTTCAATGGGAAGTTCTACCCAACCACCGTATTCACCCGACCTTGCCCCTTTAGAGTATCTCCTCTTCTGGTAGATGGCACATGATCTGTCGGAGTAGAAATTTACAAGAATTGAAGAAACCAAGAAATTGTTCGATTCGAGGATATCCTCGAAAGATGAAGAGTTCTTCTTTCTTATGCTCCCAGAAAGATGGGAAGAAGTAGTGTCTAGTAATGGAGAATGCATTAAATAAATGATAATGTACTGTTTGTTCACAATAAACTGCTAAGTTTTGATAGAAAACGTCGGAAACTTATTTGTACTCCAAAAACATCTGAAAATTTAAATATATTTTTTAATATTTTAGTGAAAACAAAAGAACTCGGAATAAAAGTTTTAATTTTTTTTTTAAGTTATGTATACTTCTGTTGCTATCTCTATCCAATTTAATTGTAATTAATAACTCTTTTAGTATTATTATTGCGTTTATTATTCTAATTATTATTCTAATTATTATTAATTACATTATTGTGAATTAAATCCAAACTTTCAAATCAAGATGAAGCAAATTATCAGTAGTTTTATTTGATGTGGGATCTTTTTTTATTCAGTTTCTCCTATTACCAGAGAAAATCAGGGTGTACATGTAACCCTTTTTTTTTTCGGCCCTTACAAAGTCTAATGCAAGCTTTTTTAAAGGGTCCAACTCGCTGAAGCACTGAAAAGCAACTTGGGAAAACATTATTTATTAGACGTATAAGTTTTTTCGTGTTTCATCATTGATTTAGAATTATCTTTCTCTCTACCGCTGGCATAGTTATGTCAGAACAAGCATTAGTTACAACAATTTGCTTTCACCGTCATGATAACTGCCATCACTATTGAACAGCACTTATCTAAAAAAGCACGACAATAAGTATTCACCCTCAATTTCAATATTCAAAATAGATAAAAAGCCATGAAAGTTCTTAATTTGAAATAAAATGCATTCATTATGTTATGTATGTATTAAAAAGTTTAGAATAAACAAATTATTTACTCCAATTAGTCTTAAATTTTACTATAAGTTCAACCACAATTTCTTGTTATTTGAAAGCTTTCCTATCGTCATTACATAAAAAGCTTTTCTTTTTTTTTCAAAACATGCAACTTATTAGGGCAACACGTCATCTGAAAATACTTACTTTATTTAAATTATGTAGTTTAGGATTGAATTTCTAAATAATATGAAATTGAATTCAGGGATAATTGAAACAACATGAAAAATATTATTTGTTATCTTTAAAATACATTTATATCTATTAGAATCATTTACAGAATTTAATTTATTTCGAATTCAAATTCTTGATTTGTTACGGACATAAACTAAAGATACGCTACTTACATAAGTTTTGGCTTACTTTTTGTTACGGACGTAACAATAAATTGGTAATTTTAAATTCTACAAATGCAAAGACTTTCTTTTTCGAAAAAGATAGTCTTTTTAAGGAAAACTGAAGTATTATGTGGCTAAAAATTTGTAAATTAAAATAAATGCTAAAAATATTTTTTTGCAAATATTAAAATAGTGTTAATTTAATCCCTTAAATTCTCATATTTCGCGAAAAAAAAGTTTAAACTGCACTAACAAGCTAATATGTCTTTTGATTGGTTTGGTTGTTAGCACTTGAAAGAGTAAACGTTGTTCACCTAAGACCAGTTTTATAAATCTCAAAGTTTCATTAAGCAAATAAAATGAGCACTTAAAATATAATCATAATTAAATTAATAAAAGCATATTAGAGGCTCGATCTTTAAAATTCTATAGCATTTTATTCGATTTGGTTAAGAAAAATATTTGATTAAGCAGAAATTTGATATTTAAGTTATACTTAAATATTAATCCCTTAAGAAAAAGAGTTTGCCTTTTTCTATAAATAATAATTATATATATTCTGAAATAATTATTCTTATAAAACTAGAGTATGGAATTATAGCTGCACTAGTAGGCTAATTAGTATTTTGTATTTAAACTTTTATAAATATTGATGTTTTAAATTAAGTTAAGTTTAATGAATTCATTGCTAAAGTTCTGTGTTGGGTTGAACTCAAAGAACAAAAGCGAATCAAAATGTTGGAATCTTTTAAATAATCAAAACTATTCTTTAACATGTTAACCAATAAAAGAAGAAAAATTTAATAATGAAATAAATCGAGATGCTTAGATTAAATCAAGTGATTCAAAAATCGCATTTTTGAGAAATGAATTAAGTAGCTCCCTTCTTATTTTCGTTAAATATGTTATAATTTTAAATTTAAAGTTTGAGATTTATTGTATCAATTAGTATTCCACCATGGTGCGAAGAGTCATTAGGGGAAAATGCTGTTCGATAACCACTTTTGACCCTTTTTTTTTTAATCGTCTAATTTGAGAATTTTTACGGTGTGTCCCCAGAGTTATCTAATATAGATAGTTCTCAGAGTAACGAATTAAAAAAAAAAAGAAAAAAAAATTCTTACTTTTATTCAACTTGTGATAGTTAAAATAAAAATAATGATACATTATACTATTACATATCAAATTAATATTGATAAAAAATGTCATAGCACGATAAATTACGAGTAATTGCATATTATTGTATATTCCATCATTAATTTTGTCTCTAAAATACATATAAATTAAGCATCTGATACCAAAGGAGGGGTTTAATTTCAATCCTTCAGAGTTATCAGAAGCTTATTACTTCGAATGTAATGAATATAAAATTTTCCCAAGTTGCTCGAATTTAAGATTTCCTACCTCTATGAAACAAAATATTAAACGAAGTGATTACTCTTTAAGAATTAATATCAAAGTTCTACAGAATGCTTTCGAGTTAATTCTACTTACAATTTCATTCATTTTATCAAAATCCAAACCTCTTTGAAATACTCTAAAATGTATTGAAAATTTAATTATAAGAAACAACTCCGATACTCATCAGGCTATCAAACTTGTTTTGATGCCTAATTCGTAAGATTTAAATACCGTTTTAATTTTTCTTGAGATAATTATTAATTTTTGATTCCCTATATGAATGTTTTTATCACTCTATTTTTTAAAAGATGACGAAAAATATCTATTAATTGTGATCATACGGAGTATTCTGCACGTAATATTTAAAAGTTTTCAATTTTCTTACTTTGATCCATGAGACCTCCGGCACCACATCCCAAGTAGATAAATGAATGTTAATAATTCAATTTTTAATAACTTCATTTTCCAACATTCAATATCTTTCTCAAAAGAAGTTTTATTTCTAAAATGTTCTTAAAATATTTATAGTCCATTGAATTTTATAAATTAGAGCATACAAATCATTTTAAAAATTTGGAATATATCTTTTTGAGTTCAGGACATACTTTCACTTGGTTCATCACATCACTTGCAAAATTTAAAATTTACTCACCTTTATTTTCACCTAAAAATAAAATATTTCGAGATAAATGAAATCTAAATAACAACAGTAATTTATGTAAATCAGGGATACAATAAAACTGCATACGAAATTTTAAATATTTATCTAATTAGAAAAAAATATATTCTTCATTAATTAATTAAAAAATGTCATGTTCCAACATTCCATAGCTGTTACAAAAATTTTCAAAATGTTCTTCAAAATTACTAAAATTTTCTCCAAAATATTCCTACTTCAAAAAATTTCCCTACTATTTCATAGTATCAATAAGATCATAAAAATCATTTTTAGAATTTGGAATGCATTTTTGAATTAAAGAACTACTTTTACAGTGTTCAAAACATAATTTACAAGCATTTAAATTTATTCACCGCCCCCTACCCCTAACATTCTTCAAACCACCTGAAAATAAATAAAATATTCTATATCACAAAGTCTCACCAGTGGGTAATGCGTAATTTATCACCTCAAAATATATTAAAATATAATTCTATCAAATAGTAAATCTTGTTACAAAAACAGTAACAAAAGTTTAAAAATATTGGGTGTACAAATAAATTCCCGCCGTTTGTCACAAGGTGGCACAAGTAGAAGGTTATGTAGAAATTGATTGGTGTTAAATGTCTTGTTATAAGTTTATTCTTCTGGTAACAACATAACCTTAAAGTATTAGTAATTCCGTATTAGTTATACGTAATTGTTTCCATGCAAAAACGTCAAGCTTTGTGGCAAATTAGCGCCATTTGTGGGAATTTTTGATTTACTTCCTTAATTTGAAGAAATCTTCAGCAAAGGCTCATCGATTTCTTTACGAAGCAATGGTGAGATTTCTTTAAGTGAAAGAAGTTGTCGTGAGTAGTTTCAGAAGTTTAAAAATGATGAGTTTGACGAGGAAGATACAGAACGCAGTGAAATGCCATAACTGTATGAAGACAAGGAATTGGAGGAATTATTGGAGGAAGATTAATCCCAAACGGTAAAAGAACTTGCTCTTACATTATAAGTGGCTCAGCAAGCAATTTCACATCGTTTAAAATCGTTGGAGATGATCCAAAATCAAGGAAGCTGGGTTCCACATGAACTGAAGCCAAGAGACATTGAGAGTCGAATTTGCATGAAATTGATGTTTGTATTTGGAAACACTTCAATGGGAAGTTCTACCCAACCACCGTATTCACCCGACCTTGCCCCTTTAGAGTATCTCCTCTTCTGGTCGATGGCACATGATCTGACGGAGTAGAAATTTACAAGAATTGAGGAAACCTAGAAATTGTTCGATTCGAGGATATCCTCGAAAAATGAAGAGATCTTCCGAATGCTCCCAGAAAGATGGGAAGAAGTAGTGTCGAGTAATGGAGAATGTTTTGAATAAATGATAATGTACTGTTTCTTCACAATAGACTGCGAAATTTTGATAGAAAACGGTGGAAACTTATTTGTACTCCCAAAACATCAGAAAATTTAAATATATTTTTTAATATTTTAGTGAAAGCAAAAGAAGTTGGAAAAAAAGTTTTTTATTTTTTATAGTTATGTATATTTCTATTACTATTTCTATTGATGATATTAATTTAATTGTAACTAATTAATCTTTTAGTATTATTATTGTGTTTATTATTCTAATTATTATTAACTGCATTATTGTATATTAAAACTGAACTTTCAAATCAACATGAAGCAAATTATCTGTAGTTTCGTTTGATGTGGGATCTTTTTTTATTTAGTTTCTTGTATTACCAAACAAAATCAAGGTGTACATATAGCCATTTTTCATCAGCTCATACAAAGTCTAATACAATAATTCTTTAAGGTTAAAGTTTTAACAACGCTAAACAATGTAGTGAAACATTGTGAATTATTTTTATGAGTGTGTTTTATCTCTGGCTTATGATAATTCGCTATCTGCATTCCTTTCACTTGTATTGTCATGTCACATCAATAATTGTCGAAATCAGTTTCCTTTCACTGTTACAATAAGTGCCTTCATTATTGATCAACTCATATCTAAAAATTATCACTAAGTTTCCACTAAAAAATCTTAAAGCTGTACTAAACACACACATACACATACTAAACATATATTAAAAAATCTGGAACTGGAGAACTCTTGAAACCGTGAATTTCACATAGTAACCTGTCACAAAATACCCCCATTTTAGAGTAGTTCATTACGTCATTTACAAATAATGCATATTACTCACCGTGGATTGTTCTAATGGTGCGAATAAAGGAACCATTTGGGAACTTTGTTCAAATATACCTATACTTCTCTTAAACACTCTATTTTTATAATTACCTTTCAAAAAAAATTCATGAGTACAATTAGCCTTAAGGTTTGGTATTCTTGAGTACCTTAAACTTTCTTAGAATCATTTTTATAGTTCTTTTTACTAATACAAGAATTGAAAATCTTTAGTTTTGATTCATTTCCGGTTACATAATGTTTATATTTACTTAATTGGTGCAGCAGATATATTTCAACACAGTTGCCAAGAAATAGTTTTTTTATCAACTAATATATGTAATGTAGTACAATGAAATGTATTATTATTAATATTATATAGCAATGTAATGTATTATATAATATTAATGCAAATGTCTTAAAATGAAACATTATTACAATTTTAAAGACTTATGCTTTCAATGAAAGTTTTGTGCATTAAAGAAATATTAACTTAAGCATGTATGTAATAAAATATACAGTCCCTGTCCAAATTATTAGACGCACTATAAGATTCTATGTGAAATCTTAATTATTAGGTAATACAATACAGCTTTTTTGCTTTTACGCGACTGAAACCGGTTTGTACTTGTTTACGTTCGTGTATCAATTAGTTGAATTAGACGACATATAATATAAATTCGACGATTGGATAAATTAGACGATATATTATTTAAATATAGAGTATTTATTATATCAGGTATTATGTTGGTATATTATAATAATTAGACCAAATTATTAGACTTACTGTAATGCTTTAATAATTACATGATTTGCTTTAGTTTATATGCAATATTTTTATAGCTAAACATGCATGTAATGGGTTTTTATTCAGATGATTTTTTATATACTTCCCATTTGTATTTATTTTTAACGTATTGCATTATAATTTTAGCAATCTGATGCACGAACATTAACAAATATCAACTGGTTTTAACTGCGTAAAAATAATGTTGTATAGTATCACCTGATAATTACGATTTTACGTTTTTAAGATTAGAAAGATAAGAAATTATCTTTCTAATCTTAAAATCTTAAAATCTTAATTAACTTTAAGATAAGAAAGATTAACTTACCAGCCGACACTAGATTAGCTAAACAATATACAATACATTAAGTTAATATATTTATTTTTATAGATGTAACGTGCAAGATTTTTTAAATAAAAAAGGAATGGGATAATGGATGCAAATTTTTTTCTGGATCTGTGGACTGTTTTAATGGTCTAAATTAAACACCATCGCAACAGTTTACAGATCCGGAAGAAAAGCTTAAATTCAAATGTTACCAACTTCTGCGAGTGTAGCGCAATGATAACTTTTAATCCATTAATCGCCAAAATTTCATGTTTATTTTTCAATTAGAATTTCCATTTTGTTTTCAAATGTTCGAATAACAATTAAAAACAATAAGAATTATTTATTTCCACTAGAAACTTTTTTTAGTTTTTATTTTATTCAAAAAAGTTAAGAACGAAGCTTTGGAATTTTGAGTTAAATGTCAAAAAACTCAAAATATAATTTATTCATGTAGTCATTATGCAAAATAGAAATGAAAATCAATACACTTTATTCGTTTTCTTCAGGAAATTGTTAAAACTTCAGAGTGTGGTTGTTAATTTCTGGGGCGGATCAACAAGCTCCTGAAAATATAATGTGGGTTACATATCCAATTAATATGTTCCATTTAACCTCTACCTGACTGAATACACTTCTCTCCCAGCTAGTTATATAGGTTTCAAAAACAAAAAAAGTCTTCGTATTCTTCGAATGAATCTCTTCCTGATTTTTTGGCATTCTAATGGTATTAGATATCCATTTCATGTGCTGCCTCAACCTGATGCAGTTATATAGGTTTTAAAAACAAAACATTATTAAAATCTTTCTTCAGAATTTGCATAAATCTCTCACTTTTATTTTAATGACTTCGATTTTCTGAAACCTTGTTCTCTTAACTTTTCTTTAGAGGTTATCGAAATAAATTATTTTCCATAGTATTTGAATGAATCTCTTCCTGACGTTTTGGTTTCTAATGGATTTAAATATCCATTTAATGCGCTTCCAAACAGCCTCAACCTGATGTAACAAACTCGTGTACTCCACTATGAAATTTTCATTTACAGAAAATAAAGTCCTCGACCCAAAATCTCTTTAATTTTAAATTTAAATTTTAAAGGCTTTGACATTCATGAACATTATATGTTTGGAAAATGTATTGGAGGTTGTTGAGATTAATCGGACGAATTTGTTGTAGATTTTTTTATTATTTCGAAACGGAAAAAAACGATAAATTTTAACCAGATATTGAAGTATCTACAGTTAATTCGGATTCCTACATACTGCTATTAATGGTTAGCCCGAGGAATCTCGGATTTTGCAGAAACTGTCGGTATGATTTGTTTTATCTCTTTTTACACAGTGGAAAAAAATATTCAGCTTTATAAATAAGAGTTTGATATGCTTTATAAATAGGAGTTTCAGCTTTATCAACAGGAGTTTCAGTTTTTAAAATAGGATTTTCAGCTTTATGAATACGAGTTTCCGCTTTATAAATAGGAGCATCAGCTTTATAAATGAAGTCTGAGAGATTCAGTTGTGGAAAGCAAGTTGGTCACTTGTCTTGTATCCTAATTTCCTGCGGGCTTTGGAATGCTTATTTACGAATTTATTTACGAATGCTTATTTACGAATGCTTAACGAATTTTGTTTTATCTGATAAGGAAACTCCACAATTTGATGATGTGGAAAGCTTCATGTCTTAAGTCAAATTCTTGCCACGCTCACTGGTCGGGAAAGCGGTTGTGTTTCTTAGTAAATTTGCTGCAACTGTGGTTAATACCACAATTGCAGGAGGTGTTCCTCATTTCTCAATGAGAGAGAACACCCTATTACTTATCAAAGAGACGTTTATGATTTTCTAAATAACGATCTTCCTACTTGATGGAAAGGACGGGTCGGACGAAGACTCCCCCTCCCAAATTTTTCCATAGACACCATCTCCCCAGACTTAACACCCGGTATTTTTTCATGGGTCTATATCAAAGAGTATAAGTGTTCGAGCCGTATGCTTTGGGATTAAATGGCATTATGATGAGGGATCACAAACGCATTCGCAATTATACATCTTGACATGTTACGGCTAGTACGACACTACTTCAGGCTGCCGTATCACCAGAAGTTAACAAAAAAATCGTATTGCTTATTTATGTAAATAAGTAATAAGTAATAAGTAGTAATAATTTTTTGTTATAAGCTTTAAAAACATGGGAGAGAATATAAAAATTTAAATCTTTATTTTTTTGGGCATAAGTGTTGGGCACTCTGCCTTCAGAACTCAAAAAAATATTACATGCCATTCTGTGCATGTCCTGAACGACCTTTTCTATTACATATTAAGGAAAACAAATTATTTAATTTATCGTAAGTTTCTCAGAAATATATTGTAATTCAAGAATCGTTTTTATTCCAACACTTTAATTGTAAAGATAATCCTCAACTAATATTATCAAATATGTATTAAACGCGTTTAAATTATTTTGCATTGTCCATTGGTTATTTTTCGAGATGGAGTAAATGAAGATTGTTAATTATTACTAAAGATATTTCTGGTTCAGTTTTTGTTTGCCCGGGATAGTATGTAAAGTTAAATTATCTTTGCCAAAAAAGAAAATTTTCAATCTCCAGTCTTGCTGGGAAATTCACCTTTTTAGCCCTATGTCCACCCTTAATCTACATAATTTTTTAAATTTATTGAAACTAAAATAAATCTCTAAACTCAAACCGATATAACTTTCAATACCAGAAATATTTCATACAATATAAAACAGAAAATATAAAATGTAATTGGAAATATAAAACATTAAACATGCATAATTTTATATTTTACATGTTGCAAATCACATGCTTTTTCAAATATAAATATAAATAGTCACATACCAGAAAGTAAGCATACGACAATACCAATCAGAAACACTGTCTGAATTTTGATAGATGACATTTTTACGATGTGAATTATGTTACAATCTATGATTAAATGCGATGCAATGAAAGAATTACTTATATATATTATTTTAAAGATTTTCCTTATTATAATGCTTAGATATAACTCCTTTCAATATATCTACACGTATGAAAATATAATGAAATGTAAATCCCATGACATGAACTCGTTTTATTAGAAAGCCTTATCTTTTAAGACATTTTTTTTCATCTTAATACTCATGTTGAATGTGAAAGGTATTTAATCAGCGATTATTTTGAGCACGTATCAAAAGAATTATATTATTTTGATCTGAAAAAACTACAAGTCGACATATAACTGGTGTTTATTCAGAAGTATTTTTTGGTAAAATAAATCCTCAAAAATATCTAACTTTTAGAAATGAACTAGAAGTTTAGTTTCTATCTTAATATATAAAAAGAACGTATTTAACAATTGTAAGATTTCAGAAAAATTATTTCAGGTATTTTTTAATTATAAATTATTCCAATTATTTCACGCTGAAATGTTTTTTTTTTTTTTTTTTTTTTTTTAAATTAAAAAAAAATGAGATATTTATCATCAGCACTATAAAATCAAGATTTGTTTTAGGAAATATCCATCTGAGCAAATAGAACAAAAATTTTATTTTTCTGTTCTGACTTCTTTTTCACACAGTAGTTAAACATTGTTTCGTTTCAGATTTCATTTTAATTCAATATATTACAGAACATTAGTATTTTTTTTTTCAGATCAATTGCTCAGTAGTATAAACTAAAAAGGATTTTGAAAGCTAATACTATGTTTTAACTAATATAACAGTGTAGTTACGTTTCATTTACATTTTAGTTTAAAGATAAAGTTCCTACTCTTTTTGAAATGAGTAAAATTTTAATCATTTATCATTTTTATTTTATTTCGAACATATATAACCTTTTCTTATGTGCTGCGCGATAATAATAAATATGAAAATATTTTTTGGTAAAATATAACTAAGCTAATCACAGTTAATGGATAATGATCTTATCAATCCTATATCTTTTTCAAAAAATATTTTTGATAAAAAAATGTTAAAAGAAATTATTTATTTTATGTAACTAATTGATCAAAACTAAATTATTTTTATTGAAACAAACAAAATTATAATTAAGTGAAAAAGCTTATTGTAATTTTATCTTTCTGTTGCAGCATTATTTGACATAAAAATCAGTATGCAATTTAGAATTTAAATAAAAAATATACAGGAAATTCTTCATAAAAACCATATGGTATGGTATTAATTTGTTTTGGTCCTTGACAAAAAATTTATTTCAAACGGGTAAGGATAATTAAGATCACAAATTCAGATTCAAACGATAAAAAAAAATGATCGAAATTAAAAATGATCGAAATTTAATGATCGAATGAAAACATTTTTACTTTTACGTTACTTAAATATTAATTTGCTACCCCTAATATGCATACTTTTTATATTTCATTTTTAACACAAATTCCAAAAATATGCGTATGTTACAATCAATGCAATTAATCGGTATAACCGATTAATTGCATGGTATTAATCGTTTTGGTTTATTTGGTATTAATTGTTGTCAATTATTATTACCAATTAAGTTTAGACACTGTAATAATTTTCAAGGCATTCGGTTAGACTTTTCCAATACGCATGTGTTATGGCAATCCCCCCTCGCAAACAACTTAACAAAGCCAGGTGCTTCTTTACTTTAGATGCAGTTGCCCGTATTTAGTGTGCATTATTTCATTGTTGAGCGGTTACTTTGTTCTAGACGATTTTGATTCTTTTTTATTATTCTAACTTCAAGAAAAATATCGGTGTAGGGTATACCAGGCCAATGTATAAAGAGCAGTGGTATTTCACCTTAAAAAAACATCAGTGTAGGGTATACCGGGCAAATGTATGTCTATAGGATTAGACTGTGAGTGATGAACATAACTATACCGAAGCATTAAGCTAACTTGATCAAAACACTGTGTTGTTAGGATGATCATTAAAGAAGTTGCTAGATCACACTGGACTTCTCTTGGAAATCAGTTGTACAAAATATATTCAGTAGTGCTTCAGTCTCTCATACAGATCCTACATCATTTACTGGGATTGCCTCTAAGTATTTTGATGACGTTCAGTGATCAAGTATTTCTTTCTACTTGGCATGGTGGTCCGAGAACCAATTGCATCAACGTTTAGTTTTGAGAATATTTCCTGCTCCATTTTCAGGAGACTTTTTTATCATTTTATCATTACATGCTTTATTATCTACAAATTTAAGTACTTTATTTACGTCGCATTAGAGCAGAAAATTGGGCTATTGGCGAAGGTCAGGAAACATTCCTGAGGATAATCTGAAGACATGCCATTGCAAATTTGATCCTCTGCAGAAGGGGGATGGCTCCCCAGCTTTGGTAGCTCGAAGACCTGCGCTCGAAATCTAGAACTTTACGAGATTAACGAGGAACGAAACAGCTCACCTTCGGTTCCTAAGCAGGCTGATCAAAGTGGCCACCCACCCGCTTACTGACCCGCTACTGAACCAACCGCTTACCGCCAGTGATACTTGACTTCGGTATTCTACTGGAAACCGCGTTTTTACGATAAGTGCACTGCGGGACCTACAAGTTTAGAATTCGATAAATATCGGTGTATTAGCTGTTGAGAGGAATACAATATCACAGTTAAAAATGATGAGTGGATAAGATGCGTTAAACGTTAGAGTGCATGAATGCAATTGCTTCATGATAAGCAATGCCTAACCCAGAAATGGGATATTTTAAAAGAATGGATAAAATCGAAACATTATATTTCGTTTATTAGATTCTTTTTACTTATTTTCCATGAAATTATCATAATATTTTCATGATTATGAAATTAATTGTTTTCCTAACTTAACTTTTAATTTACTGAATTGCATGGCCAACTAAGCTCGTCATTATGGAAAGAAAAACTTGATGGTTTTACAGACAACACTTGTAAAACAATTGTTTTCATCGTTTTGTTTTTACATTTCAAATATTTTTTCCTGCATGTAATTATTTTTCAAAAATATTTAATCATTCACTTCGCTACGATTAACACAATAACAAAATGTGCTTAAATGAAATAGTAATTCATAATAATAAAATGAAGAGTTTGTGTGTGTGTCCCTCTATTATTTAACTCCACAACCGTTTATCCTAAAAAAAGAATTGGTCTGGAAGGGTCTACGTTGGTTCTCGATCCTAAAATTCATTTGAAATTTTCAATTAGATCGTTTGAGGAAGTTGTTAAAAAATTGCATTTTTCACATCGGTTAAGCGTTTGACATAGTTTAAGATTAAACTGTAAACGATTCTATTCTTTAAATATCACATCAGTGTTGTCTGTTAGCTTATAGCCCTATTTGATCAAAAACAAAATAGCTTACCCCATGTACTTCTTTATTTTTATTTGCTGAGTCAGATAATTTCAATGATCACATTTAGCGCAGCAGGTAGGGTTCAGTATTTTAAAAGTTATCTGAAACCTTATTTTAATTTTGTTTTTAGAAATTCTTTCACAATACGTTTCTGAGAGAGTTGTCCAAGTCTGAGGTTGAACTACATCATTGAGTGGAATAACCTAATCCACTGTCTTAATTTTGTGATTGTGAATAACAACTACTCGTTTGCACTTTTCCTATTGAGCGATAACTATTTCCATCCCAGTAGAAATGCATCCGTATTGATTGCTATCTAGCGAATTGATGATTGATGGATTGTCAGTGGACAAATAAGTGAAGTCATGTCAAATTTGACATCTCTATAAAATTGAACAATTTAAAATATGTGGTAATTCAAATGAAAAAAAAAAGAAATGTGTTTGTATTAAATGGTAATATTAACGGAATGGTGGCACTAATTCGTTTTGAAGAAACGAATTAGTTAGATTCGTTAATTAGATTTACTTTGAAAAAAAGTAATACTATTAATAACATCAATGGTGCTCATTAAATTAAGGTAATAGATACAGTTCTAAAAAAAAAAGATATCAGCCTGAATAACTTTCGTTCTGATAATCGGATTTTCACGTACTAAGTGCCAATCTTAACCTCAAATATGCTAATTAATTAGTGCTAACTATAAATTAAGTTACAAAATCAGACACAAAAACGCACTTTCCCTGAATAAACATATATTTTTATTTTGCATATTTGGATCCCTTATCTTCAAAATAATAATAATGGGGGGGGGGGGGTAGCTGCAATCTAGGAAATGTTGTCCCAATAGTTTGGTCTACAGAGCGATTCAAAGTTTGGACCCCTTAATGTTAATTTCACATTTTGCGTTTTTAGTCATATTTATAAGTCTAATTACGCAATTCAAAAAAAAAAAAAGAATTCACCTATTCATAAAACTCATTTACCCAAAGATAATTTCAAGCAAAAAATAATTTTTAATAACTATTTACTATTCTTTTATTATTTAATTAAATTGAGGATGAAACAGTTTTGAATTGTAACGTATAAATTTTTTTATACCATATTAATCTACATATTTTTCTATTAAGAAATCCAAGGTTTCAACTGTTTTTATTTATTAGAAGCCGAGAAAAATTAAAATTAATTATTTGTAAAAAAATAATTTGGCGACAATGAAGAAATATTTAAATGGGGTGATTAATATTAAAATGTGATTAACTTACGAGAAGAACTTGAACTTCGCGCTCGCGATTAAATTTTCATTAATATTTTTTTCGCTAATCTTATTCAACGCATCTTAAAACATCTTATTTAACGCATGTCGAATTTTATGAAAGCATGCTTCTGATAGAGTATGATTACACACCAGATTGAGCTTATTTAATGTGATTTTATTTTATTTTTTAGTTTGCCTTCTCAATAATTGATACAATTTCAACAATATACATGCGTATGGATAAATTTGGAATAACATATTTATCAATTTCTTCAATATATATTTTATAATTATTAATACGAATACGTATTCCACATTTTTAAGAATCTTTAAATTTCTCAACATTTTATAAATCGTCTTAATTTTGAAATAAATTTTTTAATCACCTGACCGGAAGTGTTTCGCCGGAAGTGTTCGTTAACATTTTTTTAAAATCTTATTCTTTATGCTACTACATGCATTATTTCTTCATTAATATACTAATAAATTTTTTAGTACTTTAATTTAGGGTTTCTTTAAAGTTAAGTTCTTTTTTAAATTACTGTCAATTTTTTTTAAAGGATAACTTAGAATTATTGTCTGCTAGCTAAGAATTAAACCTTGTTAAGAAATAAAAAACATTCCGCTGTTTAAAATTATTTCATGCAAAACAGCTGACTATTTATTAAGCATACTACTTTTTCGAAAAATGAATATAAATTATTCCCTTTTTTTTGTTTCTTGTGACCACAATATAGATTACCTAAAATAGTGCTGATGATTTTTAAAGAGTCACTACAAAGAGTATAAATATACCGAACATAAAAAGCTGTCGAATTCGTAGCCAAAATTTTTAAGCGTCTTAAAATATCTCAGTATCTTAAATGTCGTCCTAACATCTTAATCGTGAAATTAAATTTTTAATTATCTAACCACGTGTGATTCACAGAACTATCCAACTAATTATATTATTATATCTTTTATTCTTTCTTTATGATACCATGTAGATTTCTTTCCGGATAATATACTAATCTATTTTGTTTAATTTTTAAAATTAGCAAGATTCCCAAGATATTATTGTAGTATAATTTGTTATCAGGAAAATTACTTATTTTGTTAAGCAGGAAATACTAAAAATTGAAATTTGGAGGAAGATTCCGAAGCCGTGCCAATTTGAGAATCATCTGATTTTAAAAAAAATGCAATAATAAATACGCTAGTTTTGAGATTAATTTGAAAAAAAAAAAAAAAAACACCACAAGAAGGCTAACATACTTTTTACAGAAACTGTGAAAACCAAATTTTCCTATATTTCGTCAAAAGAGGATAAGAATGATATTGCTCCAAGGGACCTACTCAATAATTTCGCTATTTCCAGAATGAAATCTGTTTGATCGAAACATATTATTCCTTGAAAATTAAAACAAGAAAACAATTAACTTTTATTATTTATCTAATCTTATTCCATTTATTTCATGAAAGTGTCATCAAGGTAAAAGGATATGCCATGGAAGCCACGTTTACTAATGTACTATAAATGCATTAAATCATATAGCTTGAATAATTTATTTTAAGCAAACTATTTAATAATTTTAAGCAAATAAGGGTGTAAAAATAAAATCGATCGAAATGCTCCGAAAGTATCCCCTAAAATATATGTAGAATAAACTTTGGTATCGATATTTAAAAAATACCTTTTCAAACAACTTCGAGTAGAACAGCAACGCTAAATTGTTTGAAATAGCCATCCTTGTAATTTCGATTCCTTGTGCTATGGGACATTTCATGTTCACATTCGACATTTGAAATTTCAATTGCAAACGGAAACTTTTTATGTCCTTAAAAATGCTAAGGCTAGCAGCAAAAAAAAATAAAATAAAATAAAAAATAAATAAATATTTACTGCATTTATATTTATACAAAGTAGTGAATTATTATTTTCTTCAATCTAAGAACCTGTGCCTTTAACTTATGCGAAACTTACTTTAATATCGAATTAATTATGCTGATTTAATATGCTGTATTACAAAATGGATAATCTCAAGAAACTGAATCGTAAATATAAAAACTTCTTTGATTTAAAAAAATTATAGATGATGATAAAAAAAGACACGTTTTGTGAGTCCAATAATTATACTCACAAGTTATTCAAGCCTCACACATCTTGAGAATGGGCGCTTATATTTGAACGGTCGAAACATGTCGACTTTTAATTCCGTCTACATATTTTTTGTAGCCTGTTGAGTTTCTATCACCAATTATACTGTTTTACATTTCGGTCTTGATCATTATTTTGATAAGGATTTTACACTCGTTAAAATAAACATATTCATTTAAATATTTTAAAAGTACTCATGTGGTCTTTAAAAACGTAAGAGCATCAATATTGTGAAAGTTATATTTAACTTTAAAATTAACAATTTGAGAACAGACATTTTGAGTTAATGAAATTAAATATTTTATCTTTTAAATTTTTGTGCCCACATTTCAGTATATTAAGGACCTTCCGAGCTCTGTTTAAAAAAAAAAATATCGTATGATATATATATAAGAAAACAAAAATAATCATAGTAGTAGTATTTGGTGGTAAATGTAGCGTATCGTATTTGAAGAATATGTTGTGCTACATTTTATGGTGAATTTGTGAACGTAAGTTTCAGAATGCATCGAAACATGAGGATGCTCATCGCAAATCATCTTTATCCAAAGAAAACCATGTAACCTAAATATCTGGCAGAATGAAGCGGTTTTTTAAGCAATGAAGCATACAATATGTAACATATAGTTTCAATATCTTATTCTTAAACATAACATATTTCAATGTTTTTAAAATGTCACTAAATGCCTTCAGTTATAGAAAAAAGAAATATCTTGCGAATATGTATTAGAATTGCTATGCAATCTGAATTTTATTCTTCAAGCACTTTTTTTTCTTCAAATTTTCTTGCAAAGAAGACTCGATTAAAGCTGTAAAATTGATTATCCCTAAAATTTTGTATATAGCTTTAAAAAGTTAAGTTAATTTGATTTTAGTATGCAATCCTCGAATAAATATAGTACAAACAGTATAATGTAAATACTATCAGATAAAAAGTTTATGTCTTTAAATTCTAAAAGCTTAGAAAGTCATAAGTAATTTATAAATCGATTCAAATTTTGTTTTCAAAGGAGATTAAAATATAAAAAAATTTCCTTTTTGTTCATAATATTGCTAAAAATTGTCGATTGCTTAGAAACTAAAGAGACATTCTCTATTAACTAATAATTAATCCTCTCCGAGCAATCACAGAACATTATTTCAAATTTTTTTTACAATCAGAGCTAGATTGCTTAGCAACCTAGTAAAATTAAGTATTCCTCTTTTGAAATAGTCTATGGGTTGTCTTAAAATATTCATTTGCACCAGCGACTTTTTTTTGGCTGTTTTCTGGACTATCGCCAAATACCTCTATTGTGACCCAATTTACGACCCAATTTTTTCAAACGTTTGTCCGACAAGGGTCAGAATTCTAAATTTGTAATATATATATATATATATATATATATATATATATATATATATATATATATATATATATATATATATATATATATATATATATATATATGTATGTATATATATATAATTATTCAGAAAAAGTAAGCTTTTGTGTTTGATTTAGTAACTTAATTAATAATTCGCAAGAATAAATTAGCTTATTTAAGGTCATCTCTAGGATCCATTAAGAGAGATTGACACTTCCCTCGTGAAAATCCGATCATTAGTACGAAAGTTATTAAGGGCGATATCTTTTTTATGCGGACCGTATTTATATAAAAGTAAGCTTTGTATAAAAGCAAATTTAATGGAATAGGGTTATTTATGTGCCTCGAAGAACTGTAAGAGCTCAGCATTTTATGAATTGATAATGCGTAATTAATGTTGGTAAGCAGTTTAATTGCTGCGAACCAGGGTTAATATTACCCATATGCTAAAAAATTAATAGCCTAGCCGGACGAAACAGTGCCACCCAGATCTTTATTTTGTGACGTATTTATAAACGTTTATTTTATATTCGTAATAAAAGTTTAAAAAATCATGAAGATCAGATGCTTTTAAAAAAGTTTTATTGTATAAAAGATTGATTTATAACACTTTAGAAAACAGCCTCTTCTGACAATGTATAATTCTTTAAATATAATTCCCAAGGCTGTAGAACTGGGTAATTTGATAAATATTTAAACTTTTTTCATTTTAAATATCGTAAAAATAAAATCTTTGGAGTAAGCTACAGCCGTCACATTTAACACATAATTAATCTTTTCTAACTAAAAAAATTGTCACTAAATATAGGATTACCCAGATATAACAGCAGTTCTTTGAAATTAAAAGGAATGAATTTTATAGAAAATTAATCAGATATTAAAATAAATATCAACATTTTTTTCAATTGAAATAAAATTGTAATATTTTTATACATATAAACTAAATTAGTTCTTACAACAATAAACAGTGTTTATTTAAAATAATTCTCCTAATAATAACAATAATGACAATAAGTATGGTCTTCATAATAAAAATTTTAAAAATGTTATTAAAATTTACCTCACTTTCAAATAAATGCTTGTTTATAATAGTTTTACAGCAAAGTTAATTTTTCTGCAGATGTTTTCCCACGTACATTTCTGTTTTTCTTTTTTTTTTTTCAGAATAAATTTTTCAATTCTATTCTACTAAGTATTTTTCTGATTGCAAAGTTACAGTTACAAAGTTTCCTATACTTGACAATTACAGTTACATGGACACATTTCTTTACATTTAATAATTAATCTTCGTATATATTCTTTCTTTAACATGTGCATCTTCATAAATATTCAATTGCAGCTATAAATTTTTTAGAATGTTTATGAAATAGTCGTCATTATTTTTTTTTACCGACTACTCATTTTAGTTAGATAAAAAGAGAATTATAACTTTGGTAGTAATTTATATTTGCTACTAACCAAATCATAGATTCCTAACTCTTTCTTCGCAAACTATTTGTTATCTTCCTATTGCTAAAACTTATTATTAAAAGAAAATTTAATCAAGAAACTAGCTAACATATTACAATTAAATTCCAAGTTTCTAATAACTTATTTCCCGTTCTATTTTTGCCATTCCTCTCTCGCATTCTTCTTTTCCCCCATCATTTTCTTCTTAACCCTGATGATCCACCAATTTTATCTCCTGTTTCTCCACTTCCTGATCCTTCTGATCCAACATTTCTATTTCCTTGTTTCCCCACTTTCTGATCCTTCCCCATTTCCGTCCAATATTCTTCTTGTTCTTGATACTCTTCTGTGTGAACCTCCATTTCCGTCTCCTGTTTCACCACTTCATGATCTTCTTCAATTTCCATCTCCTGTTAGTCCATTTCCATCTCCGATTCCAAAATTTCCTGATCAGCTTTCACCCCATATCCTCTGAATAATCTGGTAAGAAATCAAACTCCGTCTCCAGCTTCTCCACTCCCGTTTCCTGTGCAACTATAAATATATATATATATATATTTATATATATATATATACATATATATATATATATATATATATATATATATATATATATATATATATATATATATATATATATATATATATATATATATATATATATATATATATATATATATATATATATATATATATATATATAAATTTTTTTAATATAAGTTTCTTTATAATCACAGAGCGTTTATTGTAGATACCTTGGTACGAATAGTAATAATTTATATCGTGATACTCATTACCACCAGAAAATGATGCAGACAAGAGTATAACAGTCATCTTGAATCTTGAATAAGAACAAGATAAAGACGAGAGAATAATTGCGGTGAAAAATAAAAAAAGGCAAGGTAGTCATAATACAAATTTTAAAATAATGGATGGCGTACATCTTGAGTGGAATGGCTCCGTTGAACAACTATGGGTACCGATTATTTTCTGTCAATTACGTCAAGAAATTCTTTAACATTTTCACGTGCACCAACACCAGGTTATCTGACTTTTGCTAAGAGGTTAGATAGAATAAGGAAAAGGTTCTACTGGCCAAAATCTAGTGTTAGACGATACGTATCTCCGAAAGTCCTATTCTCAGACTCTGGAATTGTATTACTTTCAAAAGTGGTAAAGGAATTATTGAAACTCTAATGTTAAACATCGTACTACCACAGCCTACAATCCTCAGGCAAATGATGCAACCGAAATATTTAACAATAATTCTTATATCCATCGTTGAACAGAAGACCCAGTTTTCTGATTAACGACTACTAATGTTACGACTACTAACTCTGTAGCTGCGGTTTACTTTTTAAATGGAACTAACCCGTATTCGCGTTACACGGAGAGGAAAACTATGATTACCTCTCATGGTTAGCCTGACGGCAAATGGACTCTAATTTATGATCCGTTTACACCTGAGGATATTTTAAGTCAGCACTGTGATCGATACAAGCCAGGTTCAGAATTCGTATCGAACACCCATTCGTTCGAATTCCGAATTCGTTCGAACCACATTGGAAGGCGATTGCTCTATCCCCTTAGTTAACAATATTGATGTATGTTGGCATTGATCAAAAAGACTGGAATACTGTTTTACCTTTCGTCACCTTCGCTTGTATCACCGCCAAACAAGAAACTACTGGTTTCAAACTATTTTATCTTCTCCTTGTTTATGAAGCTAAAACAACTTTAAACACTATGTTTCCTCATTAATTCGAGTTTAAGACTAATCAAGTCCCTCACCTTGTTTGTAAAGCAGAAGGTCGTGTGCGTAAACTCTATACACAAGATAACAAGCAATGCAAATCACTGAATGGTCTCTTATACACTAGGAGAACTTCTTTCGATCTTTATACCTGTTCTAAAGGTTGCGTTGTCTAAAAAGTAATTGAAAAACAAAATTTGGTTCTTATTGTGTAAAACGAGCTGTTTCTAAGGTTACCTATGAGGTCGAAGACGTTGCACTAAACGTAAAACTACGGACACCGTGAACGTGGTGCACATGAAACCATACTATGATCCATCATGTCAATTAGAACCATTCGATAACAAAAATTTTAATCTTCCAATTAAAACCAGAGAAAATTAAAATATAAAGGTCCTACCTCCAGGTCCCGTTCCAGAGCCCCCAAAGGTCAAAAAGAAATGTCTAAAAGAGAGGTCACCGTATTTTTTTTTTTTTTTTTCTACGAAGGATTTGTGACGTGTGTCCGAGTAGACGAGCGGTAAAAGTAATCACCCTCGCGAATCAGAGGTTCAGAGTTCTATCCTCTGAGATGGAAGAAAATGTAAATATATATATATAAAGATTAAAATTTTATTAATTCATTGAATGTCCTCTAGAAGTGTCTAGAAGCTTCTATTACATCATTTCCCGTTCCACATTGAATAGTATATAAGTTCATGCGTTTCAAAAGAAACGCAGTTACTCGGTTCACATATGTCAGGCGTGTCCAATAAATCAGTATTATTATTCATCTGGATTCGGTTTCGTTCTAAGCGACAATACTACTTTCTCTTCTGTGAAAATCCTGATACTAAAAAATTAAAATATTATTAATACAAAAGTTAAAACTTCAACAATAATACACTATGGTCAGTAATGCATCTAAATTACGTAGCGAATTTCGAATTATTTAAAAATTTACATCTGAAAGATACAAGTATATTTATTTATTTTATTATTATTTTTGGTTTTGAAATATTGTATCCTTTTAAAATCTGAATTCGAAAACAATATTTTTTTTCATTATTTTTAAGCATTTTTAAAGCATGAAATGAAAAGGCTTCTGAATAAATTAAATTCATAATTCTTATTTGTAAGATTGAACTTTTTCGGAAACTATTTTACATAGCTTTCAGAAATTTGTAATTTTGTTTTTTAGTTACATTACAAAAAAATATGAACTAGTGAGCAGAATTCACTGTTTGCTGACGCTCCCCTATCTCCGAAGATTACTATGCAATCTTATAAGATTTGCTTTGAATAAACCATGCTCGATTCAAACACTACTAAGTTAAGCCTTTAGAAATGTGTGCAAGCATAAAATCCCAAGGATATAAATAAATTATTTAAAACCTTAATACTAATTCCACTAAAAACTAAAATTTTTACTATATAATACGCTATTGAAATAAAAAAAATTAAATTGAAATTGCCTCATTGTCTTTGTTTCTAAGTTTTGAAGTCAAAATATTGTCTATTGTACATAAATGATGTAGAGTTCTCAAAAAAAAAAAAACTGCCAACCCTTAACAATTTTTCCACCCTAGACAATTTTTAACTTTCACATACTAGGACTCAATCTTAATGACTCAAATCAGTGACCTCAAATATGCCAGTTAATTAGTGCAGAGGATATTTAAAGTTACAAAAACACACCTCAAAATGTACGGATTCGCATTTTTAACTTAACAAAATGCAGGGGGTAGTCGAAATCTGGGAAATAGGGTTCTAATAGTTTGGTCAAGATAGCAGGCCAAAGTTTGAACCGTTTAATGTTAATTTTACTTTTTGCGTATTTCACTAAGCAATGAAAAATGTTTGCACCTAATTATTAAAATTTTTAATCCAAAGATAATCTCATGCAAAAAATAAGCTTTAGAAAGTATTTATTATTTTATTATTTTGTTTAATAATGTACGAAAAAATTTGAAATTGTAAGGTCATTTTTCACGTTAATGTTTTAATTTTTTTCCTCATTTAAAGGAATATAATTTTGCATGACGAAATACAAAATTTTAGCAAATTCAATTGAATAGTTCCAAGTAGATCAAATGTTAAAAAAGTCAGATATTTAAAATTCGATTTCTCAGGAGTTAATAGAACGATTTCGATCAAATTTTTTATTTTGCCTAGTCAAATTATATTCCTTAAAATGTTGTAAAAATTTGCATAATTTACAATTCAAAAATTTTCAACCATTATTAATAAATAATAAATAATAATAATAAATAATAATAATAATAAATAATAATAATAATAAATAATAATAATAATAAATAATAATAATAATAAATAATAATAATAATAAATAATAATAATAAAAAAATAATAAATATTTATCGAAAATTGTTTTTTGCATGGAATTATCTTTGGACAAACAAAGTATATAATTGCGTGCAAAAATTTTTTAATTCCCTTAAAAAGTTCGCAAAACATAACGAAATACCAAAAAAGTAAAATAACATTTTTGTGTCAAAAATTTGGAACTCTCTCCTGACCAAACAGTTGGGTCCGTATTTCAGAGATTGCGGCCACCCCCTATAATTTAATGGTCAAAAAACCGAATCCATCGATAAAAAGGTATGTTTATTCAGAGAAAGCAAATTTTTGTGTCTAATTTCGTAATTTAAAATATCGTAGGCACAAGCTATCTAGCATATTTGTCTTTACCCCCTCCAGCCAATAAGATCGAACTAGAACGTGAAGATCATATCATTAAATCAAAAGTTAATCAGGGTGGATATTTTTGCTTTTGGTGCACTGTGCCTAAGGTTAGACCCTTGAACGATTAAAGATGGTTATTATTATGCACTGTACTTTATTTTATTGTAGTTTTGATAAGTAAAATAAATCTCGAAAGTTAACCCTAATATAAAATAATATCGTTTCTAAAATGTTAATCAAACTATTTATTTCTCAAAAATTTTTACTTTTTTCTTTAGTAGTATGGTTTTTAGCATAAAGTTCAATTTTCACATAGTTAACCCAATAATTTTATGCAAAAGCGAATTACTCATGGTCTGATACTTATCCACCTAAAAAAATTTATTACTTTAAAAAAATATTATTTGCGTGTATATATTGTATATATAAAAATATTATTTCCAACAATAATACACATTAATCAGTGATACAATGAAATATTCATAGCAAAAGTTTTAATTATTTGAAAATCCACTATTTGAAAGGAAGATATATTGAAATTTTAGAGAGCAATATTGAGATTTATGATTTTTAGCTAAAAAATATTGTTATCTTTCAAATTTAAATTGAGATATATTTGTTTCATAATGTCAAGGCATTTCTTGAAGAACTAAATTAAAAACTTTTGAGTAAATAGAATTTTAAAATTCGGTTTTGAAGTTTATGTTTATGAGAATTTTTTTATTTTATTTAATTTTATAACTAAGGTTCAGAATCTGACCCAATTCTGAGTTTGCGACAACCAATGTTCAACTCTGAAGGCCTGTAATTTGTAACCCAATCCAGAAGACAAGGGTACTCTTAGATCAAATATTGGGAGAAATTTGTCTTGGTCGATCAGTTTTTGATGGAACTTACCTGCACTTGCGTTACATGGAAAAGAAAACCTCGAAAATATGCAGAATTTGTTTCGACCAAATATCGTTAGGATTCGATCCCAGGTCACCATATTGGGAGGCGAACTGCATATCCCCTGAGCGACAACAGCTCAATGAAAACTATTTGACAGATTTTTCTAAAATATTGAATGTGTTGTTAATATTATCGAAATAATATAAATATTTATATGCAATACTATAAAAAAAGTTTAGTTCTTAGAATAGTAATACATATAAATATTTATATAAGTTATAAATATTTATAAAGTTTGCTTTTGTCACCATATTTTCCAGATAGAG
Source organism: Parasteatoda lunata (assembly GCA_949128135.1). NCBI lineage: Eukaryota > Metazoa > Arthropoda > Arachnida > Araneae > Theridiidae > Parasteatoda > Parasteatoda lunata. The sequence goes on along the minus strand of OX421974.1, from coordinate 32,429,725 downwards.
ACAACCTGCATTTTAAAAGTCAAACTCCTCCAGAATTTTTTTTAACAGAAAAAAATGCGTTTATCTGTGTGTGTGTGTGTGTGTGTGTCAACATGTCAACAGAAAAAAATGCGTTTATCTCTGTGTGTGTTTCTGTTCATAAATTAAAACATTTTCTGAACTGAATAAACACGTTTAAGCTTAGACTCGTTAATGTTTGGTGCAGGAAGTATTGATCTTTGTAATCCCTTACATGTATTGAATAAATGATATGCATATATAAGTTTAGACTCATTAACGATTACTGGAGGATTGATCTTTGTAATCACTTTGCTTCAATTTAGTGTAACCTTAATAAGTAAAATAAATTCACAAATAATGTAATGGCATAAAAAGTTGCATTTTTTTCCTTAAAAATTTGATAGTATGTCTAGTGTAGCTAAGTATAAATTGTATTGGAGATTAGGAATTATTAGAATTTAAAATTATTTTAATGAAGTTCATTAGATCATAGTAAAATAATAAAAACCACTTACTAGGGTTTAACGGCCCGCAAAAGCATCTAAAAATAAAACGAAAGTTTATTTTTTATTAAACGAAAAGTTTATTAAACGAAAGAAAAAAGTTTGTCTTACTGTGTTACATTTATCGTAACATTGACCTTACTTTCTACCTCTGAGGAACACTGTGATTTGGTTGAGAAAAAGTTTTGCTTTTGCGATGTTTACCTCCATTAGAGCTTAGGGCACTTCGAATAAATAGTAATGATAACAAGAATTGAAATTATTAAAAGAAGAATATAGTTCCAGAAGTGTTTTGCAAGATTCAACATTTTAATAAATAGATCCTTAGTATAAATTTTTCGCTACTCCTTTTTTCCATTTATAACATTTGTTTTAAAGTGTTTTTATCGATACATTTTTTTTTAAAAATTTTAATTTAAAGCAAAGATTCTAATGAAACTAAGACATCTCTTCTGTGTACTCTACAATTACACGTTTTATGAGACGTTGCGCATGGGATTGCTAGCTGTTATTAATACAATTACACCGTTAACATTAATCCTTAAACTTAATTAAAGTTGTTTTAAGGTTAAAGCAAAAAAATACAGGTTGAGTCATTAAGAAGTGTGCAGTTTCAATAAAGTGCTCGGAAAACTACATTATTTTTGTATTTAACTTTAACTACAAGTGCATAGTTACAAATGTAGTTAACAACAATTACAACTACTTTTTTTAATGTAGCAACTACAAACAACTTTCAAAACGTAGTTACTACTTCACAACTTTACGGAACTGAATTTTGCTGGAATAAATAATTTACACTTGTATAATTTACACAGATGGAGAATTGATCTTACACATTATATTCAAAAAGGTATTGAATAAAAATTGGCCTATATTGAACTTGCAGAATTATTTAGAAATATTTATTCATGTTTAAATGAGCCAGTTTGCTATTCTAAAACATTTCATTATATTCTAAAACATTTCAAATTTGTTCATTTTATATTCAACTTTTTATATCCTTCTCGACAGTGATCATTTAATTTAAGAAATGCTCGGAAATTATTAAATACTCTTTATTTTTTTAAGTGTTTATTGCTCCTTTATTTCCTCTAAAAAATTAAGTATATCAAAAATATGTTTCCTTCATTTGAAGTGACATCATTGTTTCATGAATGTACATTCACATGTGAAAAGTTCACAATAGTGATAAAATATCTTTTATTTGTAATCGCTATCTTAAATATTAGTTATACGAGACTCTAAGTACACAAATAATGTTAAATTGTTGTCACAGGGTCATTTTAAGTTGCATCCATTAACAGACCCAGGAAGATTTGTACCCATCAAATTCAAAACATTACTTGTGGTAGAGCCCTACTTCCTTACTAAAATAACGTAAAAAGTAGTTAACAAAAAAAACTTACTACACTACTTTTCTTCAAAAACAGCAGCACAATACACTGCAAACTACAAAAAATTAGTGGGTAGAGTAGTTTCACTACTTATAGGGCGCTAAGTCCGACCTCTGGTTTTAATGAACTAAAAATCAAGAACAATGCAACAGAATTGTATTTAATTATTTTAAATTTTAATAGAAACAATAGTTGATATTATATTTGTGACCCCTTAGTCATTTGACACGCATGGAGCGATAATCTATTTCCTCCTTAATGCGTGTTAAAGTATCAGAATTAAATCTATCGATAGAGATCAAATCTGCTTAAATTTTCAATGATGGCGAACTTTCCATATCAGTTTTCTGCGTATTGTGCAGGAAGAATGTTTTCAGTCACTTCTTTTTTCAAGAGCAAACTGTCATTTAAAACCACTTTTCTACATCTGTTAAATCTTCGTTGATGTCACAGTTGACAAAGTTGACGACTTCATTCTTCAAATAGATGAAACACTACCACACAGGTCGGACAGCAAACTTTTTTCTGTTCTAAACATTGCAAAATCCCTCCTAGCAAAGGAAAACTTTCTCATTTTCCCGAATTAGCGTATAATCTCCATTTGTTTTACGTGTGATTATAAGTAAAATAATTTTCACGCGTTTCTCCTGGTGTAAAAATTTTCATTTTTCCAAATGTTAATAAAAATAATTTTCCCAAATAAACATATATAAGCATTTTATAGTTTATAAAATGTATTAAGATTTGGATTTTATTTTTGAATTCAAAAATTATTTTTTTAGTTCATGAAATCATTTCAAAATATTAAAAATTACTCACACGACATAGCTAATGCTAGAAAAATAAATTAATAAATAAAAAGGAAATTTCAACAATAAGCAAAAATAATAATAGTGATATAACAGAACAATAATAGAACAATGTGGTGATAGTAATTATCAAAATCAATGATAGTAATTATGATTAATTTAAATTATGAAATTGTTTTATTAAATATTAAAAGAGCGTGTTTCATTAAAATATTTATTTTACAGATTATAGGAAAAAAATATAAGTTTTCAGTTTTAAATAGAGGCATTAATTAAATGCTATTTGAAAATTAACTTGGAATTAAACTTTAATTTGATATTAAATATGTCATATGTTTAAAATTTGAACATTTTGCTTTATTTTTTATGGAATGCCGAATAGCAAATCGTAAAATTGTGTTTTCTGCATAATAATTTAGAGGAAATAACAAAACATTTCTCAGTCTCAATCATTTGGTTGATAACGTTGAATTATAGCTGCACTTATGAGCTATTTATTGTTTTTTATTTCTACAATTATAATTACAAATATTTTAGTTGAATGACGTCATTGTTTAAAATTATGTGTTGTGCTGTGCTCAGAACAGAAGCTAATAAAAGTGCCGAAGATCTTTTAAATATTGAAAAATATTCTCCAAATACTTCCGTTTCATTGAATAAATAAAGAAAAAAATTCATAATTAAGTAAGTTGACTTTTAACATATAGTCATGAATTATATTTTTGCAAAATGAATCAAAATTGTTTTCTTTATATTTTGTAAAAATATTTCTTTATATTTCGTATAACTTAGTTATAATTTTCAAAATATTTTACAAAGCAAATAAAAGCGTCGAAATCTTTTAAATATTTAAAAATACTCACCAAAACTTGACACTTCATTGACTAAATAAAGAAAAAATAATAATTAAACAAATTGTGTTTTAACATTAAGTCATGATTTGTATTTTTGAAAAAATGAATCAAAATTGTTTTATTTATATTTTATATTAATTAGTTATATTTTACAAAATATTGAAAAATATAACTAAAATTTTAAATTTAAGAGTTAGTATTTATGAAAGTAGACAGTATTTCATTCCAGAGTGAAGAAATATTATGTGAAAATGATGATGGTAAACCACATTTCGCGTCACATTTAGATCCTACCACAATTTTCTCTTTTTTTTAAATCGCTTCATTTGCGTTCACGATAATAATCTAAATTAAATAATCCGAAAAAAATTAAAGAAATACAAAAATACTTATTTTTGTTCAACTTAAAACTAAAAATAATACTTTATTTTAAAATGACATTTGAACTAAAAATTATACTTAAAGCTAATAGATAGCAATGTAATATTAAGGAAAAGCGCTTAATGGCGTGATAAATACTCTTAATTTTGATATTATTGCGTAAAATCCCTCCTAGCAAAGGAAAACTTTCTCATTTTCCCGAATTAGCGTATAATCTCCATTTTTTTTTACGTGTGATTATAAATAAAATAATTTTCACTCGTTTATCTTGGTGTAAAAATTTTCATTTTGCAAATGTTAATAAAAATAATTATCCCTCATAAACATATATAAGCGTTTTATTGTTTAAAAAATGTATTAAGATTCGGATTTTATTTTTGAATTCAAAAAGTGTTTTTTTTTTAGTTCATGAATCACACCACATAGCTGTTGCTACAAAAATTAATTAATAAATAAAAAGGAAATTTCAACAATAAATAAATTGAAATTACAACAGGTCAATTAGTCAGTCATGTGTTTCATCCGACTGTGACTTCAATTAAAGACGCTGGTTGCATTTTTTGACACTGATTGCACCGACGCACTAACGCATGTGAACGTTGTAACAATTGGTCTGTTGTGAACAACACATAAAGAGTCAGCGACGAATTTTTAATCATTCTTGATGATGATCGGAAGAACAATAATAGTAAAATAATCGAACAATAATAGAACAATGTGGTGAAAGTAATTATGATTAATTTAAATTATGAAAATATTTTATTGAATATTAAAAAGGAGTGTTTCATTAAAATATTTATTTTACAGATTATAGCAAAAAAATATATAAAAAAGTTTCCAGTTAAAAATAGAGGCATTAATTAAATGCTACTTGAAAATTAACTTACAATTGAACTTTGATCTTAAATATGTACTATGTTTAAAATTTCAGCATTTTGCTTTACTTTTTAGGGAGCGTGTAGCAAATCGCTAAATTATGTTTTCCTCATAATAATTTAGAGGAAATAACAAAACATTTTCCAGTCTCAATCATTCCGTTGATGACGTTGAATTATAGCTGCAGTAATGAGCTATTTATTGTTTTGTATTTCTACAATTATAATTACTAATATTTTAGTTGAATGACGTCATTGTTTAAAATTATGTGTTGTGCTGTAACTCAAACACAGAACAGAAACAAATAAAAGTGCCGAAGATCTTTTAAATATTGAAAAATATTCTCCAAATACTTCCGTTTCATTGAATAAATAAAGAAAAAAATTTATAATTAAGTAAGTTGAGTTTTAACATATAGTCATGAATTATATTTTTGCAAAATGAATCAAAATTGTTTTCTTTATATTTTGTAAAAATATTTCTTTATATTTCGTATAACTTAGTTATAATTTACAAAATATTTTACAAAGCAAATAAAAGCGTCGAAATCTTTTAAATATTTAAAAATACTCACCAAAACTTGACACTTCATTGACTAAATAAAGAAAAAATAATAATTAAACAAATTGTTTTTTAACATTAAGTCATGATTTGTATTTTTGAAAAAATGAATCAAAATTGTTTTATTTATATTTTATAATAATTAGTTATATTTTACAAAATATTGTACAATATAACTAAAATTTTAAATTTAAAAGTTAGTATTTATGAAAACAGACAGTATTTCATTCCAGAGTGAAGAAATATTATGTGAAAATGATGATGGTAAACCACATCTGGCGTCACATTTAGACCCTAATACAATATTCTCTTTTTTTTTTAAATCGCTACATTTGCGTCCACAATAATAATCTAAATTAGATAATCTGCAAAAGATATATACTTATTTTTGTTCAACTTAAAACTAAAAATAATATATTTTAAAATGACATTTAAACTAAAAATTATACTTAATGCTAATAGATAACAATGTAATATTAATGAAAAGCGTTTAAAAGCGTTATGAATACTAGTAATTTTGATATTATTGTGTATTTAGAGTGTAATATTTTTGACAAGAAGTATAATCTTAAGAAATATAATCTTAAGGGTTTGGCAATTTTAATCCTATAATCTTTCGTTACAGAGAATAGAGTTGAAGTTTTTCCTAGTAATTAAAAGCTTATGACTCATGAAATCTGGTGTGTTTCATTTGCAAAAAAATTACTAAAATCTGCCATTTTAAACCTTGATGAAAAAGTAATAAGCTAAATATTTATTCATAAGAAATAATTATGATATTCTAAATATTCCTCATAACATAGGTCAAGATGGAATTGTTATGAAATTAGGATATTCCCTTAGATAACACCTTTTCACTGATTTCAAATTTAGGAACAGCAATGAATAATATATATTGCAGTTTTTATTAAAATAATTTAGAAAACTTTTTTTACCATTTATCATCATTACACACTTCTTTTCCATTTTTCCTCATTCTTGTTAAGAAAAAAAAAAGATTAAAAAGAAATATACACAGTAGGGTAACAATCCCCAAAATGTAGATCAAGAAAGAATTGTTATATAACTAAGATTTTCGCTAAGGTAGCACTTTTCCACTGATTTAAAATTTAGAAACAAAAATGAATAAATATTGCTACTTTTATTATAATTATTTAGAAAACTTTTTTATCATTTCATTACACGCTTCTTTTTCATTCTTCCTCATTCTTCTTAAAAAAGAGATATCAAGGAAATATTCATACTTGGGTTGTTAACATCAAACAAGAGGGACAAAAAGAATTTTTAGAAAGCGAGGATTTTCGCTTAGGCTAATTGTTTCCACTAATTTGAGATTTAAAAACTATTATGAATGAATAATGCTACTTTTATTGTTATTATTTAGTATTTTTTTTTTTTTCAATTTCCGTCCATTTACTCTTCGTTCTCTTTCTCGTTCGTCTTGTTAACTAATCATTTTCATGAAAATATATCGTTCGTTAAATTTAAAACATGCCACCGTAAATAACTTTTTTAACTCTAGCAATTTTTAAAAATTGGTGAGTAGGTTTTATTCCCTAAAATAGGTTTTATCTCATAATGACGCATTAAAACCCAGCTTTATTTAGTAGGGGAACTTTCCCCCTCTTAAGAATTTTGTTGGCAATCCACAAAAATAAATATATTTTGCTTGGTGATGCGTTATAATCAAAAGAATGACAACCCTTATCATAGAAAGGAGCATGAAAAAAACATATAAAAAAATACAGTATCAACTTCTAAAGGAATCACTACAATTTAAGATGGGTCTAAAAAAATCCTAACATTTTTGACAGCCGAAAGAAACTAAGTAATAAGTAAATATAAGAAACATCTCTAACCTTCATCATAAGCAAGTAATCAATTTGGTTTTGACACCGCATTTTAATTTGCGTAATGTTTCCTAAGATTTTGAAACCATTTTAAATTTTTCTTAACGAAATTAATAATTTTTGACTATTAATATGTATACTTTGGTCTTTTCATTTATAAGGATAAAAAATTAAGGTTTATCGTACGGAAGCATTTGATATATAATTTTTATAAGATTCAAATTTATTTACTTTTGAACATGACGCTTTCTACTATATAAATATAAGGAAATGTTCATAATTATATAATTATTAACATCATATTACGAATTTTAATTCCTAACATAAAAGATTTCATTCTAAAATGTTTGTCAAAATAATTTTTTGATCCAAAAGATCAAACTAGCATTTTATAATATTAAATATAGCATAAGAATCATTTAAAGAATTTAAAATATATTTTTGAGTTAAACAAGTTCACGTGTCTCACCATATCCCTTACAAGCATAAAAATTTACTCCTTACTAAAATTAAAACTTACTCACCGTCGCTTGAGAGAACTGAAATTAAAATATTTAAGCATGAATTAAATCTAAATAATTACAGTAATTTATGTAAATCAATGATACAACAGAATTGCGTAGCGAATTTCTTTTCCTTTCCATTTGTCTTCCATGTATTCCATTTTGATATACTTTTTTTGGAGTTTAAATTGCAGTGTAAAGTTTTGAATATTTTACAAAATATATTTTAAAAACTTTTTGAATGTGGTAATAAAAAGGATATTTTAAATAATATAGAGAGCTTTACAAAAATTGTTTCCTTGTTACAAAATCACCAATTTGAGTCCAGTAGTTTTGGAAAGCCTAATTTATCGCTGTAAAATCATTTAAGATTTTCTTCAAGCAAATAGTAAACTTTAATAACGGAAATAGACTCAAAAATTTAAAAATATATCCAAAATTTACTAATATCTTTCTTTTTGAATTTTTTAGAATAAAACAAGAAAAGATAAAAGTTATGAATAATTCGTTTTTTTTTTCATTTTTAATATGTATTCTATTATTCTTATTTATTCTTTTAATACAACAAATTCTATTTTTTAAAGTTCAACTTTCAAATCAGCACTATATATATATATATATATATTTATATATATATATATATATATGTATATATATATATATATTTATATATATATATATATATATATATGTATATATATATATATATTTATATATATATATATATATATATATATATATATATATATATATATATATATATATATATATATATATATATATATATATATATATATATATATATATATATATATATATATATCTTTTGCATATTTATTTTTTTCTATTTTTCTAGCACAGTTTTTTGTATGGTGTCTTAAACTGGGTCAGAGATAATTGAATTTTCGATTACATAATATTTTATTTTATTTTTAAATCAATGCAGCATATATATTTCTTAATCTAAATGTTTATATTAATTACAGGTAAACTTTTTCTGAATTGAAATCAATCATTATCTGAAAATTAAAGAAGAAAGAAAATTAATTTATCAGCCGACACTAGATTAGCTATAAAGTAGTCAAAACAATAATTTCATGTATTTATTCTGAAATAGACATTGTATCTGTATGTTTTAACATTCAACAGTTCTATTTCGTAATTTACGTATCTTATTATTTATACGAAATCTGTAAAATATCGTTGTAGTTGTTGTAGTTTATTTACGATGCACTAGACCTGCACAATGGGCTATTGGTGACGGTCTGGGAAACATCCCTGAGAATGATCCGAAGACATGCCATCAAAATTTGGATTCTCGGCAGAAGGCATGGCACCCTGGCTTCGGTAGCTCGACGACCTGAGCGCGAAGTTGACGAGTTGATGACAGTTTAACGAGGTCTGCAGTCTGATGCAAGTGGTCACCCATCCGCATACTGACCGCAGATAGTAATGTTTGACTGTGATGTTGATGTGTTATACTGGGAACCTTAACAGTCTGTGCAAAAACACCCATCACCGTGTGTAACTTATGGAAATAATTCCGGGATAGCCGGATCAATCGAGGGAAAGCATGGGCAAGTTCGTCCAAGAGCCACGACGACCAGAGAAGATCAGCATTTGTCCTTAAAAGCGAGGCGTAAGAGAGGAGTAACAGTTTCTCAGCTCCCTCGTGACTTGTATGCAGTCACAGGAAATAAATGGTGACTGTTTCCAAACTATGTCATGAGAGAGGAATTGTAAGAAGACTTCTGTTTTCTCCCCGCACACTTCTACGAACAGGTGAGTCCGTTCAGCTTGGTACAGAGAGCATAGAGATTGGTGTTTGGATCAATGGGCGACCGTTCTCTTCTCTGATTAGTCAAGGCTCAGCCTAAACACCGATTTTCACTGAACGTTCATATGCAAAAAAACAGGGACTCGCTACCTACCCTCCAATGTCCACGAAATCGGCCATTATGGCAGAGCAGGTTTAATGGTCAGGGCAATCAATATGTTGGATGGCCGCACTGCTCTCCATGTCTGTAGGAGGGGCTCAGTGACTGGTGTGAGGTATGGGTATGAGGTCTTGGAGCCCTATGTTCACTTTTTCATGGGTTCAGTTTCCCCCGAGTTCATTTTAATGGGCGGTTATATGAGGCCACCTAGAGCTCTTCTGGTGGACGAATTTCTAGGGAGGGCATTTTCCAGATGGATAGGACAGTCAGATCTCCGGACCTCAACCCTAGAGAGCATGTCTTGAACGCTCTGGAGAGGTCAAATGCAAAGTCCCTTCCGAGAAGAATTCAGGGAATGAAAGCAACGTTGTTGTACCAGTGGGATCAATAGCCATATGAAATGATTAACTATCTTATTTAAAGTATGAAAGTACGCTGCAAGGCCTATATATCTGTCAGAGGGGACCGTACCTCCTATTAGCCGAGTTTATTTTATTCTGAAGCATCTGTTTCATAACTTCCATCTCCAACTAGTGTCTCTAACTAAATACACCCGCACGATTATGCGGGTGTATTGAAATAGTTGAAAGGTTATTCGTTTTGTATTGCATCAATTTATGTACATATAAAATTTTATTAAAATCGGAACAGTTGTTCTAGAGATAATTGACCAAGTCTGCATATTCTCTTAATTTCTTCCCCCAGTGTTTATATATACGCATTGCCTTGCGCTCTTAGAAAAGAGTTATCGGAATAAAACAAACTGGACTGACAACTGGGCCACTGTCAAGCTTGAATTCGATTTCGTTTTACGAAGTTGGAATATCTCCAGCGTCTCTTTTCGTGTAAACGTCCAATAACGCGACGATTGCTGCTTTTTTGGACCATTGCGATATGCCCCTTTTTTTCATTTCCGTTGGTTTCTTGAAGAATTTTTTTTTCAAATGAGTAGTCATAGATAAGAAAAAACTGTTAGAAAGCATTAAATATAATAAATTAAGTTTTTATTTTCAGCATCTTGCCTTTCGTATTATTTCTTAAAAGTGATATTTCTTTTTCAGAAAAAATACTATTAAGGAAAGCGATGAAAAATGTGTAAAATATTACGAACTTCAAATTCGGATATAATTACGATTGAGCTATTCAAAAGTTTCTTCGTAAAGTTTATTACATAAGTTACATTAGTTACATTAATAACATTAGTTAATTATTACTTTAAAATATGTTAGAGTAAAAATCAATTCACATATTTTCAGTACTTTTTAGGTCAATTAGGTCAATTAGGTCATTTTGCATTTTTAAGGTAGACCTTTAAAGGAAGGAAAAAAAAAGTTTCTTCATTGGAAATCTTAAAACGTGCTGCAATTTACCCAATTAAATAAAAATAACACTATAAATTAATCATTTGCTGAAAAACTCATTCTCATGATCATATGATATATTTTTTGAATCGTCCCAAAAAAAGGACTTTAAACGCTGACGCTATTAGCTAGAGTTGTTTTATATGAAATAAGTATTTCATCGTTGTAATAAACGAAAGTACGTGATCTCATGGACTAACACGAGGGATTATTTTGATAAGGACATTAACTCATCTGGATGCTGTTAAAAATTCTTTGAGCTCATAGATTAACGGAAATTGTTTTGATTAAGTTCTTAAGCAATATTTATTCAAAGATAAGGATGAATGTTTCTTTTTCTATAAAATTCATTATTTAATGATAATTTTAATAAGGTCAAAAATTTATCGTTATACTTATTAGATTGAACATATATTTAACAAGAAATATTTTTAGACTGTTATCAACTCAGCATAATACCATCAAAATTCCTTTATTGAATTTTGAACTGATCTTTATTTGATTGATCATATATTTACCGAGAAATATTCTCAGATTGTTATCGACTCAGCGTAATACCTTCAAAATTCAATTATTGAATTATGAATAACTTCCTAAATAATTTTAATTAAAATTTACAATTAAGTATAAGTTAAAGGTTTTGGCCATATTATAAATACCTCTAACTTAAAATATTCAGATTTTTTCTCCTTAATTAAGATATATATATTAAATAAAATCTACACAAACTTAATTAAATAAAATATAATACACACTTAAGATATACTTGCTGTATATCAACTTATCTGGTAAGATATACTTGTAATAATAGTGTTATTTTTTTCCGACACAATACATAACCACGCTAATCCATCGTTACAATTATTTAAAAAATATCATATAAATTAGCTTATAAATTCATTGTATAAATAAGGATATATAAATAATAAAGTATATGAATAATTATATAACATAAGCTTCATAATTAAAGGGTTATAAATTACTTTTTATTCCGAAGAAGAAAAATGATGTCTTAATTCCAATGAATCAATATATAAATCACTTCCGGAAAAGTTGAACTTAGATGTGATAAGCAGTTTATTTGTCAGAAACTCACTTCTAATAGTATCAGCCTTTTCGTTTTTTAACGCGTTATTTCCCATTTACATAATAATTTGTTACTTTTTTATATATAGGTATTAAAGTTTTTTTATGTCAAAAATTATAAACATGTATTAATATATTAACTGCATTCATTACAAAACTCTTTATATAATCCCTTAAAATTGCTTAAACGGAGAAATTTTTATACATTTTTCGTTGCTAAGTTCAGTACATATAATATGCTAATTCGAAAGAAACATTTATACTTTGTTTATTATTTCTCAAAACCTTTGAATAAATGCAATCTATAAAATTTTTCGTACCGTACATAGCCTGAAAAAAATATAGTTCTATAGAGATTATATATCAATGTTCCTATTACTTTGGTATTTATGCATCCGAAAAAAAATAATATACCAGTACGTACTGAGTATTTTAAAGAAATTTGGTGCAAATATTGTTACTTTACCGGGCACAATATAAATTCAACAAAGTTTAATTATTTATTTTATAAATATTTTTAGGAAGATCCACTTTTTTGTGTTCCGGAAAATAATTGAATTGAAATAGTATTAAATATATATATAATAGTATAAAATAGTCTTGAAACAGAACTTTTTTATGCCCGAAAAACCGAAAACTATCAAATATTCAATAAGTTCAATTTGAACTGAATTTATTGGATAGATTTATAATTTAAATTTTAATCGTTAAAGATTTTTTTTGTTTTTAAGCAATTATTTCTCTTAATTCATAATGAATATTCTAAATTCATTTTTAATTAACAAGCTTAATTTATTAATTAATTAATAAGCTCAATTTGAAAATATAATAAGCTTAATTGATACGACTTTAATGGAATTTGCAATGCTTTAATGGAAAATGCAACCACGCACTTTAGCCAAAAGTTAATTTGAAAAATCAACCTAACTATTTAAAGAATAGTCCGAATTGTTTTTACGTTTTTTTCAATGAATTTAGAGAAATAACCGCTGAAATTATAATGTCAAAATTTAGAGAAATTAATTCAAGTCTTATAATGATTCGTATACTTAAATATTTTATATTTTGTTAACTAAATTTAGTTTATATTAATTACATAAGCAATTTTATATACTTTCAAGAAAATTTAAAGAAAATTCAAAACTGCCAAAAGATAAAAATGTTCTTTTTAATCAATATGTGCCAAGACTTTTAATGCTTTAAAAAGTAAAAATCTGAAACAGATGTTTTTATTTAATTTTATGTTTAGTATTCTGTTCTTTGTCTTTTAACTATCTCAATTTTATATTTTTAGGCAAAATAGAATTCAGACACTTTCGAGTCTTAAATAAAATTAGAAGAGTTTGTACAAATTACCTGAAATAATTCATTCAATATAAAATAGAAAATATAAATTCTAAAACATGCATAATAATTTAAAATACATTTTATGCTTTCTTTAAATATTAAAGTAAAAGGACATTACCAGAATGTAAGCAAACAGCAATACCAATAAGAAACCAGGTTTGAATTTTAATAGATGACATTTTTAAATAAGAATTCTATTACAATCTCTTGTAAAATGAAATAGGGATGAAATAAAGAAGCTTATTTTATATATGCAATTTGAAAGTTTTTCTTCTTTTTTATCGCGTATAGAGATAAACAACTAACGATAGAGATAAACAACTAACTAGAGATAACAACTACATCTTCACGTTTTTGATACTTTAGTATAAGAAAAACATTCCTACTTCAGATATATAAATCTCATGACATGAACTCACCTCTTTAGCGTGCTCTTATCTTTGTAAACAGGGTTTTTCATCTTAATACTCATCTTAACGACTGGCAGGTCCACAGTTTTATATAAAAAAAAGTAGTTCGAAATTTAAAATATTATTTTCAAAAACCATGAAAATATGTAAGCACACTTTCATATCGTACACGTAAGACAGGTTTTAATATATATATATACATGCAGGTAGTAGAGAAAATAATAAAAACATTTCTATACTAATGCCTTTTTTTCATATTTCTCCAAAAATATTTTATGAGTTATTTTTTTATAAATTCAAATTCAAGAGTGTTTAGATTATGCAATTTAACATACATATGAATGAAGTTTAAAGCTTTTAGAGATTTGAGAAACCGACAATAAATTAATAAACCAAAAATAATATTTTTGAACAGCCTATGCCAAAAAATAAATAAGTGGTTTTGTAACTTGTGACAGTTAGTTTTATTATTATACATGTTACCGGCAAAGTATGAAACGCCGGTATTATATAGAATGCCTAGACATTGTACATAATGCCTAAAACTAGCCGGCAAGGTGTGAAATGATTTATATTTCCCACATTGCCTAGGCATTCTATAGAATGCCAAATGAGAAACCGGCAAAGTATAAAATACATCTAGGATTCGTCAAAATATCATTCAAAAATGACAAATGCAAAACGTCATTCAAGCTTGCCATGTTGCAACAAGTAGGTTAATTTCTTATTTTATATTTATATTTTATATTTTAATACTTACTGACGATAGATTAGAAGAAACATCAGTGTTTAAAGTATTGGGCAAATATATACCGGGCAATGGCACTTGACCCTAAAAAATACCAGTGTAGGGTATACCGGGCAAATGTATACCGGGCAGTGGCACTGAACCTTAAAAACACATCAGTGTAGGATATACCGGGCAAATATATACCGGGCAATGGCACTTGACCTTAAAAAATATCAGTGTAGGGTATACCGGCCAATTGTAATCCGGGAAGTCACAGTGAACATTAAAAAAACATGAGTGTTGGATATTCCGGGCAAATGTATACCGAGCAGTGGCACTTAACTAGACCTAGTATATATTTCGGACATTTACCAAAGGTCTAGTAATACTAGGTCTAGTTAAGTGCCACTGCCCGGTATACATTTACCCGGTATATCCTACTCTGATGTTTTTTTAAGGTTCAGTGCCACTGCCCGGTATATCCTACGCTGATGTTTTTTTAATGATCAGAGCCACTGCCAGGTATACATTTGCCCGGTATACCCTTCACTGATATTTTTTAAGGTCAAGTGCCATTGCCCGATATATATTTATTTGTCCGTTACTCCAAACACTGATGTTTCTTCTAATCTATCATCAGTTAGTATTAAAATATCGAATAAATGTAATTATATCCACGAATAAACTAATATCAAATCGGATAAAATAAATATTTCGGACGTTCATCAAAGTGACTATGTGATTGTCAACATTCACCGGTTAAAGTCAACAACCACTGTGATGCCACAATTGACATTACATATTTATTTCCTATCCTTTAAAATATCTTTGATTACTTGAACTTATTTTTATTTATAAAATTATATTTAAAATAAATCAAAGACCTAATCTTTGAAGGCGAACATAAAATATTTTGCCCATGACGCTTTCTAATGGAACATAAACTTATAAGAAAATGCTAATAATTAATTAATTATAAACTTCATATTCCAAATTTAAGTTCCTAACATAAAAGGTTTCATTTCTAAAATGTTTGTCAAAATAAATTTTTGATGAAAAAATGAAACCTAGCATTTTATAATATGAAATATAGCATAAGAATCATTTTAAGAATTTAAAATATATTTTTGAGTTAAACAAGTTCATGTGTCTCACCATATCCCTTACAAGCATTAAATGTTACTCACCAGTGCCGGGGATACCCCCTGAGAGAACTGAAAATAAAATATTTAAACATGAATTAAATCTAAATTAGTAAATCAATGATACAACAGAATTGCATAGCGAATTTCTATTCCATTCCATTTGTATTCCAATATTCCATTTTGAGATACTTTTTTTGGAGTTTAAATTGCAGTGTAAAGTTATATATATTATTGTAGTGTAATATATATTTTCAAACTTTTTTGAATGTGGTAGTAAAAAAGTTTTTCTAATTAATATAGAGAGCTTTACAAAAATTGTTTCATTGTTACAAGCTCACCAATTTCAGTCCAGTAGTTTTGGAAAGCCTAATTTATCGCTCTAGAATTATTTAAAATTTTATTCTAGCAAATAGTAAACCTTAATAACGAAAATATGCTCAAAAATTCATCTAAAATTTCTTAATATTATTTTCTTTTTTAAATTTTTAGATGAAAACAAAAAGAAAATAAAATGAAAGTTTTAATAATATAAATCTATTTTGCTGAAAAAATAAATCTATTTTTAAAAATAAATATACCTATTTTTAAAATAAATCTTTTTTTGAAAATAAATTTATCTGAATAAATCGTTTTTTTTTTTTTTTTTTTTTTTTTTTTTTTTTTTTTTTTTTTTTTCATTTTCAATATTTATATTACTCTTACTGATTCTTTTAATACAATAAAAATACAATAAATTCTGATGTTTAAAATTTAACTTTTAAATCTGCACTAAGAAAATTAATGAATTTTTAAATCTGCACTAAGAAAAGTAAAATTAAAGACTCTGTACTACGGATTTTCGTATGAATGTGGGATATTTTTTTTTAATTTGACTTCACTCGTAGACGCAAGACTTGAGTGCAAAAATTACCCTTTTTTTGGCCTTTACAAAGTCTAATGCAAGTTTTTTAAAGGGTACAATTAGCTGATCCATTGAAAAACAACTTAGTAAATTTTTATTTATTAGATGTATAAATTTTTTGCGTTTCATCATTGACTTAGGATAATTTATTTATCTTTTTCATCCACTTGCATAGTTGTGTCAGAACAAGCATTGTTCACAACAATTTGTTTTCACCGTCATGATAACTGCCATCACTATTGATACACATTTATCTGAATAAGCATGTCAATATGTCTTCACCCTCAAATGCAATATTCAAAACAGACAAAAAGCAATGAAAGTTTTTAATGTTAAATAAAATGCATTCATTATGTAATGTATGTATTAAAAAGTTTGGAATAAATTATTTACTCAAATTAGTCTTAAATTTTACTATAAATTCAACAAAATTTTCTTGTCATTTGAAAGCTTTCCTGTTGTCATTACATAAATAGCTTTTCTCTTCTTTTTTTCAAAACTTGCAACTAGTTAGGGCAAAACGTCATCTGAAAATAATTACTTTATCTGATTTAAATCTCGTTTTTAAAAAACGAATTAAGTAGTTTTCTTTTTATATTCCTTAAATATGTTATAATTTTAAATCTAATCTTAAAATAAGTTTCATTTTTAAAATGTTCTTAAAGTTCTTGTTATGTTCTTGTTATTCCATTTTAACCGCAAGTTCAACCGCAAGTTCAACCGCAATTTCATGTCATTTGAAAGCTTTCCATTTGTCATTACATAAATTACAGTTCTCTTATTTTTTAAAATATTCAACTTGTCAAGGCAAAACGTCATCTAAAAGTACTTACTTTATTTGAATTACGTAGTATAGAATTGAAATTCTAAATAATATAAAATTCTAAATAATATAATATTAAATACTGGGATAATTTAAACAACAGATGTAGTTGCTCTACTGTTGCGATTTTAGAGATAGAAGTAGAGGTTTAAAATTTTTATTTTCTTCATTTTCCAGCATTCAATTTCTGTCGTAAAAGAGGATACATTCATAAAAATCATTTTAAAAATTTGGAATATATATTTGAGTTCAAGAAATACTTTCACATGGTTCATCACAACACTAACAAAATTTAACATATACTCACCACCAAGTAAACCACCTAAAAATAAAATATTTCAAAAAAATTAAATCTAATTAACAACAGTAATTTACGTAAATCAAGGATACAATAAAACTGTACACGAAATTTTAAATATTTATCTTCTTCATTTTCCAACATTCAATTTCTGTCATTAAAGAAGATTCATTTCTAAAATGTTCTTAAAATATTTATATTTCATTTAATTTTATAAATTAGAGCATAAAAGTCATTTTAAAAATTTTGAATATATTTTTGCGTTCAAGACATACTTTAACTTGGTTCCTCACATCACTTGCAAAATTTAAAATTTACTCACCAAGTAAGACATCTGAAAATAAAATATTTCGAAATAAATTAAATACAAATAAAACCTATAATTTATGTAAATCAGGGATACAATAAATTTGCATTACGAATTTTAAATATTTATCTTATTAGAAAAAATACTCTTCATTAATTAATTAAAAAATTTCATGGTCAAACATTCTATAGCTGTTACAAAAATTTTCAAAATGTAATTCCAAATTACTAAAATGTTCTCCAAAATATTTATACTTTAAAAAATTTTTCCACTATTTCATAGTATCAATTATATCATAAAAATCATTTTTAGAATTTGGAATACATTTTTGAATTAAAGAACTACTTTTACAGTATTCAAAACATAATTTACAAGCATTTAAAATTAATCATCGTCCCCTAACCGTAACATGCTTCCAAACCATCTGAAAGCAAAATGTTCAATCATAAATGACATCGAAATGACACCAGTATATTAAATAAATCATTGATACAACGGAATTGCATAGCGAATTTTGTGTATTTCAAGAATTTCGTATGATAAAAAATTAGGTAACTTTGGAACTCTTTTCGATCTTTTTTTCTCGATACATAGTTTAAAATTCAATATAGAACTCTGAATTTACAAAGTATATTTGAAATTTTTTAAAAATAATATAATAAGTAAAACGTTATGAAAAATATTTAAATAAAATATTTCATGTCACAAAGTCTCACCAAGAGGGTAATACTTAATTTATCGCCTCAAAATAGACTAAAATATAATCCTAACAAATAGTAAAACTTGATATTAAAAACAGTCACAAAAGTTTAAAAAAAAATTGGGTTTACAAATAAATTCCCGCCGTTCGTCACAAGATGGCACAAATAGAAGATTGTGTCGAAATTGACTGGTGTTAAACGTCTTGTTGTAAGTTGCTTTATCTGGTAACAACGTAACCTTAAAGTATTAGTAATTCCGTATTAGTTATACGTAATTGTTTTCAAGCAAAAATGTCAAGCTTTGTGCCAAATAAGCACCATTTGAGGAAACTTTTGATTTACTTTCTTAATTTGAAGAAATCTTCTGCAGAGACTCATCGATTTCTTGAAGAAGCATATTGTGAGTTTTCTTTAAGTGAGAGAAGTTGTCGTGAGTGGTTTCAGAAGTTTAAAAACGATGAGTTTGACGTGGAAGACACAGAACGCAGTGGAATGCCAAAACTGTATGAAGACAAGGAATTGGAAGCGTTATTGGAAGAAGATTAATCCCAAACTCTAACTCTCTCCCGTGAATCGATGTTTAATTTTCGTAGAGGTAGTTACGTCACAAGTTTTTATTTCTTATAGTTATGTATACTTCTGTTGATATTTCCATCATTATTATTAATTTAATTGTAATTAATAACTCTTTTAGTATTATTATTGCGTTTATTATTCTAATTATTATTAATTACATGATTGTGAATTAAAACTGAACATTCAAATCAGCATGAAGCAAATTATCAGTAGTTTCATTTGATGTGGGATCTTTTCTCATTTGATGTGGGATCTTTTCTCATTTGATGTGGGATCTTTTCTCATTTGATGTGGGATCTTTTCTCATTTGATGTGGGATCTTTTCTCATTTGATGTGGGATCTTTTCTCATTTGATGTGGGATCAGTTTCTCCTATTACCAAAGAAAATCAGGGTGTATATATAACCTCTTTTTTTTATCGGCCCTTACAAAGTCTAACGCAAGAACTCTTTAAGGTTAAAATTTTAACACCGTTAAACAACGTTGTGAAACAGTATGAATCTTTTTCTTATGAGTCTATTTCATCATTGGCTTATGATAGTTCTTCATTTGCATCCCTTTCACTTGTATTGTCATGTCACATCAATAATTGTTGAAATCCTTTCACTGTTACAATAAGTGCCTTATTGTAACAGTGTATTGTAATTATTGATCAACTCATATCTAAAAATTATCGCTAAGTTTCCACTAAAAAATCTTAAAGCTGTACTAAACACACACATACACATACTAAACATATATTAAAAAATCTGGAACTGGAGAACTCTTGAAACCGTGAATGTCACATAGTAACCCGTCACAAAATATCCCCATTTTAGAGTAGTTCATTACGCCATTTACAAATAATGCATATTACTCACCGTGGATTGTTCTAATGGTGCGAATAAAGGAACCATTTGGAAACTTTGCTCAAATATATCTATACTTGTCTTATGCACTCGACTTTATAATTACCTTTCAGAAAAAATTAATAAGTACAATTAGCCCTAAGGTTTGGTATACTTGAGTGCCATTAGCCTTAAAATTTCGTAGAATCACTTTTATAGTTCTTTTTACTAATACAAGAATTTGAAATCTTTATTTTCGATTCATGTCCGGTTACATAATGTTTATATTTACTTAATTGGTGCAGCAGATATATTTCTATACAGTTGCCAAGAAATAGTTTTTTTTTTATCAACTAATATATGTAATGTAGTAAAATGAAATATATTATTATTAATATTATATAACAATGTATTGCATTATATAATATTAATGTAAATTTATTAAAATAAAACATTATTACAATATCAAGGATTTATGCTTTCAATGAAAGTTTTGTGTATATAAGAAATATTAACTTAAGCATGTATGTAATAAAATATCCTGTCCAAATTATTAGACGCACTATAAGATTCTATGTGAAATCTTAATTATTAGGTGATACAATACAGCTTTTTTGCTTTTACGCGACTGAAACCGGTTTGTACTTGTTTACGTTCGTGTATCAATTGGTTAAATTAGACGACATATAATATAAATTCTACGATTGGATAAATTATATATTATTTAAATATAGAGTACTTATTATATCAGGTATAATGTTAGTATATTATAATAATTAGACCAAATTATTAGACGCACTATAATGTTTTAATAATTACTTGTTTTACTCTAGTTTATATGCAATATTTTTATAGCTAAACATACATGTAAAGGGTTTTTATTCAGGTGATTTTTTATATACTTCAAATTTGTATTTATTTTTAATGTATTGCATTATAATATTAGTATTCTGACGTACGAACATTAACATTTATTAACCGGTTTTAGCCGCGTAAAAACAATAATGCTGTATTGTATCACCTGATTAATAAGTTTTTACATTTAATCTTATAGTCCTTCTAATAAATTGGTCTAGTTTGGTCTAGACTTTATATCAGTATCCCCAACGACATTGCACAGCCTTCTTTTGTTTGCTTTTTTATTAACAACAATAATCAATTAACAAGTAAGCAGAGTTGATAAAAATGGTATCCAAAATTCCTAACAAATATGTGTCTTTCTGCTCGCATTTAAAGAAACCGATGGAAGAATAAGAAATATTATTTCTTGAAGTCGATTTGCTTCTACAGCAAAGTAAAAATTCTTTATCTCGCATTTCGTTTGTTAAGGGCATGTCAGCATAAGACGCTCCCTTTTCAGTGGTCCAATCAATTTCAGTGCTCTTGTTTCTTTTTCAAGAAAAAATGTTACCGAAATATGCCGCCATGTCTAGAAATCCAGTAAGACTACAAAACTATAACCTATTTTTAATAATTTTATGATATATATTGTTAATGCTAGCACGAATTAAATTTCTTACTGACGTGTTTAACTTTTAAAAGCTTTTTATCTTGTTTCTGAAGCTAATTTGTGTAATTTGATAACGGAACTATATGTAATCGCGGATGATTACTTAAATCCTTACAGCAAGAGTCATTTCTTAACTTGCAACGGCTTATAAACACTGAATTATTCAGTAGTATAAATTTATTAGAGGTGATTTACTTAACAGCAAAGGAAGTTTTTTATGACTCCGCCTACTTGAAATGTTTTTAGGACGGAGTGAATAATAATAAAAATGCATGCTTTCAATGAATTATTTTTACATAAGAGAAAGATTAACTTACCAGCCGACACCAGATTACCTAAACAATATACAATACATTAAATTTATATATTTATTTTTATAGCTGCGTGTACCAGATTTTTTAAATAAAAAAGGAATGGGATAATGGATGGCGAATTTTTTTCTGGATCAGTGAACTGTTTTAATGGTCTGAATTAAACACCATTGCAACAATTCACAGATCCGGAAGAAAAGCTTAAATTCAAATGTTACAAGCTTCTGCAAGTGCAGCGCAATGATACCTTTTAATCCATTAATCGCCAAAATGTCAAGTTTTTTTTTCAATTACAATTTCCATTTTGTTTTCAAATGTTCGAATACCAATAAAAACAATAAGAGTAATTTATTTCCATTGGAGAAATTTTTTTGTTTTATATTTTATTTTAAAAAGTTAAGAACGAGTCTTTGGAATTTAGTGTTAAATATCAAAAAATTCAAAATATAATTGATTCATGTAGTCATTTGAAAAAAAAATACAAATAAATACACTTTAATATTCGTTTTCTTCAGGAAGTTATTAAAACAACAGAGTGTGATTGTTAATTTCTGGGGCTGATCAAAAAGCTCCTGAAAATATAATGTGAGTTACATATCCAATTAATATGTTCCATTTAACCTCTACCGGACTGAATACACTTCTCACCCAGCTAGTTATATAGGTTTCAAAAACAAAAAAAAATACAAATAAATACACTTTAGTATTCGTTTTATTCAGGAAGTTATTAAAACAACAGAGTGTGATTGTTAATTTCTGGGGCTGATCAAAAAGCTCCTGAAAATATAATGTGAGTTACATATCCAATTAATATGTTCCATTTAACCTCTACCGGACTGAATACACTTCTCACCCAGCTAGTTATATAGGTTTCAAAAACAAAAACAAAAAAATATTCGTATTCTTCGAATGAATCTCTTCCTGACTTTTTGGTTTTCTAATGGATTTAGATATCTATTTGGTGTGTTTCCCTGTAGCCTCAACCTGATACAACACACTTCTCCGATACGTAGCAAAGAATATTTAATGTGAGTATACTCTACTATGAAATTTTCAGATACAGAAAATAAAGTCCTCGTCCAAAATTCTCTTCAATTCTGAATTTAAATTGTAAAGTCTTTGACACTCTTAAACATTGTATAATTGGAAAATTTTGTGGAGATTGTTGAGATGACTCGAACGAATCTGTTGTAGATTTTTTTTATTATTTCGAAACCAAAGAAAAACATAAATTTTTACCAGATATCGAAGTATCTACAGTTATTTTGGGTTCATACATACTGCAATTAATGGTTACTCCCGAGGAATCTCGGACTTTGCAAAAATTGTCAGTATGATTTGTTTTATTTCTTTTTACTCAGTGGTTGATCCAATTTTTAGGAGGATTTACTTGCCACTAACGTTCAACTCCATAGTCTTGTAATTTCGAACCCTGCTCAGAAGACAAGAGAATTCCTGGATCAATTATAAATTCATTAATAATTTTTAAACTTAGTCTTTCAGCTAAATTTGTTATTTAATAAGCTCAATTCGATTTATAAATTTAATTAATGAACTAAATTGATGTGGTTTGAGGCCAAATACCAACCTAGAAGGCTCAACGTACACCCACAGTCAAAGGTTTATTTTTAAAAAAAATTACTTAATATTGTTAAAAAAAAAAAAAAAAATTCAACTTAATTTTAATTAATTTTAAAAAAAACGCACAAATTCTTATGTTTATTTAAAGATTTTAATTCAAGTTTTAATACGATTAGACACTTGCATATTCCATGTTTTCTCATTAGCATTCAAAACATTCTCATTAACGAAATCAAAAATTAAGAAATATCTAATTTACAAATAAAGTAATTTTTTTAAAGTTAACAAAAATTTTATGATATATCAAACCCTGATATAATTAAATATTATATTTTTGAAGGCAAAGTGTGGCAAGACTTTAAATGCTTTATTAATCGAAAATCTAAAGTATATGTCGTTACTAACGTTTATCGATAATTTGCTTTTATTTGTCTCTTAATTATCTTTGTTTTTCAGATCTCTTAAAATTTTATGTTCTTTCTCAGAATATCTTGGATTACGTTTTTAAATGATCGAAACTTTATA
Organism: Parasteatoda lunata; assembly: GCA_949128135.1. Classification (NCBI taxonomy): domain Eukaryota; kingdom Metazoa; phylum Arthropoda; class Arachnida; order Araneae; family Theridiidae; genus Parasteatoda; species Parasteatoda lunata. Next base: position 32,405,615 of record OX421974.1, on the reverse strand, counting down.
AGCTGGAATTCAATCCTTTGAAATCTAAAGTTATGATGATACATAAAAAGTCGATGCCGGCTTATGTTATTCAGTTAACTCTTGGGAATGAAACTATTGAAGAAGTAAAGCAGATAAAGTATTTGGGAGTTATTGTTGATAATAAACTGCAGTTTAAGCAGCATTTATCTTATGTTTCCAGTAAAAGTGAAAAACTTCTTCTTGCTTTATTGCGAATTTCAAAAAATACTTATGGGGTTAAAACAGATGTTCTTAAATTAATATATAATCAAGGTATTGTACCACTTATTTCATATGCTTCAGGATCTTGGGGAAACTCTTTGAGAAAGAAGATTAATATTAGAATCCTTAGAAATATTTAAAGAAGAATTCTTCTACGTATTATTCGGGGCTATAGAACTGTTAGTTATGATGCGGTTTTTGTTATCTCTAGTCTTCCGCCTATTGATTAAATTATCTTAAATAATATTGAATTAAAGGAGAAGATAAAAGACAACGATTGTCTAACCCCGGACGGGAAGCTTCCTATTTCATGTTTGCCCCACCCAGCATGTAGGAAACCTGTTATAATTATTCCTAATGTAAATAATGTTTTTCAGGAATATAAAACTATCTGTTTTACGGATGGTAGTAAGCTTGATGGAAGGGTTGGTCTTACTTTTGTAATTTATTAAAATGGAACAGAGAAGGTTACTGCCAAGCACCGACTACTTAATGAATGTACTGTTTTCCAGGCTGAACTTTTGTGTATAAACCTGGTTGTTAAGTGGATACAAAATTCTTTTAGTGAAAACAAAATTTTTAAATATCTCATTTGTACAGATTCTCTTTCTTCACTTTTTCTTTTGCGTGACACGACTTCTACTGAGAAGCTTGTGGTGGAAATTCACTCCTCTTTGAACGCTCTTGAAAATGTAACTATTCATTTTTCTTATGTTCGTGGCCATAGTTGTATTTTGGGCCATGAAAGAGCAGACCAATTGGCCAGGGAAGCTACGTGTGGTGAAACAGACTTAAGGGTGTCTGTTCCAGCTTCTCACTGGAAGCGCATCGCTAGAGATAAAATCATTGCGGACTGGATTGGTGAATTTCTTGCTTCGCCTCGGTCACTTTTGACGAAAAGGTTCTTTCCATCCATTTTTCACAGTTTGCAATGTAAATTCTTTGCAACTGATTTTAAATTAACCAAAATTTTAACAAACCATGGAAATTTTAAGAGATATTTATTTCGTTTCCATCTGGAGACCAGTGGAATTTGTGCTTGCGGCGATGCTGATGAAGATGCTGATGATGCTGAAGATGCTGATGTGCTTGCGGCGATGCTGAACATATTCTTCTTCATTGCAATCTGTATGCGAGTGCCCGAATGAAATTAAAGACTGATTTGAGAGGTCTTTCTATTTGTTGGCCTCCTGTCTTATCAGAACTGGTCAAAAGTATTGAAAGTCTTGCTGCCTTGCGGAATTTTGTTTTTAATTTAAATTTGTAAATTTTTCTTCTTTTGTTTTCTACTTACAACTGTAAGCCTCATGTTATACTTTGTGGTGAATGAGGAGTTTTAAGTCGTTCAATGAAAAAAAAATTTAAAAATGGTGTTACTACGGAATATTTACATATTATCTGTATACAGAATGTATCCTAATTCCCTGCAGGCTTTGGAATGCTAATAACAAAAATATTAACAACACATTAAGGAATTTTGTTTTATCTGATAAGGAAACACCACAATGTGGGGATGTAAGAAGCTTCACGTTTTAAGTCAAATTCTTGCCACGATCGCTGCAACATGCCACGATCACTGGTCGGGAATGCGGCTGTGTTCCTTCATCAATTTGCTGCAACAGTAGTTAATACCACAATTGCAGAAAGTTATGAGTTCCTCATTTCTCAATCAGAAGGAACACTCGACTCATTATCAAACAGATGTTTAAGATTTTCTAAATAACGATCTTCCTACTAGTTGGATAGGACGGGTCGGAAAACGATCCCTCCCCCCCCCAAATTTTTCCATGGACACCGGCAACCCAGACTTAACACCCACCAGTATTTTTTTATGGGTCTATATCAAAGAGTAAGTGTTCGAGCCGTAGACTTTGTGATTAAACGGCATTATGATGAAGAATCACATTCGTATTCGCTATTATAGATCTTGGCATGTTACAGCTTGTATGGCACTATTTCAGGCTGCCGTATCACCAGAAGCTAACAAATTGCAAATTTGAAAAATAAATCGTATTGTTTCTTTATTATTTGAAATAAAATTTGTTGGAGCATTGTTAATAATTTTTTGTTATAAGCTTTCAAAACATCGGAGAGAATATAAGAATCAAAATATTTATTTTTTTCCTGTTACCTTCAATCATAAAGTGTTGGGTACTCTGCCTTCAGAGCTCAAAAATTTTTTACATGCCATTCTATGCATGTTCTGAAGGACCCTTTCTATTACATATTAAGGAAAACAAATTAGTGAACCTATCGTTAGTTTGTCACAAATATACTGTAATTCCAGAATCATTTCTATTTTAACACTTTTATTATAAAGATAAACCCCAACTAATATTATCAAATATGTATTAAACGCGTATAAAGTATTTCGCATTGTTCATTGGTTATTTTTCGAGATAGAGTGAATGGAGAGCGCTATTAATTACTAAATATATTTCTGGTTCAGTTTTTGTTTGCCCGGATTAGCATGTGAAGGTAAAATATCTTTGCCAGAAAGGAAATTTTAAATATTCCAGTCTTGCTGAGCAAATCACTTTTTTAGCCCAGTGTCGACCTTTAATCTACATAATTTTTAAAATTTATTGAAACTAAAATAAATCTCAAAACTCAAACCGATATAATTTTCAATACCAGAAATATTTCATACAATATAAAACAGAAAATATGAAATGTAATAGAAAATATAAAACATTAAACATGCATAATTTTATATTTTAAATGCTGCAAATCATAAGCTTTTTTAAATATAAATTTAAATAGTCACATACCAGAAAGTAAGCATACGACAATACCAATCAGAAACACTGTTTGAATTTTGATAGATGACTTTTTTTCGACGTGGAATAATGTTGCAATATATGATAAAATACGATGCAATGAAAGAGTTACATCTATATATATTATTTTAAAGATTTTCCTTATTATCATGACTAGATATAACTCTATTAAATATATCTACACGTGTGAAAGAAAATATAATGAAATGTAAACCCCATGACATGAACTCGTCTTATTAGAAAGCCTCATCATTTTAGACATTTTTTTTCCATCTTAATACTCACGTTGAATGTGAAAGATATTTAATCAGCGATTATTTTGAACACGTATCAAAGAAATTATATTTTTTTGTTATGGAAAAACTACAAGTCGACACCTAACTGGTTTTTATTCAGAAGTGTTTTTTGGTAACATATATCTTTACTTTCACTGTAGAAGAAAATCGTCTGCAAGAAACAATAGTTTTTATTCTTTCATCAGTTTCTTTAGATGCGAACATAGAGAGGTATGTTTGTTACGATTTTTAGATATGATTTTTATGAATTCTCATTGATTGATTACTATTGTTAATATGGAAGCGAACAAAAAGAAGGCTGAGAAACACGTTTCGAAACTTAGAGACGTTGATATAATTTTGGGCTGGGAGCTTGGCATTCATTTGGCGTAAAATTCGGTGCAAACAGGCTCTATCCATAGGGATGTTTTTTCTCTGAACTACAGAGTATAGTGTTTCACTTCAATGTTCTTTTACATTAATTTGTGTAAAGTAGTAACAAACATCACGCACGCACAAAAAACTCATATACTATATATTATTCTTTGGGACATAATGCTTAAATGCATACATAATGTTTCGTAATTATTGTTAAGACATATATTTGATGCTATTTTCAACAAAAAAATTAATTACAAAAATAGATATTAAGGTAATGAAGATATTGAAAATGTGTATTCATATATATATATATATATATATATATATATATATATATATATATATATATATATATATATCGAACAATTAGAGATTGCAGTTGTTGTTGTCGTAGGTCAATAAGACAAGGGTTACGATTTTTCTTGTTTTCCAGTAGTGTCATCTATCTCCAAGAATTCGACTTCTGCTACAACCATACGTCACACCCGTTTATATGGTAGACCCATTTTTAGAGCAGATCCATTCATTCATCCACAGATCGTAATTTTTTCCTGAACCAGAGAACAATCAATCTTCAATTTAGTACTCCTGTATGTATAATCAGTTCTGGGAACATGGAAGACTTTATGACCCGACAAATTTAACGTGCATCTGTCACCATTTACTGCATCTTTGGCCAACTGGATTCGAACTCCCGTTCTCACGAACGCGAGGCCCGCGCGCTACCAACAAGCTAACCTGAACCAGTTATTGTAGTAAACATAATAATTGAAGATTTTGAAATCGAAAGGGATAAATATATATTGAAGGAATTTTGCAATAATTGAAGATTTTGAAATAGATATTGAAAAAACACTGGCTAATGAACTAAATATTAATATTCAAATAAGTATAAAAAATGTTCAAACTTTTACATTTATTGTAAAGAACACTCACAAAACACATTAAAATAGTAGTTTTAAAAGTTTATAATATCAAAATAAAAATTACTTTTCTTGATGATTCTATTTTCAAGTCCTTTGAATCCTTAATTTTGCTGACAGAGTAAAACTAGTATCACATGATTTTTTTTTCTTTTATCGTTAATGAGATAATTTAAAATAAAAAATACCTATTCTTTTGATATCTTTTACTCTGAAGGTAATTTTGCTTGACTTTGAGCTTCTTCTAAATCAGGGAAATATCTCGAAACAAATTTGAATGTGTCATTAATCTTAGTACATACCTTTGACAATCACGTTATTTTATCCTTGCATGATAATTCTCTTTGATTTCAGGATACAAAATAAGTTTATTTCGAAGCCAAACTTGGAGTGTTTAGAGCCGAAGTTCAATTTCTTTTTTTTTTCTTTTTTTTTAGTGTCAGGTAAAAACTAATTAAAACTTTCACACGCGTCATTTTCCTTTTTTATGCTTCAAAGGACTACAAATGAAAAAATTGAATGCTTTCAGCTTGACATTGCAAAACCTTTTTAATGAATACCAATTTGATTGAGACGTCATTTGTTTAAAAAAAGTAATAATTGTTATTTTTATTCAACTGATACTGAAAAAAAGTCAGAAATTTTCTCTTCTAAATATAATAAAAGCTAGTAAACTTCAACTATTTTGTGAAGCGTTTACTCTTCCGAAATGAACACCTGAAAAGAAAATTCCTCACATCCCTCTGCTTGCTCGAACTGATCCCATACTTCAACAGCGTCAGAATAGGTATCCTTGGAGAATTCTACATTATTTTCTACAGAAAAATTATAAATAAAACTGCATACATTTTCTAGTTCATTCCATAAACTTACTTTAATCGAGCTGATTAAAATACAAGCACAGATGCTTTTTAAGATCCAATCCATTTGGATCATAATAATATATATATATTTATATTATCTTTATATATATTTATATTCATATATATATTTATAATACAATATATTTTATATTCATATTGTCATCAATTATAATACTTTTAACACAGCTGGAGAAGAATCATATAAAGAATAGAAACTTTGACTCGGCTTGATAAATAAGCAGATTTTCTCTACGCAAGAAGTTTTCCATCTGTGCAGAAAATTTATTCCCAAATTCTTTAAAATTAGAAACCTGATCATCTTTCACAAATGTTGCTATCATCTCACTGTTCATTTTGAGTCGTTTTTCATCTCTTCTGGATCTTTGAGTAGTATTTATTTCACTCATATAAGAGGGGCATCCATCAAATATGCATGGATATGCATTTTCAGTTAAAATAGGGCCTTCTCGTTTTATTTTATGGGTGATTCCTTTGGAGTTGTCGCAATCTTCTTCCCTGATGATCATATGATTTTGGCAAGGCTTTTCCCACACCACTGAATGTTTATATAGTGTAAAAAAAATTTTTGCACACATTTTTTTAAGGATTCCAATATCTTATGACCTTTTCTCTAAGATGGAACAAAATAAAATTTATTCTGATAGTGGAAAGTCTACTTTTTGTTTTGCAAAGTTTTGTAACTAAATTGTTTTTTGTTCCTTAGACTTGTTACTTGTGTTGCTAAGTTTTAATTACTTTTACGTAATAATTACTTATTACTTTTACTACTCAGTTTAATTACTTTTGTTACTAAAATTTGTTACTTTTGTTCTTAAGAGTTGCTATTGTCATTAGATATGTTAGTTTCGTTACTGAGATTTGTAACTTTTGTTACTATGATTTGAGTTTTGTTACCAGGTTTTGTTGCTTTTGTTACTATTATTTGCTATTTTTGTTTCTAATTTGTTACTTTTTTACTAAAGTTTGTTACTTTTGTTTTTTGTTGTTAAGTTTTGTGACTTTAGTTAGAAAGAAATTTTTACTTTTATTACGACTCTCGTATAAAATGCGTTAAGCTCAGCAAACGATTTAAGAAATTTTGCTTTAAATTTTTTTTTAAACTTCGTAATAATTACTTGTCACCCCTCCTTTATGTGAGAAATCATTTAAAGTTACATCTCATTCTATCTGAGACATCTTCCTCCAAAACTATCATAAGTCAACTAAGAAAAGAAAATTGTAAAAACACTAGTACATTTTTCATAAATTTCCATTTATCTTCAAAGATTAGTTCTGCTTGGGTGACTTTTACAACATAAGGCAACGTTCTACCATAAACCTCAAGACAAATGTAGATAACCAAAGAAATTTATTGTGTCATAAACAATATGTTCCCGACGAATCGCTGATAACAAGGGATTTGTTAAAACAAAACATTCTACCCTCCCATTTTGAATGGAACGTTAAAAATATTTCCAATGACTGAGGAAAATAACCTGAGATAAAAAAGATTTTTAATAAGTTACTTGTAAGAAAACTTTTATAACTTAGCGAGATTCATCTTAAATATTTTGAGCTGTCTTTTAAGTATTATTTATTTATTTTATGTCTGTTTCTTTCCATTTTTTTGGAAATAATATGATTATTTTGGGTTTTTGCGTTGAGCAACAAAAAAAAAAAAAAAAGAATTAAGAAAAAAGAACAAAAATTGTTCCCTCCTAATGCTAAGATAGCTTGAATAGCAGTTTGTATTTTCATAATAAAGTGAGATTGATGCTGTACAACTAAAATTCTTCCCAGGTGCTCTGCAGATTGTAGGAATGCAAGTGGAGAGTTGATATTTGACGTGGTGAAAGGACCATTTATATTATTGAACTTATCATTTCTTAAATTCCAGTTTGGAGGTTATTTCCCACTTATGATTTTAAAACGACAATTCATCCGTTTTAGTTTCTTATTTGAATTGACATAGCGACGTAAGGTTGAAGGCTTCTCAGTCGCTCTGCAGTTGAATTGGCGTAGCGACGTAAGGTTGACTATGTAAGTCGTTTACAAGAAAAATTACTTCTCTGTCGCTCTGCAGATAGCAGGAATGCAACTAGAACGTTAATATTTGTCGCGCTGAAAGGACTATTTTAATTTTTAAACTTGTCCCGTTTTTTCAAATCTGATTTGTTCGAATGTTATTTCCCATTTATTAATATTTTCCTTTCTTAACGCTTTAAAAATGACTATATATCCGTTGTAGTATATATCCGTAGTTATTTGAATTAACATAATGACGTAAGGTTGACGATGTATGTAATTTACTAGTAAAATTATCTTTCTCAGCCTGCTCTGCAGACTACAGGAAATAAACTGGACAGCTGATATTTGTTGTGCTAAATGGAACGTTTTTATACCTATACATTTTTTAAAATTCAAATTTGATTTATTCGTATACCTATACATTACCTATACATTTTTTTTAAATTCCAATTTGATTCATTCTAATTTGATTTCCCTTTTACTAATATTTACTCTTTTTTATACTCTTTATAATTATTTATACGTTGTAGTTTACCAATTGAATTAATATAATGCCGTTAGGTTGACGTTGTATGTCACGTCGTTAACAAGTACAGGACATACAGCGTCACATGACATATACTTGTCATACAACGTACTTTTCTTTTATTTTTTCTTATTGAATCAGGCATTTTGTTTTCTTTTGTTCATTTATTCCCTTGTGCAAATACACTTGTTTATTTTTTCAAATGCTAGTATTTTTTATTTCGTTACAATTTACATATTAACAAAATGTGCTTACATTAAATTGTAATAAGTGAAATAAATTCTAGAAATAACTGAATGAATTGTATAAAGATTAAAATTGATTCATTATAATTATATATTTTATTAACAAAACGATTTTTTGTGTTTTTTCTTTACATTTTTTTTGGCGAAAATATTTTTTTACTTCAAAAAATATAATAATAAAAGAGTATGTTATCTCGAGTGTAAATAATAGGATATTTTTATATAGTTATGGGAATCCTCTAGGAGTTATAAGATGCCTCCTAATATATATATTTTTCAATGTATGAGTGCTCTCTAAACTAATTATATTGCTAAGTAAATTACTGTGATTATGTGAAGTATTCACGAAAGTTTGATTCTGTTTTTAATGTTTGTTTGAAAATTCATTAACATCATATGCTTCTAAAAAACATTTATTGATCATATATAAATTTCTGATAATTTAGTAATACAACCTCTTCTGACAATAACTATATATCATACTTCACCAGGCATTAAAGCTGGTTAACCTGAAAAATATTTAAGTCATTATAATTTTAAAAGTTATAAAAAAAAACAATAATTGTGATAGAATTACAGTTTACATATTAACACATTATTAAGTCTTCCTTTACACAAAAAAATGAACCCAAATATAACAGCAGGTTTTTTAAGTAAAAAAAAGTGAAGTCTGAATAAAATGAATCAAATTACTATAAATTTTACTGTTTTTGCAATTAAAATAAAGTAGTAAATTTCTTTTCATTATAGAAACCAAACAAACTATTATAACAAAAAAAAACAGTCTTTGTTTAAAATAATAGTCGAAATAATTACAGTCGTTTATCGACATTTTCATGAAAACATAATTCACTGAACACATAAATGTAAGATAATTTAAATTTTCTTCTAATTTAGATAAATAAAAGAGCTGCCTCAAATACGCAATATTTCATTAGGAATAATCCAGCAAATAAAGGGTCAGAAACAAAACAAACGTGACTTATTCATTGTGTCCATTTATTAAACGAAAGATAAAGAAAGATGTTGTGTGTGTGACCATACATAAAAATTACTATTTTTGGACCATTGATCAATTTTAAAAAAGTATCTCCTATACAGAAAGTTAATATTAGATGGTTACTATGATGATAATACACAGTAACTATATTAAATCTAGACTGTTTATCTTCTCAACCATAAGTCATACGTTTTCATCTTCAGTTGGTATGTAAGCCTAATTTTCTACTTCTGATGCATAAAACTCCAGTTAGAGAAAGTATATACAGATCCAGTGCACAAAAAAATAGATGTACTACCCTGAATATTTTTTGATCCAATGTTTAGATCTTGACTTTCTTGAACTCAATCTTCTTGGTTCGAGAGGTTGAATTCTATTTTGCCTATTAATTAGAACTTACGATAGTTTAAGCAATTAAATCGGTCACAAAAACCTACGTTCTCTGAAAATACATACCCTTTTTTTTCGACGGAATTGGATCCATCTCCCTAAAATTTGAAAATATGGTAGCAATTTGTCACAGAAGAATTTTATAAAATTCGGACACTTCTATGTTAATTTTGAAATATTCGTTTGTTTTGAAAATATCGTATACTTAAAATTTGATGTTTTAGGAACTATTTCATAGATTTCTCTCAAATTTCGCATTTTGCCATGGGGAATTTAATTCTTTAAAATGATGTTAAAATTTCTAAACCTTACAATTGGAAATTTTTTCGACAACTGTTAAATAAAATAATAAAATATTATAAATATAATAAATATATACTAGAAGTTAATTTAATCTTTTGATAAATGAATTTCATAATTGTGTGCAAAGAAATTTCATTTTGTTAAAAAATTTCTTAAGATAACGAAATACGCAAAAAGCAAAATTAACATTAAGGAGTACGAACTATGGACATCCATTCAGACGAAAGAATTGGGACCATATTTCCCACATTCCGGCTACCCCCTATTTTTGGGGGGTGGGAAATTCGAATCTGTCATAAAATTAGTTATTGTGTTAATTCTGAAAAAGTTCGCTTTTTACATCTGATTTTTATAGTTTAAATTATCGTCTAAACGAATTAAATAACATATTTATGGTAAACCCTTCAAACCATGTAGATTGAGTCTTGAAATGTGAAGGTGTCTTCAGATTAAAAGTTACTCAGAGTGGAGCATTTATTTTATTTTTTTCACACCTGCAATGTTAGTTCAGAAGTATTTCATGGATCCATCGAAACAGAAAAAATAATTAAACACGAATTTATAAATTTATTAGAACTTCTAAAACCAAAAATATATTTTGTTATAAATTCAGTACCTAAAAAAAAATTCTCATTCTGATCTTACATTACAATATATGATATTGTCTCAAATTTTATAGTTAGAGATTTAGGGTTTTTAGTCAAAATTAATGGTATAACTATAGGTCAGTATTTCCAATGAAGCAGAAAAGTAATTTGATGTTTAGACATCGTAGTCCTTAAGGACATTTTTGAAAAAAACTAACTTGAAACTAAATTATAATTCATTCAAGCAAAAATAAAACATAAATGAAATTAAAGAAGTTAAACGTAACCTGTATTTGGTCTTAGGAACCTTAAAGCTAATAAAATGTATCAGTGTACATAAACATTTAAAACTACTAAAACTTCAAAAGCAAATTATTTATCAGTTATATCTTTCAAATCTTCAATGTAAAATTATTCATTCCCTCAAAGGTCCCCAGAGTTGAGAAAACAAAAGATATAAAGACTACTGTCACTTATGAGTTGAAATTTATAAAATAACAAATATTAAGATAATAAAATATCAATACCAAATATATGTGTTCTTAAATAAAACACATTTAATTCTGTTATGCATGTATATTTTATCATAAAGCTCCAGCTGAAAGTTGAAATTTCTTATGACGTCAATGCATACTTTTACTTATCCATATAGAATACAAAATAAATTGTTAATATGCAAACACTTACCTTTGCTTAACATTTGTTGCATCTTTTCTAAAACATTAAAAAGAAATTTAATAGTTCTGAATATCCAATCTTGAGATTTAAAGTGTATCTATCTATCTAATATTTTTGCTTTCGATTCAAAATTATGGTAAGTTTTTTAATTTAAAGCTGAGGTGAAAATGATTAGTCAAAATTTCATTATATTCTGAATATAGTCTATTAAATGTAGCCTACAATTCTAAACATATAAATTGAATACAGCATACTTGTAACAATGACAAATAAATGCATTTATAAAATATATACTAACACTTGGAATCAATAATTTTTTATTTTTCCTCTTACTTTAGCCTTTCTCATCATGTTATGACAGGACTTGTAATTTATTGATAATGTGCGTCTACACTTCTAATTGACTCAAACATAGAACAGATAAAAGGAAAAAAATATATACTTTTATTAGACATGGGAAAACTACTTACCACCTAAACTTTTTTGCACTAAATCAAAAGAAAAATATTAATAAGATAATAAATTATTAATACTAAATATATTTGTTCTGAAATAAAACACATTCAATTCTGTTATGCATGTACATGTTATCATAAAGCTGCAGCTAAAATTTGAAATTTTTAATGACGTCAATGCATACTTTTACGTTATCCATACAGAATACAAAATAAATTGTTAATATGCAAATAATTACTTTTGCTTAATATTTGTTTCATATTTTCTAAAGCATAAAAAATAATGTAAATATTTCTGAATGTCCAATCTTTAGATTTAAAGTGTATCTGTCTATCTAGTATATTTGATTTCGATTCAAAATTATGGTAAGTTTCTTAATTAAAAGCTGAGGTAAAAATTGTTAGTCAAAATTTTATCATATTCTGAATATAGCCTATTGAATGTAGCCTACAATTCTAAACATGTAAATTGAATATAGCATAGTTGAAACAATGGCATATAAAAACAGTTATAAAATATATAATAATACTTGGAATCAATAAGTTTTGAATTTTCATTATACTTTAGCCTTTCTCATCATGTGACAGGACATGACATTTATTGATAATGTGCGTCTACACTTCTTATTGACTCAAACATAGAAGAAATAAGCGGGGGGAAAATTAAACTTTTATTAGACATGAAAAAACTACTTACTACCACCTAATCCTTCTTGCACTAGATCAAAAGAAAAATATTAATAAGATAATAAAATATAAATACTAAATATATTTGTTCTCAAATAAAACACATTTAATTCTGTTATGCATGTATATTTTATCATAAAAGCTCCAGCTGAAAGTTGAAATTTATTTATGACATCAATGCATACTTTTACGTTTTCCATATAGAATACAAAATAAATTGTTAATATTCAAATACTTACCTTTGCTTAACATTTGTTGCATCTTTTCTAAAACATTAAAAAAAATGTTATTATTTCTGCATGTCCAATCTTTAGATTTAAAGTGTATCTATCTATCTAATATTTTTGCTTTCAATTTAAAAGTATGGTAAGTTTTTTAATTTAAAGCTGAGGTAAAAATGGTTAGTCAAAATTTCATTATATTCTGAACATAGTCTATTGAATGTAGCCTACAATTCTAGACATATAAATTGAATGCAGCATACTTGAAACAATGACAGTTAAATGCATTTATAAAATATATACAAACACTTGGAATCAAAAAATTTTTTTTCATCATACTTTAGCCTTTCTCATCATGTAATGACAGGACTTGAAAGTTATTGATAATGTGCGTCTACACTTCTAATTGACTCAAACATAGAACAAATAGGAGGAAAAAAAGTAGACTTTTGTTAGATATGGGAAAATTACTTACCACCACCTAAACTTTCTTGCACTAAATCAAAAAAAAAAAAATAATAATAAGATAATAAAATATAAATACTAAATATATTTGCTCTTAAATAAAACACATTTAATTCTGTTATGCATGTGTATTTTATCATAAAGCTCCAGCTGAAAGTTGAAATTAATTTATGACATCAATGCATATTTTTACGTTATTCATATAGAATACAAAATAAATTATTAATATGCAAATACTTACCTTTGCTTAACATTTGCTGCATCTTTTCTAAAACATTAAAAAAAATTTTAATATTTCTGAGTGCAAACAATAAAATCTAAATAATGGGTGTTAATACTGGGAAAACTACTTACCACCACCTAAACTTTCTTGCACTAAATCAAAAAAAAAAATAATAATAAGATAATAAAATATAAATACTAAATATATTTGCTCTTAAATAAAACACATTTAATTCTGTTATGCATGTGTATTTTATCATAAAGCTCCAGCTGAAAGTTGAAATTAATTTATGACATCAATGCATATTTTTACGTTATTCAGATCAAATCAGATAAAAAAACAGATCAAAGCACAAATCGAAAATTATTAAGTTACTAGCAAGTTGAAAAGAACTTACATGCACCGGAATCTTTCATGAATGATTAAAAATGTTTTCATAATAAGATTGCCAGATTACAACATATGTAAGCAGAAGAGCAAATGCAAATAGCATAATAGAGCATAATGCATAAATAAAGGGATTTGTTTTATGGCGTGCTCTTACTTCAATACTGAAGCGTGTTTGATTTGTTTGTTACCAAGGATTGGCCCGAAAATGGAATGTTCGCAAGATAATATTATACTGGATAATTTAAAGAAATTATAATTAATAAGGTTAAGGATACTTAATTATACAATTTTAATGATTTTAGAAAATTAAACATTAAATTAAGAAAAATAAGAGAGAGGGAGAAAAACATGATTTGCCCGTTTTACACAGTTTTTCACGAATTGGATTTGTACATGGTAAAAATATTCTATTATTTGCAAGTATCTTTCTCACCGTGATTAGTTTTATATTTATTTTGTCAGCAATTACAAAATATTTTTAATTTAAATTAGAGTATGGAAGGAGTAAATTTTTTTATGTAGATGACATTTAGATCTGGCATTACGCCCATCATCGGTATTTAGTTTACTTAATACCATAGTCCAAAGCTTTCTTGGAAATTATTTTTGAATGAATAGAAAATCCCAGAGTATCATTGAAAAACCATTAGTTAAAAATCTTTGACTTTTTTTATTTGATTGTTGGGTGGACATGTATTTGGAGCATTCTGTCTGGCAATTTCATGTCAAGTATTATTGTCATGAGATATTACAAAGAAATATCAATTCAGATACAAATTTTCTTGTTTTTATTTTTTTATACTGAGAAAAATTTGTATTTTTTAAATGATTTCGTACATTTCTTTACATTGAAAGCAGCGGCCCCTTAGTCAGACAAGTAGTTCTGAAAAAGTTCTTATTTTTTCCAGCGTTTGAACACAATAAACTCAAGAAAACGAAAGTGTCCCGAAGTAACCTCATATGACACAAAATATTCCATTTTAGATTAGCTCATTTTATCATTTACAAGCATTAAATATTACTCACTGGTTTGAAGTACATTTTCTGCACCAACTAAAAAATAAAATCTTCATTATAAGATAAATTAGAAATTAATCAGTAAAAATTTAAAAGAGATATTAATCAGTGATACAGCGAAACTACATAGCAAATCCTAAATTATTAAAACATTCACTATAAGGTTAGGATGGAAAAATATTATTAGTTATCACAAAAAAGACAGTTTCATTATTTGCAAGTTTCTTTTTCTTCCCCGTGCTGGGTTAGTTTTATATTTATTGTCTGAGATTTTAAAATATTTTAAATTTAAAGTAGAATATGGAACGAGTTCATTGTTTCAAGAAAACATTTACATCTTCAGTTCTGGCCCTAGCAATTTAGTTTTAGCACTATTTTAGTTTACCTAATACCATAGTCGAGAGCTTTCTTAGAAATTAATTTTGGATGCATATGCATCCAAAATTAACTTACCACCTACTACTAATTATTTAAAAAAAATTTTACCAACAAAAAACCGAAAAGTATCAAACATCCCATAAGCTCAATTTGAACTGAATTTATTGGACTGATTTATAGTTTAAATTTTAATCATTAAAGTTTTTGTTTTCAAGCAATTATCACTCTTAGTTAATAATGAATATTATTCATTCATTATTAACTAATAAGATAATTTAAATTAATAAGCTCAATTTGTAAATATAATGAACTTAATTTATACGACTTGAAGGGAAAATGCAGTTAACATACTTAAAACATAGTTAACATAGTTATACTTAATGCGTTGAAAATTAAAAATGTAAAACAGATATTTTTATTTAGTTTTGTATTTAATATTCAGTTCTTTGACTTCTAACTATCTTAAATTTATATTTTTAGGAAAAGTAGAGTTCAGACGCTACCGAGCCTGAAATAAAAATAGAAGAGCTTGTACCAGATATATCAGAAATATTTCATACAATATAAAATATCGATGGAAAACATAAATTATAAAACATATATAACACATGTTTCAAACCAGAAATTGATTCTATGCTTTCTTTAAATATTAGAGTAAAAGGACATTACCAGAAAGCAAGCAAACAGCAACACCAATTAGAAACCAGGTTTGAATTTTAATAGATGACATTTTCAAATATGAATTATACTACAATCTCTTGTAAAATGACATAAAATAAAGATGCTACTTTTATATGCAGTTTTAAAGTTTTTCTTCTTTTTATCGCGTGTAGAGGAGATAATAATTTAAAATACATCTTCACGTATTTGATACTTAAAATAGTATAAGGAAAACATTCCTACTTCAGAAATATGTATCTCATGACATGAACTCACCAAATTAGCGTGCTCTTATCTTTGCAGACATGATTTTTCATCTTAATACTCGTTATAACACATAGCTTCCTCCTACGACCGGCTGATCCACCTTCTTAAATAAAAAAAAGTTCGAAGTATTTCGAAAGTTAAAACCATATTTTCAAAAATCATGAGAATATGTCAGCGTACATTCCTGTTGCACAATGAAGATAGATTTAATTTTTGACACTCACATATTCGATTTTCATATATATATATATATATATATATATATATATATATATATATATATATATATATATATATATATATATATATATATATATATATATAAATATATATATATATATATATATATATTTAATCAAAATGAAGATAAAACAAAGGAAAATTACAGACTAATGAAAAAAGGGAAAAAGAGAGAAAATTAAAAAAATAATAAAATAAGTATTAAAAAAAAAACTGGAAGAATAAAAAAGGATAGAAATCTTTTTAAAAAAAAAATTCCGGAAAATAAAGATATAATCTTTTCATCAGCCCACGCGATTATATCTGCAAAAAAGATATTGTATTAATATAGCCAAAGCAAAAGATATCAATAAAATAGTGTGAGGAGCACTCAAAATATTTTTACAAAAATTACAACAAATAAAATAGAACAAAATAAGTAAAAAAACACGTGAAAACAGAAAATAAAATATAAAGAAAAAACAGAATAGAACATAATCTATAACAAATCAAACGCACTTCTGTAATGCAGTAAGAACGCACTTTAAAACAAAACTCTTCTAGTTACGCTATCTCAATTTGCGCTTTTGTTTTCATATTTTGCAATCTGGCAATCTTGTTACGAAAATATTTTAAATCATTCTTGAAAAATTTCCCGTTCATGTAAGTTCATTTGATTTCGCTACTCGCTTTATAGATTATGTCTTATGTTCTATTCTGTTTTTTCTTTATATTTTATTTTCCGTTTTTACGTATTATTTTTACTTACTGTGTAGGGGAGAGTGGGGTCAATTGTAACATTTTTTACTTAACTATTTTCAACTAAAAGAAAATCCAATATATTATTAGTATTAATTGACAGACGAGTAAAGTAAACTATCTTCTACTAGAAAAAAAAACCTTATTTTAAATGTTATTATATTAGTTATAAACAGTTTTTGACAGTCGTGCACTTGTTACAATTGTCCCCACTTACGGGGTCAATTGTAACAGTTCATAAATTCAACTAAAACATAGTTAATTATACATATTACCATAGTTGTGATATATTTTTTTATTGATCAAAATAGTAGTGATATTTTAGGAGTAAAAATAATAATGAGCAGAGACCTAAAGGGTTAAACTTTTAACTTTAAGAAGTTAAAAATTTTAAATTATGCTGTGAAAGGTGACAAATAAAATAATGCACATGCAACATAATATAAATGATATAGGAAACTATTGGTGGTTCTTAAAGAGTCAAGTAATGGTTTGTAAACATAAGATTATTTATTTTCAGATGTTACATTCGTCCCTTTACTTATTGTTACAATTGTCCCCAAGACGCCATTTCAGCTTCATTTGTTAAAAACAATGCTAGTTAATTAACAAAACTAATCTTCTTTTTTTTTGAAATGTTAATTAAGGTGTCCACTTACATATTCGGTTAATAATTTTTATTTGTTTAAACAAAATTACTTTGTTATAATATACTATTCTAATAGCAAAAAAAGTATTTACGTACCGTGAAAATATCTTCTGTGATGTAACTCTTTCAAAAGTACATAAAAATGGTTGCAAGCAGGGGTGTCCATGTAGATTTATTAAGTACACCTTGTGCGCCACCTAGGAACCAAATCTAGAACCCGACACTCGAAATTTTTGCTCTGTTACAATCGTACCCTGTTACAATTGACCCCACTCTCCCCTACTATTTAAATTGTTGTAATTTTTCTAAAAATTGTTTGAGTGCTCCTCACACTATTGTATTGATATATTTTGCTTTGGGTACATTAATACAATATTAGAAAGCACTCTTTTTTGCAGATGTAATCGTGTGGGATGATGAAAAGATTATATCTTTTATTTCCCGGATTTTTTTTTTAATTCTATCCCTTTTTTTCTTCTTCCAGTTTTTTTTTATTTATATTTATATTTTTTCCCCGTTTTTCATTAGTTTGTAATTTTCCTTTGTTTTATCTTCATTTTGAACTTATTTTATGAGTTCTATTAACATGCAGCTTATGCGCAATAAATGAAACTTATTGTTTTTCTTAATTTTCTTTGTGTTTTTTCTGTATTTAATTATTATGCTATATATATATATATATATATATATATATATATATATATATATATATATATATATATTTAGCTTAAATATTTACGGAGATGTGGACATTTTTAGAAGAATAAACAATAAAAAGAAGAAAAAAATTATTTTTTGTTATACGTTTTTTTTCGCTATAACTTCAAAAATGTTTAATAAAATTAAGTAAATTTTTTATAGCAATTTAAAATTAATTATAAAATTTTTCTTTAAAATTAGACAAAAATTAATTTAAAACTTTTTAAGATGTGAGTAATAAAAGTAGTAATTTTATACTGCGCACGCGCGAGAAAAATAATTTTCTTCTCTCAATTTTGTCGTAATTGTATTGGGCAAATAATGAAAAAAATCCAATTTGAATATCTTAAAAATTTGAAACGTTTCAAGCAACTTTCAAAGTATATGAGGTCTGACAAAGTATGGGGGGACTCCTCAGAATTTTAATGGGTATCCTACAAATATTATTTTGGATGATAAGCCAAAGTTTAATAACAAATGATAATACCTTACAATAAATATTCCTAGACCAAAATGGGATTTAAATAGAAAAGAAAACAGGCAAAAAGAGAGGTACTTTTGTTGGGGATATTTCCCAACAATGTCTTTGTTACTTTTAATAAATATTGTTCAAAAATGAAATATGGGGAAAACTCCTTATCATTTTGAGCATTCCTTTAAAAATCGCGAACACTACTGAGAACATTGTTTGCTTTTCAACTTTTTTTGATATCTAACCGGGATAAATAACTCTCTACAAAATTAAGATAACATTTTAAAATTTTTCTCTTGCATATTCAGTACTAAAGAATTACTTTAGTTAAACAAATTTCTATGAGACTTTAAAGCAAAAATTTTCAGAACTATTTTTAGATTGCTCTTAAAATTTTGTTTAATTTTCTTTAATATTTTTAAAGTTATAGCAAAAAAAACGTAAGACAAAAGTTTATCCATATTTCCATAAATATTGAGCATAAATATTGATAAAATTTTATTCAATTATTGCATATAAAAACCAAAATAACTGTCAAAAGTTAAAAATCTATTGTCAATTGTTTTGCATAGGGTGTTCAAAAATTTTTTTTTGAGGTTTGAAATTTATTGTCGATCCCTCAATCCTCTAAACGCTTTAAACTTCATTGCATCACTGAACATTTTTGAAGTTTTTAAATAATTCGCTTAGTATTTCTGAACAAATATTAAAAAATGTACTAGTATAGATGTATATATATGAAAAAATGCACTAATTGCCTCAGTGGACATTTGATGGATAACCAGGATAATAATACAAATTATCAATTTTGTACTTATTTGCTTTAATTAATTTTCGTTGTGAGACCAATTGCAACAGTGTATTACCTGCAAGTGAATTTCATTTTAAATTTTAAAGGGCTTTTTTCGTGAAAACAAACTTGCAGTTATAAATTTCTATAAAAATACGACGGTCTATATCAGTAAACTACATATTTTAAAGCGAAACATATTTTATCTTAATGGCGCTTACAAAAACTAAAAGGCAGCTTAACCAAGCAAATTAATATTTTCGTTAATAAAATTAAACTCATTCATTTCACATATTTGCTACATTTAAATGGTAATTTCAAGAAACTTTTGCTTTTTCAAACAATTTTATTTAACTTTTTTAAGGCAACAGTGGTCTCCTAAAATCGTGAAAAATCACTAAAAAATCGATTTTCTAATTTTGACCATTTTATATTAATTGAGTTATATAAAAGCATATTAATTATATTAGCATATTAATTTTTAAAACTGAATTTGTAAAACATTTGACAATATTAGTGTTACTTTGAGTTTTTTTAAACTTGTTATTGTGAGAGTTTTATATAGTGTTTCTCAAAACAAAAATTTTGCAGCGAACAGGAAATTGAAATAGTTTCATGCGCTATAATTTTGATGACTATTCCATGAAACTTTTTTGACACATTCTCTAGATCAATAAAAAGACTTGCTGAGAAAAAGTTTCAAAATAAGGTGCCACAACATATTTATAGTCATTTCAATGTTCCAAAACATTCATAGAGGGACGATTTTCATGTTGTTTTTTTTGCCGAAACTTGCTTTTTCTACTCAGTATGGAAATTAGTAAAAAAATATACACATTTTTTCCCAACAATTTCGAAAGAAATGTAAATAGAGTTGAAATTAACAAATAATCTTTAAATTTAAGAAACAATTGAGCGCAAGGTGCTTATTTATATTTCAAAATAAATCGACAATTTTTTTGAAAAAATTTAAATATTTCATGTTATAGCATGAATTATGAAGCAAATTATTGTTTTATGTTCTCTCTCTAAATATAAACGATCACTGCGAGTTACAGCAATGTAACATTATTTTTTAATAAAACAATTATTAAGAATCCCATCTTAAATCTAAATGGAATATTTTTGCTAGTTAATGTGTTTTTTTCCTTCCTATTTTTGAGATGTAAGACTTCATACTCAACTGATTTAAGTCTTAAATGTGTATTAATCCCTTCCTTCTCGCTCCCGTGAAAATGACGGGGTGAGGTTTCGCCCTCTATTTCTCGCTTCCGGGAAATTTCCGGGCTGGAATGTTCAGTAGTAACACGCCAAATAAGAATAAAACTAAAAACTAAACTCAGTGGCGCGACAGTCCATAGAAGGCCAAGGTGTGAATAAAACTACATAAAGATTTATTTTGCCCGGAAAACATTTTAGTTCTCATTTTACACACCAGATGGCAGTAACAGTATATTTTTAAGGTAATTGTAGATAGTTAGTTTATTTTAAACTAAATGTCAGTTTATTTTAAACTAGGTGTCAAAAAATAGGCACTTTTATGAACGTTTTCTTGAAAATTAACCGATTGCCTAGGGGTTAGACTTAGATGTGCATAATATGTGTGTTCAAGGCATTTATTCGATTTTATTATCCAATATCTGATATCCTACTCCAGGGACAACACTAAGGATTTCAGATTATTAGCCAGTGAATTAACGAAATATCCAAGGTATTTGCAAAATTTCGAAAGTCTTCGCCGAATGCAAAGCTTAAAAATTTTTTATGATTGTTTTTTCCCCCATAGAAAACTAATTTATAGTAGTTTGTTTCTGGCTTTTATTATTTAGACCCAATTCTAATTGGTTGTGCGCAACACCTCCTAGAAGAAAGAAAGCCTCAACACGGATCAATTTAGTAGTCTGACATAACGAGCATACACTGCGCATTGGGTGAAAAATAAGAAAGATGTCACTACGTTCGGGCTATTAATCTGCGTAGTGGGGAAATAGGTCTTTACGTTTGAGCAACTAAAGAATCAAATTTCTTGTTTAAGCTAACCCGTGCTGAGACCTATTCTTTTCTAAGAGGTATTTTTAGGCGGCGTCTCTGCGAAAAATTACTGTAATAGAATAAGAAATACTGATTTGTTTAGAAATATTAACTTTGACGTAATTTTGAAGATCGAGATAAATATATATTTTTCTTCCCAGTAGAAAAAATCTTACGCCCATACTTTCCCCAAAACACAAATTTATTCACCAAATTTACGATTTTATCGCATTTGGCGAGGTGTTGAATGCTTAGCGCGGGCCTTGCTTATCATTGGTTATAAGGGCTTTCACGGTTGCTTTTTCCCAGTTGTCACCCACACTGCTTTCATACCCATTACTAATGAGTACAACTTTTAACATATTGATGCATTATCAAAAATATATTGCGATATTTTTCAAATCCAGCTAATTTATACTATTTTTACATTAGTGTCATTATTTTGGTCGCCCAAATAAATTTTCGCAGCATTTACAATAACATCGTATCCGTTTCCTACCACTTTGTAAAATATTTACGTCTACGATATATATATATATATATATATATATATATATATATATATATATATATATATATATATATATATATATATATATATACACTGGCCAGGCTTTATTCAACTTGTTGGTGAACTTGGATTCATGGTGCAAAATGTCTAAGAGAACTGGTTCCTTATAATGTTCATGAAATTTTCATTTATAGGATAAAGTTTATAATATAGAGTTGACTATATAAAGTTTTCAAATTTTAAATTCGAGATCAAAGGAGAAGTTAACTATTAATTATTATTATTACTTGTTGGTATTAAAATGATTTATTACTAGAATTTAATAAATTCAATCGCCTTGAAATTGAAATGCTGTTTAGATGAATAAGACTAAGCCTATTTTTGTTTAACTTTACCCCTGATGGTTAAATGTGATACGACTTGAATTTTGGATAACGTATGTTAGCCTACTCTTTTTCTTTTCTTTTTTTTTTTTTTGCACGCTTTTATTCTGCATTAAAGCTATGAGTATAGCGGGACTTAGGAATATATAATTCATTCTAGTTGTTACATTTGCTCCTATTTTTTTTATTTATTTATTTATTTATTTATTTATTTTTTTTTAATATTTTACATGGCAGTGCACGTTTTTATAACAATGGTTTAATGAAATTTCATAGTTTCAACATTGTGCCCGATCCACATAACGTCAGAAGAGGGTGATTGTTCACAGACCACTCCTGTAAAATTTGCAAACTACTGGGGGGGGGGGGGGAAATACGATCCTAATCTGTCTTTCTGTTTTCAAGTTTTTAGCGAACATATATCCAGACGTCCTTTCACTTTTATATATTAAGAGAAAGAATGCCAATGATCCAAGTGATTTTGGTAGAATAAGAGGGTTACGTCACTAACTTAGTGTTTCTAAAAATATCGGAAACCATATATTTATTTGGTTTATGATTTCAAAAAACGCCTTTATAAAAGTAAGTCATTTAAATCCAAGTGGATTTAATTTTAATTTATAACCATCGTTGAATAGCTGATTCAATGTTTTGGGTTTACGACTACTAATGTTCAACTTCGTATCCATGTATTTTTTAACCCAATCCAGAAACAAAGGAACTTATGTATCAATTATTGGCAGAAATTTGCCTACGTGAAGGACTTTTTGATGGAACTAACTCGCATTTGTGTAACATGGAGAGGAAAACCACGAAAACCTCCCACGGTAAGCCTGAAAGCCCACCACTGAGGATATTTTAAGTTAGCATTGGCGTCTGTGCGAGCCGAGTGAGGAATTCAAATCGACCAGCCTTCGCTCGGATACGAACCCGGTTCACCCCATTGGAAAGCGAACACTCTATACCTTGAGCTACTCAGGTTCAAAACTAGCGAATTTTATTTTTATATTATAATCGTCGTTGAACAACCGACCCAATTTCTGGTTTACGACTACTAATGCTCAACTCCGTAGCCTTGTAATTTTGAACCAATCCAGAAGACAAAGAAACTTTTGGGTCAGTACCTCCAGAGGTTTGATTTGTTATGGGAACATGGAGGACTTTAAGTCTCGACATATTTAACGTGCAGCAGTCAGCATTTACTACACGGAGCGTCTTCGGCAGGCGAGGATCGAACCCACGACCTCTTGGACATTGGTCCAGTGCCTTACCAACCAAGCTATCCCAACCCACTTGATTATAAACAAATGAATTGGACTAAAAAAGAATATGTGATGTACCGATAAGCCAAATTAATGGACAAATGTCATTACTTCTTTGAGGAAAAGCGTAAAAAATAGCCATAGGATTATTGACGGATATGTTGCTTGATTGACTTTAACAATAGGCACAACTTCTATTGTTGTTATTGTATCAGTTTTATGAGGTTATAAATAAACTAATATGGGGAGAATGTTTTATTTGCTCTTTCTCATTAAAATATTATTTTCGACCCATAATAATTAGGTTTTTTTTCAACTTTTCAGAATCGTTTAAATATTACATATACTGGCTTGCGGTAGAAAAACTACATAAGAGCCCAACATTTCTAAATTGCTATTTTTATAATGAATTGCACATTGCAAAAAAAAAAAAAAAAAAAAGTATTTTACAAAAATCAATCTTTTCTATCGGTTTTCATAAGAAAATTTTTAACATGGAAAAGTATATAATTTTCCAGTCACTAATTTTGAAGTATTGATATTTTTGTTGTTTTTTTCCAATTGTTCGGCAGTGTATTAGAATATTTAATCTTTCAAGTTCATTCAAAACCTTTTTGTCACATGAGACTCCGTCCTCTTCTATTATGATGATCTTTCTGATTTTGTTTATTTACACTTGTTAAGCGGGTTGAAAAAATAAAATACACTTTTTTATAGTGAAACTTTATTGGAATCAAGCATGCATTGTGACAGATGGAAAAATAGAGTATCTTCTAGTTTTGCGATTTCCTCTAAACAAAAGACTCGGAAAAGCTGGAAAATATATTTTTAATGAGTAAACTTGAAAATAACATTCATTAAGACACATTATTATCAATATATGATAATTTAAATACAGAAAATATAATATGAAAAATGTAATTTTTAAGAAAATCATATCCCTACTGGGCATGCGATAAATAATTAGTGACCACTTGGAGATTGCTCTCTATTTATGCCGAAGAAATAAGTTCGCTAAGCTATTTAATATCTCACTGAATATACGAAAAGGAGGATTTGCAAAAAAGTTTGTAAATAAGTATAAATAAATTTACAAACCTATGAAATGTGTCAATCGACGATCTGATTTTTTTTCAGTATTTTTTTTCGTAAACAGTTATTTTTGAGTTTTTGTAGTTTTTACTAACTTTCGCTCAAGACAACCATTTATAATAAATTAGAAAGACTATATTTCATTGTCTTGTTTACTTAATGTAAAGTACACTGCTTGACAATTGTTAAGAAACAGTTGCATTTTTCAGAATAATTAATAACAGACGTTGATTGATGAAATGAAACTGACGACATATTTAGTATTATTGCGCAAAATAGTTGAGATATCGACACATCAAAAAATAATAAAAATAAAAATAAACAAGATGTTCATTGGACAGATGTTCAAACAGCCATGAAAAATTACTTACCAAAATGAAACGGAAATGTGTACCTCCGTAAAATGTGTGATTACTTCGGACAGGTTGCATCTGTTATTTATGTTGTCACTAACCTTTCGAAGAATCATTGGGAAATATTGTCTCACTCCTCTATCAAGGTGGTATTTGCATGGTTTGGAGAGGGTTTGTTCTGTGTGAACACGTCTGCCAAGTTAAACCTAAGCATACTCTATAGAATTTAGGTCCGGGGAGTACACAGGCCATAGCTTAAGGTCAATATCTTTACTTTCTAATGTCTCCGATATCTCAGCGCACCTGTGTGGTCGTGCATTGTCGTCCATAAACAAAAAGTCTCGACCTGTCACACCCCACAAGCGACAAACATGATACCTCGCTTTAATATGTGAAGCGGTTTTAGCCATTAAGTTTGATACCCATGCATACCGACACGTGTGGGTCCTACCGATCACGTTCATGAACCTATTGTTTGGCACAACCTCTTTCTCCACACTAACTGGGAGCCAAAATCACTTGTCATAGTGAATCGGAATTCATCGGAGAACATCACTCTGGACCTTCACAGGTTACCAATCAATACGTTTCTTGCACTAACATAACCTTCTCTCGAATATGGCGTAGTTTCAACTTCTACCGTGGTACCGGTAGTGGTTGAAAGGTCAAGCAGTTATCTGCCAAGAAGTTACATTTCAGTTCCTTTTCACTACTAGGGATGTAGCGTATCTACCACTACATAATTACAACTGCAATTCACTAGTATATAAGACATGTTAACTGGACTCTATCACGGGGTACCTTTTCCTAGATGAAGGTTGACATGGTTAATAACTACTATCCCCACATTGGTGACCCGGACGTGATGTCTTGTTGGAAAAAGCCTTCGGTTCGTCAGAAAATGTAACCTTTTTCTTCTTGACATTTGAAGCAGCCATTTTTGGAAAGACTGAAGGTGCGCCGACTGTAGGCATTGAACTGAAGGAAGAGGCGTTGTTCTTCAAGTCTGCTGACTGTTCTACGAAGAATGGTTTTAAACGATTAATGGAGATATTTCGGGATTTTTCCTTTATTGGCTCCGCATAAAAACAGCAATGATTCAACTGGTATCCAATCATCGAATTCTATCACGGATATAATTCTGGTGGAGTACTGTAGCGTATCTACCACTACATAATTACAACTGCAATTCACTAGTATATAAGACACGTTAACTCGACTCTATCACCGGGTACCTATTCATAGATGAAGGTTGACATGGTCAATAACTACTATCCCCACAGGGATACATACAGTTACTCTTGAGGTGTGGTGTTCCTACAACGACCACCAGCATGCTATCGCATAGCAACTCCACCTTCAGTGGTCTTTTCTAATCACAAGATGATACTTTTTAACATTCCTGATACTGCGACCTCAGTGGCGATATTTTGAGCTACTTCCAACCATCTAACTGCTTGTCCACGATTGTAAAAACTCAAATAATATCTCGCTAACATTTTGCACTTAAGTATTGCAACACCACACTGAATTCCACAGAAATAATTTCAACAACTTATGGTGCTACTTTGGTCAAATACCTAACTTAATGAATTTTCGAATGAATAAAGATCTAGTGTGCACTGCCTTTTTTACAGGTAACGGCTCTACCACGCCCTCTACGCTTAATTTTACCGTTATGTGCCAGCTGAGCTGTCAAGAACGCGACTTTGCATTAATCAGTTATTCCTTAGCAATTATCAAGCAGTGTATGTTGACTTCAATTAAAAAACCTTTCAGTTTAATCATATTTTTTGTATTTCTCTAAATACTAGAGGGAAATTCTACTGAAAGTGCATCTTTGGATATTAAAGAAAACATTTCTTCATTTCGAATTCCATTCATGACAGATTACAATGCAGTATTGTGAAAACTTTAAAATGTGTCCAAAAAAGAAAAAAAAAAAAAGAAAGAAAGACACCATGATCAGTAAAAAAAGAGAAGAAAATAGAAAAAAAAAGTAGGTCAAATATATTAATAAATAATTAGAATCATCTACATTTTATTTATTGATTTTTTAATTTACGAATTTGTATTACGTAAAATAGTTTATTAAGTTTAAAAGTTAAGTTTAGTTTAAAAGTTAAGTTTAGTTTGAAAGTATACACTATGAGATTCTTTCGTTTTTTTCTGAAACAATATCATGGAAATTTATGATTTCAATAAGTAAAAGAAATTACTCACCTACACCTTAATCTATATTAGATGTTCCACCTATCCAACTAAATGTTATAAAAAAAATAGTAAATAATTAAAAGAACACAATCTTTTAGGAGAGTTTTTAATTCTCAAATAAATCATAGTGAATTCACAATGCTATATTGATTGATACAATATTCGGATTCAATAAAATGACATATTAATATTAACTAAATTATAATTTAACTAGAAAATTTAAAACTTGACAAACGATAAATATTTATAGTGTAAAACCACGTAATTAAAGCTAGAATTTCGACAAATTCGGCAAAAGAACTTTAACAGCAAAAAAAAGGAACTAGTAGAAACACTTTTTATCTAGTGATTGCTGTTAAAAGTGATGAAATAGATGATTTATTTTTCTGGAATTTGAAAACGATAATAAATTACAAAACGATGGGTGATCTAGTTGCGCCTTCGTTATTGTATTTTTTAAGTGATCTAGTTACGCCACCGATTTTTTTTCAGTTTTTGATTTGTTCTTGAATATGATGTTTATTATTTGGTAGAACTGTTATGTTTAAGATTATTAAAAAGTTGCTAAGTTTTTAACGTTCGAAATGTTAGTTTTTCCAAACAGAGTTGTGTTTTAATTATGTTCTAGCTCGTGCTTTAATATTTCAGTTGGGTTTTATAATCAGTTCTAGTTCGTGTTTTAACAATTGGAATGATACGCTTGTTAAATAATTAACTGAACTATGAGAATTTTTCAAAATATGAAATGATGCTCTGAAATCAAGATTAGTGGCTTCAGCAGACAAAAAACTCAAAACCTAGATTAACTTACAAGTAAGTAGGACGATGATTATTTATTATCTTTTTTTTGTACGTGTTACTTAAAAACATGATACATGAACACTTTTTTTAATTTTGCATCAATGCATGTTACATATTTCGACTGTAATGAATAGGATGCTTTATTAAAGTGCTGAAAAAATGTAAGATTGTTTATGAGACATTAAATAGGCTTTGTCAATGGATTTTTTTTTTCAGTTTATTTCATAGTTTGAAGCAGGACCTATATTTTTATTTGTTTATAATCTAAACTTTTTAAAATGCCTAATAATTTTGGACATTTTTATAAGTTTCAATGGTCATGCTAATTAGTTGCAAATTGTTTACCAATTGCTTATTACTATTAATACTATTCCTCACACAATTACCCACTGTCTATTAAAATCCGTCCACTTAAGAGAAATCGGTTTTATAAGGCAGGGGATTTTATAAACAAGATTGTATACACTTAGAAAAAAAAATCAAATTAAAATTTTACAACACTCTAAAAGCCAAATTGATTGCTACATTTATATTTTATTTTTACTAACTCTACATTTGACATTTAAATTAAAATTAAGCTATATTTTTTTAATTTGCAGAAGAGTTTTTAAAGGTTTATAATTTAAAAGTTAAGAAAGGTATCAGCATACTTGATTGATTAGCAGAATTAAAAATTAAAGATTCAACATTGTGTTTGAAAATTTATAAAAGTTTTTATAACTTTCAACAGTTCCTTTTTCTTTCTGTAAAGTTCATTTTAAAACACGAAGAGTTTTTCTGACTTCTATTGAAGATTTATTCAGTAATAATCATTGATTATGTTTTAAGTTAAGAGGGCACCATACCCTGGAAGTAACTTTTTATCGCAAATTCTGATTCACCTTCATAACTAATTTAATTAAAAGAAATATATGAAAAAAAAGTATATTCTGGCAAACCTAGAGTAGACCATAAATTTTCATTTGCTAAACGAAACTCACAATATCAAAATGCAAACAAATTAATGGAAGTGATATTTCTCGTTTCTTCATAATCCTGAGTAATATTCTCATAATTTCTTTCATTTCGATAATTTGAAAATTCCTTTTCAGTGTTTGGGACCTCGTGGTTTATTCTAGGATTTCCTGACCTCAATTCTTTCATACATCAAACTTTATAAAGTACTTTTGGTGGCGAAAGAGAATTAGCGATGAAAAATGTCTCCCGTGGTATAATAGCGTCCCCTTAACAACAGTTGTTCGTCATCTGTTCTTTCGATGTTTAAGGACGCGGTTTGTAGAAAAATATTCTAAACAGTTCAAATAAATTATTGTTGAATCATATCTAAGCCAGTTAGTACAAAATTTAGCATTGAAGATACATCACAAATCACTACGAATGTTGTGGGTTCGAAACCATACTTTAAATGGATTGAGATGGTAATAGGTGATACTATAAATTTTGTAGGCTCGAAACCATACTTCAAATGGATTGAGATGGTAATAGGTGATACTAGGAATGTTGTAGGCTCGAAATCATGCTTCAAATGGATTGATATGGTAATAGATGATACTAAGAATGATGTAGGCTCGAAATCATGCTTCAAATGGATTAAGATGATAATAGGTGATACTAGGAATGTTGTAGGCTCGAAATCATGCTTCAAATAGATTGAGATGGTAATAGGTGATACTAAGAATGCTATAGGCTCTAAACCATGCTTCCAATATATTAAGATGGTAAAAGGTGATACTAGAAAAGTTGTAGGCTTGAAACCATAATTCAAATGGATTGAGATGGCAATCAGTGGTCTTTAGCAATGAAGAAAATTGAACTTGCAGAGCCCGGAAAACTGAGAATTGTATTAACAAGATTTGGTATAGCTCTCGTTTTATAGCGAGTTCTCTTAATGTCAGAGATGTCCTTTTCTGACTTTATTGATTGAGAGATAATCTTTGACATTGGTGCATCTTTGGAATTTTATTATATATTTTTTTTTTTAATTTATAAACAATTTTCATTTAGATTCCTTTACACTTCCTGTAATTTTTTATCTCACACTCTTTAACTTCACTTAGAGGTACGTTGCACACCTGTTATTTTTTTTCTATTTCTTCGTAAGGTGGGGAATGAAATTTGTTATTTATAGGCTTTCAAAACTTGATAAAATTGAAATAAAAAGACAGAATATTTAATTATTTTAAATGTATCCCCTTCTAAAATTTGATTTTACAAAAGAGCGATTTGATTTTAAAAAGTGACTGATTTTTATAACCGAGTGATTTTACTAGTGACGATCCCTTTATGTCTTTCTTTGCCTTTCTATTATGTATGCCTTAAAAAAGATATCACTCAAACATTTCCGTTAAACTTAACAAAAAATTCCCAACTTTGAATATTAAAAACTACAAAAATATTATTTATCAACAGTTTTCGCTTCTTTATTACATAGCAGTGATTAAGTATGATAGCAATTTATATCAATATAACTAAATTTTAAAAAAAAAAGTTTTAAATAATATATCTTCAAACATTTCTGTAAAAATTAACGAAAAATTTCCCACTTTAAGTATTAAAAACTATGAAAATATTATGTTTAACAACAGTTTTTGCTTGTTTAAAAATAACAGTTATTATGCATGACAGCAATTTATGTCAACAGCAGTAATGAACAAGATTTATAAATAATCGTAATTACTTACGTGCTGACAAATCAAGATCATTAACTATAAATAAAAGTAACAAATAGTGGTTAAATTACAAAGTTAAGTACAAACACAATGTCTTCAAATTTTAAAAAAAATTTGTATTACAAATTCTTGTAACAATAACAATGCATTTTGAAGATATTGTTATAGCCTTTAAAGCAAGTTTTAATCAAAATACAAATTTTAAACATAATCTTATTCAAATTTATTTCTATATTTATAATTTGACATAATTAGTCAAATAAAATATCCTTCATTCCGAGATGAACACATTTACGAACTTCAACTATTTTCTAAAATAAATGTATCGCCAAATAAAGGTTACACAATTTAGAGGTGGAGACTATTTGGACCGATGTGATAACGTCAGAAATGCAACGGCAATATCAGCGCCACCATTTAGCGTTATAAAAGAAAATAAGAAAAATGAACCACAGAATGCAGGCGATCAATTTCATTCAGTTCACATGAGTGCATTTAATATGGAAGTAAAGTCGTACTAAAAATGAAAATGTCAGAAAATGACGTGCAACAGTAGGATTTAAAAGTGCAGGTGATGATTTGCTGCTTAAAGTGATGCAATGCACATACGTCATTAATTTCATTTTTTCAATTACATTTAATGATTTCATCAAGAATAGCAATGCATTCAAGGGATGACGCGGTATTTACTTGCTCTAGGTCTTAGCAGATTTGATATTGGTGTCCAATCGTTTACCCCTAACGAATACTTTTTCACTGTTTGATCATTTAAAGATGTGCTCGGTACACAGTCTTTACTTGTTTCTTCGATATTTATATTTTTTTATCACCGTCGTTGAACAGCCGACCCATTATTGGGTTTGTGGCTATCAAGTGCAACTCCGTAACTTTGTGATTTTGAACCGAACCCGTAGACAAGGGAACTTCTGAATAAAAGTATTTTATTTTTACTCTATAACAGTCATTGAAAAGCCGACCCATTTTCGGGTTTACAACTACCAATATTCAACACCGTAGTCTTGTAATTTTAAATATAATCCAGAAGACAAGAGAACTTCTGGATCAGTAATTAGGAGAAATTTGCCTACCTACATGAAAGAGTTTTGATGGAACTAAACTGCATTTGCATTACATAAAGAAGAAAATCACGTTAACCTCCCATGGTTTGCCTGACGGTAAGGGGACTCTTACCCTTAATCCTTCTACCACTGAAAATATTTTACGTCAGCACTATATTCGGTGCAAGTCGGGCGTGAAATTCAAATCGACCAGCCATCACTGTGATTCGAACCACCCGGTTCACTTAATTGGAAGGAGAACCGGGTAAAAGTGAACTCTATTCCCTGAGCCATCAATCACGGCTCTTCTTAGACATTTGCAATCTATAGAAACTATATATCTTTTGAACTATCAGTAACACTGCGAATTTGAATAGATAATTTTGAATCTCGCTTCACTTCCAGCTAATGTGAGAAGTTTTTTTTCCCCTCTTTACATCGGTATAGGTTATTTTAGAATCCTTAATCAATGGATTTATTTCCAAAATCATAAATTCTCATAAACAATCCAGTCAAAGGAACTACTAGATATTATTCAATAGATATTTAATAATTTTATGTCCTCCAATTTCAAAAATGTATAATAAAATATTTAACTTAAAATTATACCACAAATATTTATTACGCAAGGAGTTTTACTTACGGACTGTTACAAACAAGTGGAATAAAAATATATTAAAATAAAAATATATATTTCTAAGTAAACACTTTTATTAATTTTATGATTTTATGAATTTTTAAATCATAATATTATAATATTTAAAGTTCTGGTTACGGCATAATTTAGATAATGTTCATAAATTACTTTTGAAAAAAAAATATACGAGGGCTGTTTTTTAATTAAGGCCCGTTTTGTTGTGTACTCTAATAGGTGACACTTGCATCGCAACGAGTACTTGCGGTGTGTCTCGGCATTCCTTGGGAACAAATGTGCTCAATTACAGCTGTGTATGTATCCTGTGTGGTCAGTTATGTGTCTTTAAAATGTTCAAATTTAACATATCAGCCGCCGCTTATGAGTTACGATCAGTGTTGCGTTTTTAGTCTCCCAAAAACCTGTCTGCAGCATGCATTCACCGACAGATTTCTGAAGCTTCCTACTGGCATGCTGACAGAAAATTTCGCTACTCCATGACAATGACTCTCTCCACAGCTCAGTCCCGAACTTTATTGGCTCTTTCCGATTGGAAGTTTTGGACCACCTCTCACCAGTCTAGACCTTGCGCTAAGTGATTTTCATCTTTTCCGATGTTCTAACTATCGTTTTGCTTGCAACCAGAAAAAGGATGACGAAAACGTGAAAACGTTGGTAACCTCTTGGATATCGGAGCAGGCGGCCTGTTACTATGAGAAGAGGGTATTCTAGATCTAGTTGTAAGGTATGATAAGTATTTAAGCAAAGTTGGCAAATTTGGTTTTTATTTTCAAACGGTTTTTATTTTTATTTAAAAAATAGCCCTTGTATTATTTTTTTTTAAAGTTTTTATTAATGCTTCTTGCGTTTTTATGTTTTAATGAAGAAAAACTCGAGACCATAAAATGCTCTGTATTTACTGTCATTCCAACAAACAAAAACAATATTTCATGAACAGTTCGGACGAACATACATCTAAGAACATACCCTGAATAATATTAATCTCCGATACGACATGTATTTTGATTTTGACTTCCACACATCTCAATTAGAATTGCAAGTTTAAAATTTCACAGGTAAGTTAAATCAATAAGTTAATCTCAGATTGACATAATGAAAACTGTCAATAATACACAAGCTATATTATATAAGACACAAAAACTCAATTAAGTAACTTTATTTATTTCTGCACCCTTTTATGTGATCCGCCGTTTCAATATTTAAAGATCGGAAATCTGGTTCCCAATTATCAAACTTCAAAACTGTTGCTAAATACATTTCTTTTTTCATGTAAATGGTTAGAATGATACATCGCGAGTCTAGGACAATTTTAACTCTGATTAAATATAGTATTGGTAAAGTGAAATAAAAAAAAACTTTCAATCACCATTTTTAATGTTAGGAAAAAGTTTTTACAATTTATTAGATGCCACTTAAGTCAGACAAATTCACTAATTTTTTTAACAGTAGTTTAGGAAAATACAGAGGTTAAATAGAAATTTCGCTACTCCACAGATGATTGGACAAAATAATCTCCAATTTTCCTGTTTATAATTCTTAGGACTATGACCAAACTTTGAATTTAGAAACCTTTAAAATTATTCTGATACAAAAAAGAAGGATTTCCCAATAATTAAAAAAAATATGCCTACTTCCGGTTGTTAGCTGACTACAATGCTTGCCGCTTTCTAAATAAAAATTTATTCTTCGAACTGCGTTTATATTACAGAACTCTATAATAAATATATATCTGGTGTTCACTTAGAACATTAAGTGGAACATTAAGTAGAACATTAGAACATTAAGTAGAACGCAGCGGGGAGTGTTCACTAGCGTCACAAACTAGATACATTTTCCGTGTTCTTCTATAGGGTAAGGTTGTTCTTTAAAATACAGTTTTTTTTTTTTATAAATGATTCCAGTTCCAAAAGACTTTAAATTCCCAAGTACACTGCATACTGAAAAAGGTACAAAACCTTATTAAGCTTCTTTTGCATACATCAAGTGTTTAATAAATATAGTGCGCAAAGTAAAAAATGGAACAACCCAGAATAACTTTTGATCTTATCATCGGATATTCAAGTTTTATGACTCAATCTTAATAGTTCGAGGGGATGACCTCAAATATGCTAATTAATTAGTTTAGACGATATTTTAAGTTACGAAATCACACACAAAAACGTACTTTCTCTGAATAAACACAGCGTTTTTTGTTGTTGACGTATTTGGATTTTTGACTTCCGAAGTATAAGGGGTTGACGCAGTGGTGGAAATATGGTTCCCATTGTTCGTCAGAAGCGCGGTTTAAAGTTTGGACCCCTTAATGTTACTTCTATTCTTTTACGTATTTCACTATATCTCGAAAACTTTTTAAGCAAATTAAGACATTTTTGCTTACAACTATAAAATTTATCTATCCTATGATAAGTCCCCACAAAACATAATTTGAGTAAATGTTTACTGTTTTTTACTATTTTATTTCATAACAGTGGAAAAAAATTTGAATTGCGAAGTATAATATATTCAAAGAATGTAATTTTATATCGCAAAATACAAAACTTGAGCGAATAGTTCCTGAGAAATCGAATTTTAAAAATAAAGTTTTTTTTTAAAATTGTATTTACCATGAACTATTTGACTGATTTTGTTCAAATTTTGTATTTCGCCATGTAAAATTACATTCTTTAAAATGAAGTTAAAAAATTAATAGCTTATAATTCAAAATTTTTTCGATCATTATTAAACAAAATAATAAAAAAATAACAAATATTTAAGAAAAAACAGAAATATTTTTCATAGCATTATATTCGCATAAACGAATTTTATAGTTTTGTGCAAAAATGTTTTACATTCGGTTAAATAGTTCTTGAGACATGGCTAAGTACGCAAAAAATAAAATTAACATTTAGAAGTCCAAGCTTTAGACCGCTCTCCTAACCAAACTATGGGGATCATAATTCCCAAATTGCGTCTACCCCCTAAATTATGGGGGCCAGAAATCCGAATCCGTCGTAAAAATAATATGTTTATTCAGAGAAAGTACGTTTTTGTGTCCAATTTCGTAACTTAGAATATCGCATGCGGTAATTAATTAGTATATTTTAGGTCACCCTCCCAAACCATTAAGAATGAGTCCTGGAGCGTGAAGATCAGGGTGGCTGGTTTTGTTTCTGCACCGTACATCCATTATACTTTTTAATGCTAAACCAGCTCCATATATGATGCCTTTCTGCAGTGTGCCAAAGGTAATTTAGGAATCTCAATCCTAAACTGAGACGGATATAGTACCTCAATGTGAACAACACAACAGGAAGGAATCATTGCTGCTAGGTAGGATATTCGTAGAAACATACTATTGAACTGGTTTATCATTCGGATGTGTAGTACTAAGGGTACATAAACCGAGTATTTTTAGTATGGCCCAGAAACATCGTGAGCGTATCATGAATTTTCGTACATATACTTTAAAAAGAAAATAATTTCAAAATAGGTAAATTATTTTGGCTAACCAAGTATACACTATTCAGCCAAAAATATCCGAGCATCCATTATTTTAGTATACACTATTCGGACAAAAATATCCGAGCACCCATTATTTTACTATACCCTATTCAGCCAAAAATATCCGAGCATCCATTATTTTAGTATACACTATTCGGACAAAAATATCCGAGCACCCATTATTTTACTATACCCTATTCAGCCAAAAATATCCGAGCACCCATTATTTTACTATACACTACTCGGCCAAAAATATCCGAGCACCCATTATTTTACCATACACTATTCAGCCAAAAATATCCGAGCACCCATTATTTTACTGTACACTATTCAGCCAAAAATATCCAAGCACCCATTATTTTACTATACACTATTCAGCCAAAAATATCCGAGCACCCATTATTTTACTATACACTATTCAGCCAAAAATATCCGAGCACCCATTATTTTACTATACACTATTCAGCCAAAAATATCCGAGCACCCATTATTTTACTACTTGAGTACTGAGGTATACGTTAACTTTTTGCCTTATTAACCATATTAACCTTTTGCTTGCGGCTGGTACAACATGTGGATCACGTGTGATGTTTAACGTGGAACACAGTTAGCAAAGGGTTAATATAATGTTGATCCTCCATTCGCAGTGATGATGGATTTCACACTTCTGAAAAGACTTTTAACTTCTTATCAACGCCCAGTGCGTGCTGTGGGTGAATGCGGTCAATTTTGTTGGATACATAATCGACTTTATGATTCATTCCAAAGATAATTTATTGCCTCTGAGAGTGATTGAATACCCAATCAATAAATATAAATCTTTCAAAATTGAGGTCGTTGAAAAGAGCTATTTATTCCTATTGGGATTGGTAACTCTTCACACTACGTTAAGATATAGGAACTCTGCATCAAATTAATAGATATTGTCAAATAATTCAATTTAACTTGTTTTATTACTGAGTTTTAATGAATAAATTATAATGGATAAATATTATTTAAGGACAGTAAGTATTAACAAGCCAAACTTGGCAAGCTTTCTGCTATCTGTGAACTGCACCATGTTAGAATTTCACTTCTTGTTCCCTGAAAATAATCTTCGTGACAAACTATGCATATTTTTTGCGTTAATTGGGTTTGAAATCTATTATGCAAGGTAAACATCCGAGAACTGCAACATGTTTGTATTCTGCTTCTTCTTCCCTGACAATAATCTCCGTGACAAGCTATGCATATTTTTTGCGTTAATTGGGTTTGAAATCTATTATGCAAGGTAAACATCCGAGAACTGCAACAAGTTTGTATTCTGCTTCTTCTTCCCTGACAATAATCTCCGTGAAAAGCTATGCATATTTTTTGCGTTAATGGGGTTTGAAATCTATTATGCAAGGTAAACATCCGTAAATTACACAATGTTTTTATTTTGCTTTTCCCCTGTCAATAATCCTCGTGACAAGTATAAATATAATAATATGAACGAATAAATTACTATCTAATCGGATATATTAAATATTTCGGACATTCGCCAAAACGACTATGTGATTGTTGACTGGTGAAAGTCGACATTCTTTTGACTTCGTTCATTCATGGTAGCATATAAACCCGACTTAGACACCCCCTGAAAAGGAAATGATACGATTTTAAGAGCATAAAAAAACTTACGTGGTCCTACAACTGGAACTAAAAGGAAAGAATATTATGAAATCAAATACAAAATGAGGGTAAAATAAAAAACAATACAATATAAATAATACAATTAATGATATCCATGTTGATAATAACAAACGAATGAGATAAATATTCTAGTAATGTTTAAACGGGTGCAAGTACAAACATGTACAGTGTGCCGAAAAAAAAACCACCACCCTGAATAACTTTTGTTCTAATGATAGGATCTTCACGTTCTGGGACTCAATCTTAATGGTTAGAGGGGATGACCTTAAATTTACTAACTAATAAGAGCAGATGATTTTTAAAGTTACGGAATCAGACACAAAAACGTGCTTTCTCTGAATAAGCAAAATATATTTTTGACAGATTTGAATTTCGGTCCCCCAAAATATAGGGGGTAGCAGCATTCTTGGAAATATGGTCCCAATAGATGTATTTAATGATATGTTTAATAGTGGGTTTTATATTTAAGATGTGTTTGAATGAATTGAAAGTTCTTTTTTTCTGTTGGATCAAAGGTTCCAATAAAAATACTCCTTTTTTTACTTTAAACTCCTTATGCTGACGGCGAATGTAACATAGTGTTTCCTTAGCGAAACGCACATCTGAATAAAAAATAAAAAACGGGATACATCTTTGGGGAAATTAATTTATTATATGCTATGTGGTAAACAAACAAAATAAACTTAGATATTGTCTAATAAAAGGTGTGAAGAGAGAACTGAAAATATTGCAAGATTTTGATATTTTCGAAAATTAGTTTTCAAACATTAGAAAAAAATTGGGTGCATTAAAATTCATCAACAACAATCTAAAAAAAATTTCAAAACATGGAAAAATTCTCAGAAATCAAAGTCGGCGTTTAAAGAGTTGAGTGATTTTAGCAGAAGAAACCTCAAACCTAAAATTAGAATTCTTACAGCGATGAAAAATCGTTTATAATTTTAATTTTGAACACATTAAAGGCACGTTACATTTTCGATTGTAACATGTGAGATGATTCATTAAAGTGCCAAAACAATCGCTTATCGATCATATGTAACATTTGAGCTCTATAACGTTTTAGTTTTATTTATATACAGTTGGAAGTAAATATTATTTATGTTTATTTATTTTTTGTATTTTTTGATAACGGATTGGTTTTAAAAATGCCAAGTTTTAAATTAATTTATTTCAAAATTTTCAATTGGTCATGCTAATGAATTACGAATAATTCACCAACTACTAACTATTAATTATATTTATCATATTTCCTTCTCTAACCTTATCCTATATAATTTTGAATAAGACGTGACTTTTGTGTTCTTTATATTCGTGTTACATTGTGTAATTCCCACTTAAAATTATAAAATTTTAAAAAAAAACATTAACAGTACTTTACAAAATTCAGCATGTATTTAAAATTACTCACGATTTGATAGATCGAGAATATTAGTTAAACCACCAACTGAAAAGAGACACATAATAGTTAAATTAGTACAGAACTCAAAAAATTTAAAAGTTTAGTTAATGAATTCATGTGGCCATAAAAATGTTCTATGAAGATATTGTTATAGCCTTTAAAATAAGTTTAATAAAACGTCTAAATATTAAAAAGAATAGTTTAATTTGACTCATAAACTTATTTCCATGATCCATTCTTAGTCAAATAAAATAAATTTTTTTCCAAGGATTACCACGTTTATAAATTGGGTAACATTAATAACACTAATTTGTTAACTGAAATAAATTTATCGATATAGGAGAGTTTCTCTGTTAAAAAGGTGAAAAGAGTGATGGCGTCTGAGAAAAAGTAACAATAGTTGCGCCCCCATTCGGGGGTTGCGTGAACTAATATGCGGGAAACTAATGAACCAGGTAGCATGAGAGAATTTAACGAGAATGTAAAGTCGTGCTAAGAATGATGCGTTCAGGATAAAACAGCTCATAGTACAATGTTTTGAAGCATAAAATGATTCCGTTCTCTTACTTAGGGAAAGTGCTGTAGGCATGTCAGAAATCGTAGTTCTCTTGTAATTTTAGTGACATCTAGCTGTAGATACTTTAACTAGACAACTCTTAAAATAACATTAAATAAAAATTTTAATTTTTAAATTTCAGTGTTATTTTGCTTTTAAAACCATACCCAAAGTATGATGCCAAAAATTTAAAAAAATTCTAGATTTAGAATTATAGGATAATTTTCAGTTTTTTTTAGTGAAATAAATCACATAATAATTTAAAAATTGAAAATTACTTCAAAAAACTTTTAATTATAGTTATAAAAGTTTACTTACGTACTGTTAAAAAATGACATACAAAATAAAAACAAGGTGCAATTTTATGTACAATTAATTTATAAAATGAATATACAATTAGTTAATAAAATGAATAAAAAATTCTATGTTAAAATTAAACTCTGTTTTTTATGATGACAATTTTTGTTAGATTAATTTTCGTAATTTTATTATTTTTCCGAATATTATTATTTCGTATTAGTAAAAGTTTTAGAGCAGGTTAAAAAAAAAATTTTTTAATTGTTTTAAACATTTTGGTTTTATTGACAATAATAGCAAATTTAAAGCTTCATTTATTAAATTGTAGCATAATAAGATGTGAATAAAGTGAAAAATCCTTTCGATATAAAATTTTAAATACTTATTTTTAAATAATTATTTTTATATTTTTATTGCTAACGAAATAATTGATCTATTCCCTCTAAATTTTGGGTAGTATCAGTTAGAATTGCGTATAATAAATTGGTGTAAAAAATTATACAACATATTATTCAAACATTTTTCAACCGTAATTTAGTTAAATGAGGAGAAAATAGAAAAAAATACATTGCGTGATAGTTGGATTGAGTTTTATTATTGTGATCAAAAACTTATATATTATTTTAATAAGTTTAAAAGCTAACTACCACGTTACGTTATCGTTCATTTCCTTACACACTTTACAAATTATCAATTTAAGGCACACAAAAAATGATTTAGTTTCAAATTAATTAGTTGTGGGAAAAAAGGAATTTGTTTTAATTAGGAAAAATCACTCACGATCTTGAAGATTTATCAAACTTCCTAACTGTAGAGCTAAAAGAAAAAAACACAGTATAATATTTCTGTTTTAACAAACTATCTGTCAAAATTGGAGAAACCGTCATAAATACAGTACATTTCCGCATGAAAAAAGAAGACGTTTATAGAAAATGTATGTTCAAGATTTTACATTCTTCCAAAAAATATCCCTCTCATTTTATAGAAAACAGAAGGGATAGAAATTTGAGAGTGAAATTTCATAGAAATACGGTGGATGTATGAGAATTTCACGTTTCTAACACGCTAAGATATTTGCAGAGTTTATTAAGCTACTTGTCATCTAGCAATGATGTGATGAAATATAACGTCTTTGCAAATGACCACATTTACACTCTTAGTAAATAGAATAGATGCATCAAGGTTCCGCATTTCCACACTCTCTACACTTGTCCCCTCTTCTAGTTACACAGAAGACCATGTTTCATTTGATGAAAACATGGTAAATATTTTCAACGAATCTTGCATTTGAAGACTGTGCAACTAGCATCAGAGTTATAGCGTAGTTTTGAATTAGTTCACATAATTGAAAATTGGTGCATACTGTAATAGCATAGTATATTCAACGATAAATGTAAAAATGAAATTTCAATTTAAAGCTAATCTCTTTATTGACAATATCTCTTGGATAGTATTTATTGTTTTAAAAATGTCGGGACTCTCTCTACGTTCTGTTGGTTTCTTCTTTAGGGCAAATCTAGTCTCTTGTTTTGATGGATGTTACCATGAAGTCCTAAGTAGTAAAAATGTTAGGAGTCCCTCTACACAGCTTCCGAACTATCACTGTTTTTATGAAACATTTTTATGGCAAGCGCACGCTGTTGCCCGTTTCACTGACCTATGGTGACTAAAATGGCAAAGTATTGACTTGATCAAGGTCAATATCCGGCACCTGCTCATGGATGCCATTACGCATTTCAAAAATTCCCGTTTTTTGTGTCTCATCCTGTATTTTGAGATATTTTGATTGTGGCACTGTGAAACCCGTGCTGCAATATCTCTCCGCTTATGATGCAGTACAGCCCAAAAAAATTTGTAAAAGAGCACTTTATTCCGGATTATAACACCGAATTGGGCTTTCATATAAGATTTAAATAGCGTAATTTAAATCTAAACACCAATAATGGATAAGGCTTACATCAAATTCTTCCTCGTTCAAAACAAATAAGAATTATTTTCCCTTCCGAAAACCCAGATTACTGGAACGCTTTTTTTATCACAGAAGTTGAGTTTGCAATCTAGAAGTAGTTGTTGTTTGTAAATAGTTGCGATTTGATTGAATGATTTGCTGTTCAAAGTTAAAATAGGTATGCACGTTTTTAATTGTGTATTAAGGATAATTTTTTTTTTAAATTTTGGTGAACTGTATTAAGTGACTTTAGAGGCAAAGATAGAATGGTTGGTAGGACGTTGGGCTCGTGTTCAAGAGATCTTTAGTTTGAATCCCACCGGCCGAAAACTATCCGTGGTGACTGGTGCACTTTGAATCTATCGGGGCCACAAAGCCCTCCAAGCTCCAATAACCAATCAATACCTCTGGGGGTGCTGAATTAGATATTGATCGTTCTCTTGTTCAGGTCAAAATTATGATTTGGGGATGTATGAATGGGTCCACCCTATAATACGATCAAAGTTATCAAGTCAAAGTTAACTCAATAGCCTAAGCCTGTGAACGAGCGATTTACATTTACTTGGCTCTTACACGCTACAATGTATAGTTTACGCAAGTATTCCATCGAGGCGATCTTCGTATTTATTTTCTAAATTTAATTATTATTATGAAATTGCTATTCTTTAAAATATTACGATTAAGATTATTACCATTACTATTTTATGAAATGATTGAATCTAAAAAAATAAATGGTGAGCCAAAACAAAAAGATATACTGAATAACTTTAGTTTTAATTATTAGATTTTCACCACGAACTCAAAACGAATCTCAATGACCTTAACGCGTTAGCTAATTACTGCGAGCTGCTAATTAAGTTAAGTATTCAGACAAAAAACGTATTTATGTTTTTTTTTTTTTTTTTTTTTTTTTTTTTTTTGACGAATTAGCATTTTTGGCCATTAAAATAAGGAGGAAGCAAAAATCTATAAATTATTCCATATAATTTATAGATTTTTGCTCCCAATAGTTTAAAGTGATCAAAAGTTTAGTAAAATTTATATCAAAATGATCAAAGTTCAGGTATCTAAATATTAAAATTTTACGTATTTCACTACATCTTGGAAGTTTTTAAACGAATCAAAAAATTTTGCACACAATTATACAAGTCATTTGTGCAAGGATAATATTCTTGTAATATATAATTTTTTAATATATCTTATAAAAATAGTTTACAACATTAAACAAATTAAATGTAAACAACAAAATGCAAAATTTGAATGAAATCGGAAGAATAGTTCTTGGGAAATGGAAATTTAATTAGAAGATATCGGTGGGATGGTTATAATGAAATTAAAATTTTAAAATATAACTTTTTATAAACTTGTTACTCGGAAATTATCTTATGTATGTCTTTCGATATTTTATGATTTATAATTCAAATTTACGCAGATTAAAATTTGAATAAATTTTTAAACTTCATAATTCAAAAAAGTTTTTGACAGCAATTAAATAAAATAATAAATAATAAATATTCTTTGAAAATTATATTTTACATAGTATAAGCTTTTAATAAACGAGTTCGAGATAAGTAATTGCAAACAAAACAAGATAAATAATTGCGTACGAATTTTTTTTTTTTATTATTCGCTTGAATTTGCGAAAGAAATATTAATATTAAAAGGGCTTAACATGAATCTGCATTAAGTATCCCAGACTTTTAACAACTCCTCTGTCGAAATCATTGGGACCACATTTTCCACATTGCGGCCACCTCTATTATTTTGATGGTCATAAATCTACATCCATGGACTCATAGAGAAAGTCGTTTTTGTGTCTGACTCAGTAACTTAATTAATTACTAGCACAAAATCATTAGCATATTTGAAAGTAACCCTTTGAGCCTGTAAGATTGAATTTTATTACGTGAAAATCTGTCTAATAAAACAAAGGAGGAGGATATCTTTTTGTTTTATCCTCGATACAATAAACAAATCAAATAAACCCCTATAATTACTTACAATTAAGGAGGTTGAGCAAATTCCCTATATTAAGAACTGCACAAGAAAAAAAGTATGTTATTGTAAAGTAAAGATGACAATAATAACAATTTTAATACTGGACATTTATTGACTGAAAAAATAATAAGAATTGCTTGAAAAAAGACAAATTATTTTAAGATACATTGTATAAAATAAGTTATCATGAATACGTCATATCATATTATCTAACTATATATATAAATCTAATGATAATGTCGTAATTTTCCTTTGGAGTTGGTGCATTTTTTTATTGGCTGGAAAATCACATGGTTGGATCCAGTTTTCCAACATTAATTTTCAAATTGGTTTAGTTGCCAGTGTTCCTTTGTTACAATGTTTTCATT
The DNA here is from genome assembly GCA_949128135.1 of Parasteatoda lunata. Classification (NCBI taxonomy): domain Eukaryota; kingdom Metazoa; phylum Arthropoda; class Arachnida; order Araneae; family Theridiidae; genus Parasteatoda; species Parasteatoda lunata. The sequence goes on along the minus strand of OX421974.1, from coordinate 32,361,317 downwards.
AACAAAAATATACTAAAATGTCCTTTTAAAAAAATATTTTGCTTGGATGGTAAAGCCGATTGCAGATTTGAACAAAAGTATCTAAGATCTGTGAAAAAATATCATGAAACAGAAGAAACAAATTGTTTCTCGGTGTTATTTAATCGATCTACAAAGTTGTTGTTGTTGTTGCTTATCCCTTTCTGGCCTGACGAAGTCAGACCAGATCTATGAACCCGTTGACCTGAAGAAAATCAAAGACCAAAAGAGGAGTAGATGTTATATTTAGTTGTAAAGGTTTTATTTAAAAAAAAAAAAAAAAATGTTAACTTATAAGCACAAGGAATTGTTTTATTGATTTCAGTATGAACTTATATTACCTACGTGCTTTTACCGTTTATGCGGTGTGTTGTACAGATTGTAGGTATAAAAACCAGGTGGGCTAAAGTTAATTACGGATTAATTCCTGAAAGGACAGCTTTACAGAATTATTGAAATTCAAATGTTTTGCTATTAAAATATTATTCGAATTTAGGGAAAGAAGAGGTAGTTAGAGAGGATAATAAGGTTTGGTGAATATGGATAATGATGAAAATTTTTTTAATTCCAATTCCTGCAGTTTAGTCATAGTCATCTCTGTAGTGTGCGGTCTAGCGTTATCCAGTAATTAAATAGAAATCGATCTGCTGACCAATTTCGGCTGTTTTTTTTTTTTTGTTTTTTTTTTGTTTTTTTTAGGTTGATTTCTTTTGCAATTTTTTTTCTCACATCTTCTTAGTGGTTTCAGTGTAAATCTTTGATTATGTTTTGAGATGAGCATCTCAACGGTGACCTATAGCTTATTATTGACCTTTGAAGGTTAAGGTCAAAGTCACCTTTTCAAAATTTAACGTACCAATTTTAATACTGTATGCTGCCTAGTGACATTACAACAAATATACTAATGTTGTTTCAACAGATCTGATATGCTAAAATTAAACACAAGAACTTATACTTCATAATAGTGCGAATTTTTGGCCATTCCATTTTCAACAAAATTAATTTTCAAAGATAATTTCGATATTGTTAGACCCTGCAATGTTTTTTTTAAGTAAGTGAGAACGGTGAAAAACATTTATATAATGTCAAATAATTGGCTGTCAAATTTGGTATCATTAATCGGTAAATTGTATGATTGGCGAGCTAAATATTATTAATTGAAAAAGTTAATAGAAATTATCTAGAATTTCTATTAAAAAGTTACTTACAACTATTATTACTACTACTACTATTTTAAAATAAAGAGTGCTGTCCCGCATCTGAATATGAAATTGTTTAACAGTTTTAAAGTTTTATAATTTACTAAAATTTACTGGTAAAATTAGAACTGACAAATTACAAATTTACTCCAGCCGTCAACATTAATTTCACATCCACACTAATTTTCCTCTCTCCTAAAATAATAAACATTTAATATTACTTACCCTGAAGTATGTTACTTAAATCAAGAGCACCTCCTGCCAAATCTCCAACTAAATATAAAAAAATGTATTGGAAATTTAATTAGAAATAATTCTGAATATATATATATATATATATATATATATATATATATATATATATATATATATATATATATATATATATATATATATATATATATATATATATACATATATACATAAAGAGGGAGAGAGAAGAAAAATAAGTATAATAAAAATATTAAAAATTTATAAAATTTTAAAAATCACAAAAATTTTATTCGGTGAAATACGTGACTTAACTAACCTATAGCGTCCTCCAATATTATTCAATAATTTCTAATATTTTAATATTTCTATGAAAAAAAATCATCGAATTAAAATTTTGTATTAAAAACTCAACCTTTCATAAATTGTAAACTCTGAATTATCCTGCATAATATTACCTTGCACAATTCCTGTCTTTGGGCTAATCCAGGGTAACAGACAAATCAAATGTGGTTCTTTTCTTCAGTGTGAGCGCGCCTTAAAAATATGTCCCACTACCCTCTATTTAAGCTTTAATTTCTTACTTTGAAATCTGACAACTTAGTTATGAAAATATTTCTAAATCTTTTCCATTCGGCTATTCAAAATAAAATCATTTTGGCAAGATATTAGTAAGTATGTGACATCCGTTTTAGACTCGTTTTATACATTCTTGTATGTTCCTATTAGTATTTTGTTTCATTTTATTTTTATTTTTAAATTTTTTTCTAATTTTTACAAGCTAAAAATTCATTTTTTGAATCGATTTCTTTTTTTTTCTTTTTGGTGCTATTCGCTTTATTGTATTGATACATTTTGTTTTGGGTGTGGTAATAAAATAATACAGTATTAAAAAGAACTATTTTTGCGGATATAATCGGGTAAGCTAATGGCAAGACAATATTCATAAGTGATTTTTTTACTACATTCTAGTATTTTTTTACCAAATTTTCTACTCTTTAATTTTATTTTATTTTTTATTTCCCTCCTTGCTTTTTGCATTTTACTCTCATACATATATCAGGAAGTGTTAAAAAATTAATTATGTAAAAAGAAACATGATAAACCTAAGTGTCGAAAATAATAGTGCAAAGCTTCGTGATAACTGCAATTCCGTATTTATTTATTTTTTTTAATTAATCAATTTAAAAGAAAATTCAAAAGGCTTAGTTGCAAATGCGATCAAAAACAAAGAACGATAAACTCAACAGTAAATGCCAATTAACTCAATAGCAAATATGATGTACTCTGTAAGGAAGCACAAGTTATCTTAATGGTTTATGTAAAATAGTTCAATAAGAAATGCAAAATTCAGTAATAATTGCAATTCTGTCAGAATTTAAAATAAGTAATTTAATGGCAAATCGAAAAGAATTCAATTGCTTGTGCTTATTTTTTATTGCTTCAATAAAGAATGTAAAAACCTGAGTTGCAAATGCAACCAAAAGCATATAACAAAAAGTTTTAATTTTTAATGAAAAGTAGTTCAACAGCAAGTGAAAAATCCAGAATTGAATGTAATTCTGTAAATATTGGAAATTAATTAGCACAGTAGAAATTGCTAAAACTTAAATATAAATATGTTAAATATTTATTAGTAATAAGCCATTTAAAATGGTTAACTACTCACTTCCACCTAAGATGCCTCCTATTAAGCCATCTCCTAATACATGAAAATTAATAAAATATCCAAATATTAGAGTGAGTCGTAAAAAAATTAATAAAATATCCAAATATTAGAGTGAGTCGTAAAAAAAATAATAAAATATCCAAATATAAGAGAAATTTATTAAAATATTATTAAACAAATATCACTGTGATTCCTTAAATAAATTAATTAAATATCCAAATATTATTATTATAATAATATATTCATCAAGAATGTTATCAAGAATTTTTTTTAAAGTTTCAAGTTGATAATAATGACCTCATTATGGTCACATATATTCCAAAAAAGCTTTTAGTCGATTTAAAAAGTATTTAGGATTCAGAATAGTTTTTAAAAATAATTTTTCTTAACGAAAACGCGAATTTAAAAATTTTTGAATAAAAAACATATTTTAGTTTTCAAGTTAAAAAATTTAGCGTTAAGTAACTTTAAAAAATTATAAGCATTGTAACATTCTACAGAATTTCATTAATCTAGAAATTATAAATCTACACGAAGTCATTATTGCTCATTAACAAATATGAATCTCGAATTTTTTAATTTTTGAAATTTTACAGTGGTGTTTCGCTTTAAATATTAAAACAGAACTCATATATTAAAGAAAAAACAAAAAAATGCAACTTCTAGAAGAATCAAAATATTCTCACTTTCTCCCAAGAGACCACCAATTACTCCTCCTAAATAAAAAAGATATTTATATCATAAATATTTTAATATCTACAATAATATATTGTCTTCAAGAAAACAGAAAGCAATAATTTATTACTAGTTTTAAAAACAGGATTAAATGTTTTAAAAACAGGATAAAAGTAAACAGGAAAAAGAAATAATGAATTGAAAATCCTTGTGTTTGACAACATTTAATGGTAATGTTTAAAATTATTAATAAAAAAATTCGAGTATAAATTACAATTACATACGTTATCAATATTTTTGCATTGTGTATTTAAATTCGAATAAAATCTATTAAAGTTAAGGAATCTAATAGATTCTACGGCAAAAAGTAGTATCATTTTTAAAAGAATTTTTTTTGCCATAAATTGATTGATAGATAAGAACAGTTTTAAATATTGAAAAAAATACAAAAGTTAAATTTATGTAAAATTGAAATTTTAAATAGAATAAAAAAAAAACTCAAAATTGGACCAAAATGGGCTCAACGTGGGTGTTATATGAACATGCACCGAGTAACCAAAAAAGGGATGTCTAGATCTTTTATTACTGATCCTATATAGCGGCAATCTCGGCTTTTTATGGGGCCAATATAGGGCCTATATTGACTGATAAATGAATATAAAATATCGGGTGAATCTGATAATTCTATATAGGGCCGATATTGGTTGTAAAGTGGCTGTAAAATATCGGATGAATTGGACAATATCGGAAAATAACGGCGATTAGAACACACCTATTGAGCTAAGATTGGTGAATACTGATCCCACACTTCTACAAAATCTAACAATTTAATTGTGAACCGAATTGAATTGTTCTTATTATTCGGAAGCTCAATTCAGAAGCAGGAGTGATACCATTTTCATTTAAAAGAAAAAAGAATATATATATATATATATATATATTTGTTCAAAATGAAGATAAAACAAAGGTAAATTACAGACAAATGAAAAGGAAAAGGGGGGGGGAATAATAATATTAATAACAAACAACTGGGGAAAGAAAAAGAATTAATTTTAAAAAAAAAAGAGGATAAAGTTTTTTTTAAAAACCGGAAAATAAAAGATATAATCTTTTCATCAGCCCACACGATTATATCCGAAAAAGAGTGCTTTCTAATATTGTATCAATATAGCCAAAGCAAAATATATCAATACAATAGTGTGAGGAGCACTCAAAAAATTTTTTACAAAAATTACGACAAATAAAATAAAACACAATAAGTAAAAATAACACGTAAAAACATAAAATAAAATATAAAGGAAGAGCAGAATAAAACAAAATCTATAAAGCGAGCAGTAAAATATAGTGAACTTACATGAACGGGAAATTTTTCAAGAACGATTTAAAGTGTTTACGTAACAAGATTGCCAGATTGCAAAATATGAAAACTATGGAAACAAAAGCGCAAATTGAATGTAACTAGAGGAGTTTAAAGTGAGTTCTTGCTGCATTTCGGATATAATCGTGTGGGCTGATGAAAAGATTATATCTTTTATTTTCCGGTTTTTTAAAAAAACTTTATCCTCTTTTTTTTTTTTTTTTTTTTAAATTAATTCTTTTTCTTTCCCCAGTTGTTTGTTGTTATTATTATTCCCCCCCCCCTTTTTTTTCATTTGTCTGTAATTTACCTTTGTTTTATCTTCATTTTGAACATGTCTTATGAGTTTTATTTACTTGCAGCTTATGCGCAATAAATGATACTTATTGTTTTTCTTAATTGTTTTCTGGTTTTTTTGTATTTATTTATTTTGCTGTATATATATATATATATATATATATATATATATATATACTATTAACGATAACTTCCTTGGTGCCTCACCAGATTCAGTTCCTGCACTTGCTCCTGCAAATACAACAAAATAAATATATATTTTTATAAATCAAAACTACAGAATTTTCACAACTATTGCTTGCAACCCAAAATAACAATTTTAGATTGGCGTTGGTAGGATAAACTAACCAGTGAAGGAACACTTAAGCTTCGCTTGCCTTTTAAAAAATCATATTAATTTCAAAATTCGTAATTTTAGTTAAATGACAGTGTCAACATATTTTTTACTAATTGCAAATCATGTAAAAAAGTTTATAGAGAACTTATATAATATTGTTTTAAAGTTTTGAAGGTTCAAATAACAAGTAGTAAGAAGACCAAGTGAAGGAACAGCTATAACAAGTAACAGATAAACAACAAGTGATGAACACCCAGTAACGGAACACTTAATTTTGGTTATTTTTTAATGCTCTTTATGAATTTATAAGCTATACACATATTTAAAAACAAGCCTATTCTTGAAATTATAACATATAAATACTTGGAAAATGTTAACTTTTTTTTGTAATCATGAGTTGAAAATTAAAGTGTCAACATATTAACACATACTGTTCATTCACTGAGAAATCTATGCCCAGTAAAGGAACATGCCTGTTCCCTCACTAGTTAGAAGTTGTTTTTCATATTTTTAACATAGTTTTGATGCGGAAAATCACTAAAGGTACAAGAAGTTAACAATTATCTTTTATTTTCATTAACTTAGAAAAAAAACCAGTAAAAGGAACACTTGTTCCTTCACTGGGTTTTCATCGTATGGTGATCCAGTGAATAAACACCCCCTTATCTCAGTACTTTATAATGCTATGATGCTTAAAAAAATAAAACGTAACTTCAATAACTATATTTTGAATTCTCTTTTTCGCAGTGAGAAAAATAAAACTATTACATGCAATTAATTCCACTTCAAACATATAAATACAAACACTCACCTTATAATTTTTTCAAAGAAACAAGGTTTTGCAGAGATAATAACAAATTCAAAAATTTTTCCAGAGAAGTCTATTTGACCAGGTAATCCAAAACATTGCTTCATGTCTTCCCATTGTTTGGCAGTAAGCTAATGTTACCAATCAATCTAAAGAAAAACTTTTAAATTCTTATTTTAAATCAATATATATGAAATGTTCCTTCACTGGTTGGTTTACCCTATTCTACTCCTAAGCTTTATCATCTTAACTCTTTCATCGTGGCGAACGGGATAACTAGTCGCCCATGATTATTCAATGGGCGCTATTAATGAGTATAATTATTGATTTCAATTATTTTTTGAAGTAAAATAGACAAGTTTTAACAGAATTTGCGTTTTTTCCAATTTCAGCCTTGTGGACAAAGGCGCACCATTGTCTGAAAGTGTTAAGCTTTTATTCAATTTTAAATACCTGCAAATTTAAAGACACTTATTTAAGAGATTAATTAATTGTTGTTTTACATGGGTGTATAGTTGCATTATACGTTTATAAAAAAATTTCCTGTCTGTATGAGGTAACTTAAACTAAGATATTCAACCATGTTTCCTTTACAGTTGAATTTTATTATTAATTCAAAAATAAAATTCGAAGGGTTAATCTACACGACAACATGGGTGAGCTAAATAGGGACGCAGCACCAACGCCTTCCAACTATTTCACTTGTTCTTGTGACGTTGTCAACAGTGTTGATGTTGGGGTAGGAGATCTATATAACTAAATCGAACTTAGAATCCTATTTAATATGGCGATATTTATATTTTTGATTTAATTCATATTTTTCGATCATTTCCATATCTTTTGGACACTTTTGGACACAATAAATTCGATGTTATTATTATAAACTCCAATGTTCTTTCAACATTTTTCCACTTTTATATTTACATCAAATATAGTTTGTAAGACTATTTGATCAGATTACTTAGATTGCATAAAGCGGTTTACAAACGATCCGGACTATTTTGTCATTAATGTCATTGTGTTTGTCATTAATGATTTTGTAATTTATTGCTCTTTTAATTGTGATTATTCGATTTCGTAGATTATTTCTAATTAAAAGTGAAATACTGCTTCGTTTAGTATTAAGAAAAAAATATTACATAAGTACTTATAAACTGAAGCCTTATTTTTCTCAATTTAATAGTAAAATACTAATGTTTCATTAAAATATTTTAAACAATGAAAAGAACCCCGCGTTTGACAATAAATTTATTTTGGGATACAGATTATTACGAAATAAATTTTCAGTTATGAGATAAATTAATATATTAATGTAGTTTGTACTTGAAAAAAATAATTGAAAATCGCTTACCACCGCCTAAGCCAAGAGTATTTCCAAGTCCTCCAACTAAATGAAATAAGTAGATGTATTTATGCAATCAAAATAGAAAGAACTATACAAACTAATTTAACACTTTTTGATTGAATAAGTTTTTTAAAAAATTTATTTTTAAATTTAAAACCACTGTTCTAACAGCAATTGCTGAAGTAATTATCAAAAATAATATTTCAAAAAAATTCTATCTCTAAATATTTACATAAATCTAACACACTGGATATTTTACGCAATATTCAATTTATCTCTGAACGAGGTTTCTAGACTACTTCAAATTACCCTACCTGGAGTATTCCTATTCTGAAATTAGAGTCACTTCTATTTTTTCAATGCATAAAAAAGGAGTGTACAAGTTCATTGAAAAAAAAGCTAGTTCTCAACAATGTAAAACATTCCTCTTTCAAAAGGTACCTCAAGATTTAATCGAGTTATCATGTCTTATATAATAGTGAATTGATGTTTAGCAATCTTAGTGATAGTTACGCCTCAATACTCCCCCACCAGAATTTTATCAGGGATAAAATTAGATGAACGGATACCACTAGTTGCCGTATTTGCAAGATCCCGGGAGAGCTATGTTAAGTTCAGCTGATTTGGAAGCTTGTGGTGAGAGCTGTATTAAGTTCACCGAGTTTTAAGTGCAGGTCATAAGAGTTGCATTAAGTTCGCGGTTGTGTGTGGGTAGTCACTCTTGTGTTTCTATTAGCAGTCAAGGGTGTGCTGGACCCCGTTATGTGTAAATGAGACTGAGAAGCAACGGCGTGAAGAGGACGATCACGCAGTCACAAATAGAAAGTTGAACTGTCCAATGTAGACCATCCATGGAATTAAGCGTAATCATATCACGTCCGAAATTCACAAATTTGGGGAAAGTAGTTATCGGCAATTTTAACCTTCATCTATCAAAAAGTACTTACAAGATTAAATCGAGTTAGCATGTCTTATATACTTAGTGGATTGTTGTTTAATAATCATAGTGGTAGTTATATATATATATATATATATATATATATATATATATATATATATATATATATATATATATATATATAAAGAGAGAGAGAGAGAGAAGGGGAGAAGGGCAACAAAAAACAAGAAGGGCAGGATTGGTCCTATCTCTAAATATTTACATAACAAGGATTGGTCCTAGCCGTTTTTCTACCGTTAAGTCTGGAGTCTGAGGAAGTTAAGCATAAGTTTTTATAATTCTAAAAAATGATTTAAGGGATTGCTGCCAATACATCCTCTCTATTTTGCAATTGTTTTGCTTCAATTAAATACAATGAAATTACTTTTGTTTTGCCAATCATTTAGTTACTTATGCTAAATGATTTGTCAAAAAAATTGTAAATACTACAGGCAACTCAACTTCTTGTGTATTATATTGGTAAAAAATGCACTTTGTAATTGTTACACTAAAGTCACTCAATTGAAAATCTCTTCAATAAGGGTATATTACATCATTTTAAAAAACAATAATAATCGTATTTAAGCAATAGATTAAAAGTAATAACTGATTTTTAAGATATGAATTTATCCACACGATAGTATGACTTATTTTGCCCTCATATCAAAGTGAAAACAGCAACGACGCTGATCAACCGTTCCAAAATTTCTATCAACATAACTTTTATGATGGTTGATAAATTCTTCCCATCTAAATATACTATCTGGTCATATCCTGTTTTGGAGTAGAAGTTACATTGCCTCAATGCCTTTACCAGCAATAAATTTTTTAAAAAAGTAAATACCAATTTTATAAGATTCCGGTGTTGTTATGCATTATATCAATTCTTATTCTTTAATTGCATTAATGCCTTCTAATAGCCAAAGCCATCTCAGCTAGATTCTTCCAATCCATCCGTTCCTCAAACCATTGATATTTAATGTCTTGAGACCTGAACCTACACAATCTAACCATCTTTTTCAAGGTCAACCTCCTTTATTTTTGGTTTTAAAATTACCAAACAACAAGTGTGCAGTACTAGTCCTTCAAATTTGATAAATAAAGATAGAAGAACTAGCCCTGCACGCTTGTTATTTTGTGATCTTGCTTCCTGTTACCCTCTAGACTTGCAAAAGTCATCTTTTTAAATCAGATTTTAATAATGTTAAATTATGCTAAAAGTTAGAAAATGTTTCTGAAACTGGAAAATTTTTATACTATTCATACATGTAAAAAGAATTTTAAAAAATTTAAACATTTGCAGATATTAATAATTACTTACGTCCACCTAAAATTCCATTAACTAAACCTTTCTCTAAAATAAAAGATAGTTTATAATCAAACAACTGCAATTCGAAATCCATATAACATTTTGAAATGTAATATTTAAAGCAAATTAACTAAGTCTTAATACATTTCATTTTACTGTTTCATTGGAGAATATATATGAAGATACGCAATAATATTAGAGATGCCAACTTGCATCGCCTTGTGAAAAAGTATTTTCTAGCGGTTACAACATTGAAGTTATTTTTAGTTGAGTATTTTTCATTTTAAGTTAATTTTCAACCATTACGTATCAAAAATTTCAAGTTTCATATGAATTTCAACTTTATTGTAGCTTCCGCAACTATTAAGGATGACTTACTTGGTGCCTCACCAGATTCAGTTCCTGCACCTGCTCCTGCAAATGAAACAAAATAAATATATATTTTTATAAATCAAAACAACAGAATTTTCTCAACGATTGCTTGCAACCCTAAATAAACAATTTTGATTGGTGTTGGTATTCTACTCCTAAGCTTTATCATCTTAACTCTTTCATCATGGCGAACGGAATAACTAGTCTCCTATGATTATTCAATGGGCGCTATTAATGAGTATTATTATTGATTTCAATTTTTTTTGGAAATAAAATAGACAAGTTTTAAACAGAATTTGCGTTTTGTTCCAATATCAGCCTTGTGGACAAAGGCGCTTTGTGTTACGCTTTTATTCAATTTTAGATACCTGCAAATTTAAGGACACTTTTTTAAGAGATTAATTAATTGTTGTTTTACTTGGGTGTATAGCTGCATTATATGTTTATAAAAAAATTTCCTGTCTGTATGAGGTAACTTAAACTAAGATATTCAACCATGTTTCCTTTACAGTTGAACTTTATTATTAATGCAAAAATAAAATTCGAAGGGTTAATCTACGCGACAACATGGGTGAGCTAAATAGGGACGCAGCACCAACGCCTTCCAACTATTTCACTTGTTTAGAGTTCTTGTGACGTTGTCAACAGTGTTGACGTTGGGGTAGGAGATCTATATAACTAAATCGATCTTAGAATCCTATTTAATATCGCGATATTTACATTTTTGATTTAATTCATATTTTTCGATCATTTCCATATCTTTTGGACACAATAAATTCGATGTTATTAATAAAAACTCCAATGTTCTTTCAACATTTTTCCATTTTTGCATTTATATCAAATATAGTTTATAGGACTATTTGATCAGATTACTTAGATTGCATAAAGCGGTTTACAAACGATTCGGACTACTTTGTCATTAATTCCTAAAGTCATTAATTTTGCAATTTGCCGTTCTTTTAATTGTGATTTTTCTATTTGGTAGTTTCTTTCTATATAAAAGCGAAATACTGCTTCGTTTAGTATTAAAAAAAAATATTACATAAGTGCTTATAAACTAAAGCCTTATTTTTCTCAATTTAGTATTAGTATACTAATGTTTCATTAAAATATTTTAAACAATGAAAAAAAACCGCGTTTGACAATAAATTTATTTTAGGATACAGATTATTACAAAATAAATTTTCATTTATGAGATAAATGAATATATTAATGTAGTTTGTACATGAAAATAATAATTGAAAAATCGCTTACCACCGCCTAAGCCAAGAGTGTTTCCTATTCCTCCAACTAAATGAAATAAGTAGATGTATTTATGCAATCAAAAAAGAAAGAACTAAAAAAACTAATTAAACACTTTTTGATTGAATTTTTTTTTTTTTAAATTCATTTTTAAATTTGAAACTACTGTTCTAACAGCAATTGCTGAAGTAATTATCCAAAATAATATTTTTTAAAAACTTTCTATCTCTAAATATTCATATGAATCTAACAGACTGAATATTTTATTCAATATTCAAGTTATATCTGAGCGAGGTTTCTAGACTACTTCAAATTACCCTACCAAGAGTATTCCTATTCTAAAATTAGAGTGACTTCTATTTTTTCAATGCATAAAAAAGGAGTGTACAAGTTCATTTTAAAAAAAGCTAGTTCTTCACAATGTAAAACATTATTCTTTCAAAAGTTACTACAAGATTGAATTGAGTTATCAAGTCTAATATAATAGTGAATTGATGTTTAACAATCTTAGTGGTAGTTACGCCTCAATACTCTCCCCCCAGAATTTTATCAGGGATAAAATTGTCAATTGACAACTCAACTTCACGTGTATTATATTGGTAAAAAATGCGCTTTGTAATTGTTACACTAAAGTCACTCAATTGAAAATCTCTTCAATAAGGGTATATTACATCATTTTAAAAAACAATAATAATCGTATTTAAACAATAGATTTTTTTTTTTTTTTTTTTTTTTTTTTTTTATTATAAAACGACTTAAAACTCCTCATGCACCACAAAGTATAACATGAGGCTTACAGTTGTAAGTAGGAAACAAAAGAAGAAAAATTTACAAATTTAAATTAAAAACAAAATTCCGCAAGGCAGCAAGACTTTCAATACTTTTGACCAGTTCTGATAAGACAGGAGGCCAACAAATAGAAAGACGCCTCAAATCAGTCTTTAATTTCATTCGGGCACTCGCATACAAATCGCAATGAAGAAGAATATGTTCAGCATCTTCATCAGCATCACCACAAGCACAAATTCCACTGGTCTCCAGATGGAAACGAAATAAATATCTTTTAAAATTTCCATGGTTTGTTAAAATTTGGGTTAATTTAAAATCAGTTGCAAAGAATTTACATTGCAAACGGTGAAAAATGGATGGAAAGAACCTTTTCGTCCAAAGCGACCGAGGCGAAGAAAGAAATTCAGCATTCCAGTCCGCAATGATTTTATCTCTAGCGATGCGCTTCCAGTGAGAAGCTGGAACAGACACCCTTAAGTCTATTTCACCACACGTAGCTTCCTTGGCCAATTGGTCTGCTCTTTCATTGCCCAAAATACCGCTATGGCCACGAACATAAGAAAAATGAATAGTTACGTTTTCAAGAGCGTTCAAAATCGAGTGAATTTCCACCACAAGCTTCTCAGTAGAAGTCGTGTCACGCAAAAGAAAAAGTGAAGAAAGAGAATCTGTACAAATGAGGTATTTAGAAATTTTGTTTTCACTAAAAGAATTTTGTATCCACTTAACAACCAGGTTTATACACAAAAGTTCAGCCTGGAAAACAGAACATTCATTAAGTAGTCGGTGCTTGGCAGTAACCTTCTCTGTTCCATTTTCATAAATTACAAAAGCAAGACCAACCCTTCCATCAAGTTTACTACCATCCGTAAAACAGATAGTTTTATATGCCTGAAAAGCATTATTTACATAAGGAATAATTATAACAGGTTTCCTACATGCTGGGTGGGGCAAACATGAAATAGGAAGCTTCCCGTCCAGGGTTAGACAATCGTTGTCTTTTATCTTCTCCTTTAATTCAAGATTATTAATGATAATTAAATCAATAGGTGGAAGACCAGAGATAACAAAGACCGCATCATAACTAATAGTTCTATAGCCCCGAATAATGCGTAGAAGAATTCTTCTTTGAGTTCTTCTAAGGATTCTAATATTAATCTTCTTTCTCAAAGAGTTTCCCCAAGATCCTGAAGCATATGAAATAAGTGGTACAATACCTTGATTATATATTAATTTAAGAACATCTGTTTTAACCCCATAAGTATTTTTTGAAATTCGCAATAAAGCAAGAAGAAGTTTTTCACTTTTACTGGAAACATAAGATAAATGCTGCTTAAACTGCAGTTTATTATCAACAATAACTCCCAAATACTTTATCTGCTTTACTTCTTCAATAGGTTCATTCCCAAGAGTTAACTGAATAACATCAGTCGGCATCGACTTTTTATGTATCATCATAACTTTAGATTTCAAAGGATTGAATTCCAGCTTATAAAGTTTCGACCATTCAAAAACGTAATCCAAGATATTCTGAGAAAGAACACAAGCATCATTAAAGTTCTTGCACTGAACAACAATAAGTAGATCATCAGCGAATGCAATTTTATAACTATTTTGAAATTCTGATAAACCACAGAGCAAGTCATTCATAATAAGGTTCCAAATAAAAGGTCCCGTAACGGACCCCTGAGGACAACCCTTTTCCAAAACAAAGTTTTTTGTGATATTGCCCAGAGTAAGATCAGCAGATCGACCGTGCAAGAAACTCTTTATTAAGTAAAAAATATTCTTAGGAACTTTGAGATGTCTTAGCAAGTGCAGAATTCCAGGCCACCAAGCATTATCGAAAGCTCCTCTAATGTCTAAGGAAATAAGACAAGTGACAAAATTTTTATGTTTACCCTGTCTAACTAGATTACAAAGCCGGATCAAAGCATCTTCAGCTGACCTCTGAGGTGTAAAACCATACTGATCCTTACTTAAGAGGCTTGATTGACGTAGATGAAAGTTGAGTCTATTTATGAAGATAAACAATAGATTGAGAGTAATAACTGATTTTTAAGATATGAATCTATCCACACGACAGTATGACTTATTTTGTCCTCATATTAAGGGGAAAACAGCAACGACGCTGTTCAACCGTTCCAAAATTTATATCAACATAACTTTTATGATGGTTGATAAATTCTCCCCATCTAAATATGCTATCTGGTCATATCCTGTTTTGGAGTAGAAGTTACATTGCCTCAATGCCTTTACTAGCAATACTTTTTTTTTAAAAAGTAAATACAAATTTATAAGCTTCCGGTGCTGTTATGCAATTTTATCAATTCTTATTCTTTAATTGCACTAAAGCCATCTAATAGCCAAAGTCATCTCAGCTAGATTCTTCCAATCCTGCCGATCCGCAAACAATCGATATTTAATGTCTTGAGACCTGCACCTACACAATCTAACCATCTTATGCAAGGTCAACCTCCTTTATTTTTGGTTTGAAAATTAT
This sequence comes from Parasteatoda lunata, assembly GCA_949128135.1. NCBI lineage: Eukaryota > Metazoa > Arthropoda > Arachnida > Araneae > Theridiidae > Parasteatoda > Parasteatoda lunata. Next base: position 32,346,250 of record OX421974.1, on the reverse strand, counting down.
CAACAACAAGTGTGAAGTGCTAGTCCTTCAAATCAGGTAAAAAAAGATAGAGGAACTAGCCTTGCACGCTTGTTATTTTGTAATCTTGCTTCCTGTTAACCTCTAGACTTGCAAAAGTCACCTTATTAAATCAGATTTTAATAATATTAAATTATGCTAAAATTTAGAAATTGTTTCTGAAATAAGAAAATAGTTTTATACAACCCATACATATAAAAAGAATAAAAAAATTTTAACATTTGCAGATATTAATAATTACTTACGTCCACCTAAAAGTCCACCAACTAAACCATTCTCTAAAATAAAAGATAGTTTATAATCTAACATCTGAAATTCGACATCCATATAACATTTTGAAATGTAATATTTAAAACGAATTAACTAAGTTTTATTACATTTCATTTTACTGTTTCATTGGAGAATATATATGTAGATACGCAAGAATATTAGACATGCCAACTTGCATCGCTTTGCGAAAATATATTTTCTAGCGGTTACGAAATTAAAGTTTTTTTTAGTTAAGCATTTTTCATTTTAAGTTTAATTTTTCAACCATTACGTATCAAAAATTTTAAGTTTCATATGATTTTAAACATTATTGCAGCTTCCGCATCGTGACTTTTTTAAAGAGTTGTCCTCATTCTAGAAGTTTACTATTTAATTCTCTCTCTATATACTATATATTATTTAATTCTTAATTATAATAATAATAATATATATGTATATGTATATATATTGTTGATTTTTTAGATAATAGGTATAATTCAGAGAAAATATGCAATAATAATCCATTTAAAAAAAATGAGCATACAATTTTAAAATAAAGAAAAAGTGTTCATTTTTTGAAGACAAAAAGTCATTTGATCAGCGAATTTTCTGATTTCTAGTGAAATTTTTTTTCAGATGTTCTAGAGATACAGCATACCTCTACAATTATCCCTTCCCAAACTATTTCTAACCTTAAATCTCTCTAGAATTCACCGCTTCTAAATAATTAATAAGACATGAGAGAGGAGTAGGAGGGCTTTGCTAACTAAAACTAGTTACGAAAACCATTAAAATTTGGGGGGGGGGGGTTCTCGCCATTTAGTACTTATTTTTTTCGTATTTTTCATTTATCTTAAAACTCTAGAATTTAATGTTTCTAAATAAATAATAAGACATGAGAGAGGAGTTATCTCTTGCAGAGATAGTTCGAAGGATCAGTCAGAAGAGTTCGAAGGATTCAATGCATGACGATGTATAATTGTATCAATGCATTTTTTCAATGTAATCAATGTTGCGAAGTTCGAGCATTAGCGTTGTGAAGTAAAATATCAATAAAATGTATCAAACCGTATTTTTATTAATATCTCACAAATATTTTTATTGTTTGGGAGAAAAAGGGGGGCTGGTAGCTTGAATATGTAAAAAACAAGAGTAATTAGCTAGATGAGGCAATTACCTTTTTTTTACTTATTAAATGAGAGCAACTTCTTTTACATCTCCAACCCCTCGTATGTTTATGTTTTAGGTCAGTGAGTTAAAATTTTTAAATGTTTCATACACAGAAAATTAAAATTTACATATTTTCGAGTTTTAAACATTACTCACTTTCGCCTAATAGTCCTCCCAGCACACCAGCATTATTACCTAAAAAAATATAGTTAATTACAAAATTAAAATAGTATTATTTCCACAACAAACGAGGGTTTGCAAATTTTGATCATATTGTTACATCTGATAGGCTCGGTGGCTGAATGGTAGCGCTTCGCGTTCTCTTGCCACGGGTCCTGGAGTCGATCCGCGGGCCAAACAAGGTTGACTCAGCCTTTCATCTCTTTATTGGGACGATACACTGAGTACCAATTATACTTGGGGGCCAAACACTGTGTGTTTCGCTTTCGGCTGACCACTCAACCGGATCATTTTTGCTCCTGAACTCCAGCGACCAAAGGTCAAGAAAACTGAGATGGCCCTCTATGAGCTGTTATGCCCCCGTGTTTAGTTTAGTTTAGTTACTCGCATCAATTATATTATCGTAGTGAAGCAGATTTAACTCTTTCAAGAGTCATTTCAGATCATGAAACCGGACTTCGACATTTATTGTTAAAGTTAGAGAATTTCTTCAAGGAGATTAAATACACTGTGTCACAAATAGACTCAAAATCGGTGTATGTATATTTAAACAAATACTAAACGAAACTCAGTGACGCGACAGTCCAAGGAGAGCCAAAGTCTACTGGGTCATTCTAGTTTTTTGACTTTGGGCTTTTGAGTGCAGGAGCAGTTGTTTCGGTTGGGTGGCCAGCCCAACGTGCAGCCAAGAATCCCCAAGTAGGTTTAATATTCATTTTATCGACCCACCGTAAGGATGAAAAGCTATGTTAACCTTCCCGGTCCAGGAATAGAACTTCGATCCTGTGCACATGAGCTCTAGCACTCAGTTGAGACATGGGGTAAAAATTACCAATTATCAGTGTTTAGACTTAACTACAGTTGCAGTGCATATCAATACTTGATTTATAGTTAAATTGATATTAAGATGGATATTTTTTTTTCCTTTTAGGGTAGCTAAACACCTAATGCGGAACGATTTTATGCCACAAGTTTTTACCATGTACACTCTAAAAGCTTCTGTATAATACCTCTCCAATAGCTTCCAGACAAATTTGGGAAGGAAAGCCCTATTTCAAGGTAACATCAAACCAAACATTCATTTACATTTCAATAATAAAGAATACTCAAATTAAACTCACGCGCATTCGCACCAATCATAAATTATTTCTGTTTTCGGAAACTCTAATTTTGGCATACTTTGGCGATAATAATTTAAATAGCGAGGAATTTGCTGTTGTCTTACACGCTTTTTTTTCGTCTACAAAAACTAAAGCTTGTCGTACCAAAATGAATGGTCGTTTTTTATTGGGTTTATAAGGATAGTTAGAATTTATTTTTTTAACATCTCAATTTTATTAAATGGTTTTATAATAATTATAATTTTATAATATTTTTTCTACTGTTCTCCAAAACATAGTTCGGATCTGTTTAACTGTGTGTACTGTGAAAATTTTTGATTTACAAATTATTTATTTTAAAAATTAGTGACTGTGTTTGTGTACATCCTAAACTGACTGTTCCTGATTTTAACAGTACCGTAAAATTTATTTTGCAAACTCTCCTGTATATCGTATCTTATTGTTATAGTAAATTTTTATTTTACTAAAAAGCAAACAAGAGGCTAACTACATTACAACTAAAGTAGAATAAAAGAACATTCCTGTTGTTTCACTACACAAACAACTGTCTCTGATTTAGAGGTGTTCTTGTCCCGCAGGGATCATAGAACACCGAAGTCAAGCATTACTGGCTGCGGTCAGTAAAGCGGGTGGGTGACCACTGATCAGCCAATGTAAGAACCGAGGGTGCACGGTATAGGTCCTCGTTAAAATGTTCTACAGACTCGACCAAAGCAGGGGAGCCATCCCCTCTGCTGAGGATCAAAATTGCGATGGCATGTCTTCGGAATATCTTTTGGGATGTTTCCCAGACCGTCACCAATAGTGCAGCTCTATGCGACGTAAATAAAGCACATAGAGGTGTTCTTATCTCTGAGATTTCATGAAACTTTTCTTGTAAATCAGTCGCCATTATTTTTTGTGTTATTATGCAATATTTTACAATGTAGGTATAGTAGATCAAAAACATTATTAATTTTAAGGGTTAAATAAACTTTAGAAAAGACCATTTGATCACTATATTTTTTTCCTTTGATTGATCAGTGTTATTTTTTCGTACAAGTTATTAGTACAAGTACGTTGCGTACAATAATTAGTTTACTCAGTGAGCATTTGGTACAGTGAACAGTTTTGGAATAGTGGCAGAATTATTTTGTAGATTGCCTATCTATTGAAGAAAGGATATTTCAGCTTTATGTTTTGAAAAATTTCTTAATTATTTAGAAGCAATTTTAAAGTTTAACGAAGCAAATATGGCCACATTTAAAAGTCTAAAACATATTAAATCAATCAAATAAAATAATAAATTATTTCTTTACGAGACGAACACATTTTTATTTTCATACAACTATTGTGTGTCACTTTTAACGGTCAGACTGAGGGGTTATCGGACATCTAAATCCCCTGCAATCCTAACGCCAAGAAATTTAAATTACCAGTGAATCAATAGTCGCTGACCGATACTTAGGAGAATAGGAAGAGATTTAAAGTTGGAGAGTAATCGAAAGACAATGCTGGTTAAAACAAAGCCAACCCCGCGTTATTAATACAAACTTTAAAAAATTTGGCAAAAGCATAATCCTCAAAAAGAAAAACGGGAAGATTTATTATAACCCTGCAACCGAAACATTCTTGTAAAAAAAAAAAAGAAGTAAAGCAGCTTAAAGAAAAATAAAGTTAAAAATAGATTTTGATGCTTGAATCGTTGCGGCACTGAATTAATGAGTATAGAATTATAAAATTTAATTGATTTAGCCCATACATTAAGAAAGAAAAAAAAGCATTCGTTTTTATAAAAAATGATAAAAATTAAATAATTGATTTAATTTCATTATAATAGGATTAAGAATGTTTAAAAAAAATTGAATGTGTGAAATTAAAGAAATTTTAAAAACTAGGAAATCTGTAAGGCCAATAATGACATCACACTCCTAAAACAAATAGAAACCCAATGCCTCTTAAGGGATAAAAAATACTTACTTCCAGAGGCAGCGGATCCTTCATCAGATCCTTTATCACCTGCAATCACATGCAAATATACATTTTATGACCTAAGCAATAAATCATTAAAAAATCTTCCTTAAAAATTATTTTTTGTTTAACAACTTTTGTTTGCTTGAACTCAAAACTAGTAATGTAAAAAAAAAAATTAAAGTCAATTCCTACTTAGGTTAACAAAGAAAATTTTTAATTTAGTTACTTTTTATTAAAAAAAATTACAATTTTTCTCCCATATAAAACTAAAATTAATTAATGCATTAATATTTGAAAAACCTGTATTAACATCAAATGTAATCGAAGTTTAAAAAAATGCATTTATACTTGAATAAATGAATAAAAAGTACTTTGATTAGTACAATTGAAAATTTTAACAAGATATATAAATATATACAGGGATAGTAATGTAAAAAAAAAGGCGGTGGTATCAGACAACCATAAAAGTAAAAATTTGATGGCGTGAACTACACGTGCCACCACGAAATGTTCTTTATTGAATTTATCAAACACAGCGAATATTCACCTTATTCTCGACCACGTTTCATGTTCTCCACGGTAGGAGGTAGTATTTGTAGAGGTTGTTTTAACTTCCGGTATAAGATTCAAGTAGAAGAATTTCTACTGGTGTGAACCAAATTGCGTAAATCCGCATCTTAACTATCATGTAATTGTACAGTCAGCAAAAAAAAAAAGATATCACCCTGAATAATTTTCGTTCTAATGATCGGATTTTCACGAACTAAGTGTCAGTCTTAATGGTTCCTGGGGGTGACCTCAAATATGCTAATTAGTTAGTGCTAACTATTAATTAAGTTACGAAATCAGACACAAAAACGTACGTTCTCTGAATAAACATATATTTTTTTTTACATATTTGGATTCCTTATCTTCTAAATGTAGGGGGTAGCCGCAATCTGGGAAATGTGGTCCCCATAGTTTAGTCAGGAGAGCGATTCAAAGTTTGGACCCCTTAATGTTAATTTCACTTTTTGCGTTTTCAGTCATATTTTAAAAACTAATGAAGCAATTCAAAAAAATATTGCACCAACTCATAAAACGCATTTACCCAAAGATAATTTCATGAAAAAAATAATTTTTAATAATTATTAATTATTTTTAATTATTTAATTAAAGAGAGGATGAAAAAATTTTGAATTATAAGGTATGGATTTTTTTATACCATATTAATCTACATGCTTTTCAATTGAAAAATCTAAAGTTTCAACTGTTTTTATTTATTAGAAGATGAGAAAAATTAAAATTAATTATTTAAAAAAAAATAATTTGGCGACAATGAAAAAATGATTAAATGGGGCGATTAATATTAAAATGTGATAAACTTACGAAGATCTTGATTTAGCGCGCGTGGCGTAAAATTTCATTCATATTTTTTTCGCTAATAATCGTTTGCTAATCTTTTTATTTTTATTTTTTTTTAAACTATAAAATACAATGTTTCTTTTTTAGTCCTCTAAAAATCTATTTGAAATTAAGTAAAGAAATTTGAATAAAACATTTTATTGAATAAAAAACATTTTATTCAACGAATGTCGAGTTTTATAAAAGCATGCTTTTGATAGAATACGATTATACACCAGATTGTGCTTATTTAATGTGATTATTTTTTAGTTTTTTTTTTTTTCTCAATAACTGATACAATTACAATAATATACATACGTATGAGTAGATTTGGAATAAAATATTTCTCAGTTTCTTGTATATATTTTTTATGAATATGAATAAAAATACGTAGTAAACATATTTAAGCATATCTCACATCATCGCAAATTTCTCAACATCTTATATATCGTGTTAATCTTAAAAGTAATTTTTTAATCACCTGTCCGGAAGTGTTTCGCAGAACTATTTTACCAACTATTTAATTAAATTTTAGCATTTTTAAAAATTTTATTCTTTACCCTACTAAATTTATTATTTCTTCATTAATATACTAATAAATTTTTTTAGTACTTTAATTTAAATTTTCTTTAAAGTAAAGTTCCTTTTTACATTATAGTCAAGTTTTTTTTAAAAGAATTATTGTCTGCTAGCTAAGAATAAAGCCTTGTTAAGAAATTAAAAACACTCCGCTGTTTAAAATTATTTAATGCAAAACAGCTGATTATTTACTAAGCATACTATTTTTTTCGAAAAAAGAATATAAAACATTGATTGTCTTTTTTGTTTTGTTTCTTGTGACTTCAACATAGATTATCTAAAATAGTGTCCATGTTTTATAAGTCACTACAAAGAGTATAAAGATACCGAACATGTCAGATACATGTCAGCTGTCAAATACGTAGCCAAAACTTTTAAGCGTCTTAAAATATCTCAGTATCTTAAATGATTCTTTCTTTATGATTCCATGTAGATTTTTTTCCGGATAATATACTAAACTATTTTGTTCAATTTTTTACTTTAGCACGATTCCCAAGATATTATTGTAGTATAATTTGTTATCAGGAACAATGCCTTACTTTGTTTAGCAGGAAACTCTAAAAATTGAGATTTTTAAAAAGCTTCCGAAGCCGTGCGAATTTTAGAATCATCTGATTTAAAAAAATGCAATAAAAAATACGTAAATTTCCGAACTTATTTTGATTAAAAATAAAAAAATAATAAAAAACGTGGCAAGAAGGCTAACATACTTTTTACAGAACTGTGGAAACCAGTTTTTCCTATAATTCGTCAAAAGAGGATAAGAATGATATTGGTCCAAGGGACCTACTCAATAATTTCGCTATTTCCAGAATGAAATCTGTTTGATCGAAACATATTTCCTTGAAAATAAAAACGGGGAAAAAATTAACTTTTATTATTTATCTAAGCTTATTCCATTCATTTAATGATAGCGGTATCAAGGTTAAGGATATGCGATGGAAGCCCCGTTTACTATTATACTATAAATGCGTTAAATCATGTTGCTTGAATAATTTATTTTAAGCTTATTATTTAATATTTTTAAGCAAATAAGGGTGTAAAAATAAACTCGATCAAAATACTCTGAAAGTATACCCTAAAATATTTGTAGAATAAACTTTGGAATCTATATATACAAAATATCTTTTCAAACAACTTCGAGTAGGACGGAAACGCTAACTTGTTTAAAATAGTTGTCCTTGTAACTATTTAATTTCGATTTCTGGTGCTAGGGGGCATTCCATTTTCACATTCGAGTTTTGAAATTTCAATTGTAAACGGAATTTTTTTATGTCCTTAAATTAAAATGTTAAGGCTTGCAGCAAAAAAAATTGTACTGCATTGATTTTTTTACAAAATAGCGAATTATTATTTTTTTAATCTAAGAACCTGTGCTTATAACTTAAGTAAAACTTATTTTAATATCGAGTGAAATAATTTAATATATTGTGTAACTAAATAGATAATCCCAAGAAATTGAATTGAAAATATAAAAACTTCATTGATTTAAAAATTAATAGATGATGATAAAAATAGACATGTTTTGAGCACAATAATAAAAGTCACAAGTTATTCAAGCTTGACAAGTTTTGAGAATGGGTGAATATATTTGAACGCTCGAAACATGTCGACTTTTACTTCCCTCTTCATATTTTTTAAAGCCAGTTGAGTTTTTATCATCAATTATACTGTTTTACATTTGGGTCTTGATCATCATTTTGATAAGGTTTTTATACTTGTTAAAGTAAACATATGAATTTTCATATTTTAACAGGAATTATGTGGTCTTTAAAAACATAAGAGCATCAATATTGTAAAAGTTATATTTAACTTGGTTTAAAATTAAAATTTTGAGACCAGATATTTTGAGTTAATGAAATTAAATATTTTATCTTTTAAGTTTTTGTGCCCCCCTTATCAGATATATATAAGAAAACAAAAATAATCATAGTATCAGTATTTGGTGGTAAATGTAGCTTATCGTAATTGAAGAATATGCTGTGCGATATTTTATGGTGAATTTGCGAACGTAAGTTTCTAAATGTATCGAAGCATAAGGATGCTATTTGCTAATCATCTTTATCCAAAGAAAACTTTGTTATCTAAACATCTAGCAGAATGAAGCGATTTTTGAAAGAATGAATCATACTATATGCAACATATTATTTCAATATCTTATTCTTAAACATAACCTATTTCAATGCTTTTAAAATACCACTAAACATTCAGCAATTCCTTGAGTTATAGGAAAAAGAAATATCATAAATTATAGAAAAACTTGTGAATGCGCATTAGAATTACTATACAATATACATTTTATTTTTCAAGCACTTTTTTTTTCTTCAAACTTTCTTGCCTAGAAGACTTGATTAAAGCTGTAAAAGTGATTATCCCTAAAATTTTGTATTTAGCCATAATAAGTTATGTTAATTTGATTTTAGTATGAAATCCTCGAATAAATATAGCAGAAACAACATAATCTAAATAATATCAGATAAAATGTTCATGTATTTAAATTCTAAAACTTAGAAAATCATAAATAGTTTATAATCGATTCAAATTTTCTTTTCAAGGGAGATTAAAATTAAAAAAAACTTTGCTTTTTGGACAGAAATCAGCTTAAAAATTGTCAATTGCCTAGAAACTTCGAGATATTTTATATTAACTATTAATTAAACCTCTCTGAGTAATCACAGAACATTATTTAAATTTTTTTTCCAGTCAGAGCTTGGTTGCTTAGCAACCTAGTAAAATTAAGCATTTTCTTTTGAATTAGTCAATGGGTTATCTTAAAATATTCATTTGCATTGGCGACTTTTTTTGGCGGTTTTCTGGACTATCGCCAAATATATAAACCTTTGTTACGACCCTATTTACCACCCATTTTTTTCAAAATTTTGTCTACCTCCCCTAATTTAAGTATCTGGATTCCAAATATGTAAAAAAAAATATATGTTTATTCAGAGAAAGTACGTTTTTGTGTCTGATTTCGTAACTTAATTAATAGTTAGCACTAACTAGTTAGCATATTTGAGGTCACCCCCAGGAACCATTAAGATTGACACTTAGTTCGTAAAAATCCGATCATTAGAACGAAAATTATTCAGGGTGATATCTTTTTTTTTTGCTGACTGTACATTAATTTAGGATAATTTCCCAAATTACTTTTTTTATATCTTTATATGATATTTTAAAATATAAGCAACACATTTTTTCACAAAAAACCCGGTACAAAAATTAAATTAAGAAAAACTAAGTATTCCAAAATTCAACTTTTCCCTTCGGTGACTGATATCACTTGCTATTCTGGATCATCAACTGTACCAGCCATAAGCATAAAGTTAATGAAAAGGACTTAAACTAAAAATAACTAGGTTGAGATTAGTTGAGCAGTAGGTTGAGATTTAAATCCCCAGCTAAATCTCAGACTAAAGGAAAAATACCAGTATCAATAATCAATTGTTTAAGAAAAATACATGGAACTACTTAAATTATTTTTAATAAAAACACAGGGTGTTCCAAAAGACGACTGGAAAATTCAAAGGGGTGATAAAAGAAAATTAGAATGAGATATATCCTACTTGTATTTTAAATGAATAATAGTAAATAGCTCAGAATTTCAAAAGATTTATTGCGATATATAATTAAAAACCAAATTAAGTATACAGTCCCTGTCCAGATTATTAAACGCACTGTAAGATTCTATGTAAAATCTTAATTACCGGATGAAACTATGCAGCTTTACGCCATTGAACTTGTTTACGTTAGTGTATCAATTGGTTAAATTAGGCAATATATATAATTTAAATTTGACGATAAGATAAATTACACGATATATTATATAAATATAGAATATTTATTAAACCAAGCTATTTATTATACCAACTTTACAGTGCTATTTCTTATTATTATATTAGTATATTATAATAATTCCATCAAATTATTAGACGCACTGTAGTTTTTTAATAATTAAAGGATTTTTACGAATTTATGTGCAATACTTTTATATTTAAACATACATGCAATGGGTTTTTATTCAGGAGAATTTTTATATACTTATATACTTCCTCATTGTATTTATTTCTAACGTATTACATTACAATGTTAACCAATTTATACAGGAGCGTAAACAAATGCAAACCGGTTTCATCCGAGTGAAAACAATACAGCTGTATAGTATCACCTGATAACTATAATTTTACGTAGAATCTTATAGTGTGTCAAATAATATGGCCAGGGACTGTATTTCATGTTTAAATATTTTTGTATTCAAATCTGTGTTTTTTGACTTTTATGTCATCTTAAGTCAATAAATTTTATGAATGAAATTATTTCCCTGATAGCTGGTAATCTTACGGATAACTCTGTATTTTGGCTTTCATCCAGTTGAGAAAGAAAGGTTGATTCAATTGAATAAAGGCATACAACAAACTTTACAAAAATCCTCGTCAAATAACAAAATACATTCTCTATATCAAAAAGTTTTTCTAGTTGTGTTTTATTAAGGTAGATCCAATCTCTATATAAAAAAGATTATTTATAGAAGCTTAATGCGAACCTCATGGTGCGAAGGCTAGCATAGTTAAATTGAACATAGTTTCAAGCTTGTATGTTTTATATATATTTGCTAATCATTTATAAACCTTGTTGCGTTTTGTAGTAAAGATTGTTTTGACGTTAAAATCAACTTCACACTGCTATCTGGGTTCTATTGTTATGTTTTACCATAATTAGTCAAGCAAACACAGCCTAAATCTTGGTCTACTACATTAACATAATTTTTGCTTTCAAAATCTCATCATTTATATTAACAAAAACACGTTATTGATAATATTAAAATGTAATCGGATCTCCCATCACGAATATACATGCATAAAAAGAAAGTAAAGCGCGGCGGTCCAGTTTATTGCTGCGATTTAGGGGAAGAAGGACAAGAAAATTTTACCGAAAAACAGAGAATTATATATATATATATATATATATATATATATATATATATATATATATATATATATATATATATATATATATATATATATATATATATATATATATATATATATATATATATATAACTATTAACGATGACTTACTTGGTGCCTCACCAGATTCAGTTCCTGCACCTGCTCCTGCAAATGCAACAAAATATATGCATATTTTTATAAATCAAAATTACAGAATTTTCACAACTATTGCTTGCAACCCTAAATAACAATTTTTGATTGGTTTTGGTATTCTACTCCTAAGCTTTATCATCTTAATTCTTTCACCATGGCGAGCGGGATAACAAGTCTCCCATGATTATTCAATGGGCTATTAATGAGTATTATTATTGATTTCAATTATTTTTTTAAGTAAAATAGGCAAGTTTTAAACAGAATTTACGTTTTGTTTCAATTTCAGCCTTGCGGACAAAGGCGCACCATTGTATGAAAGTATTAAGCTTTTATTCAATTTTAGATACCTGCAAATTTAAGGACACTTATTTAAGAGATTAATTAATTGTTGTTTTACATGGGTGTATAATTGCATTATATGTTTATAAAAAAAATTCCTTTCAATATGAGGTAACTCAAACTAAGATATTCAACCATGTTTCCTTTACAGTTGAACTTTATTATTAATGCAAAAATAAAATTCGAAGGGTTAATCTACACGACAACATGGGTGAGCTAAATAGGGACGCAGCACCAACGCCTTCCAACTATTTCACTTGTTTAGAGTTCTTGTGACGTTGTCAACAGGGTTGATGTTGGGGTAGGAGTTCTATATAACTTAATCGATCTTAGAATCCTATTTAATATGGCGATCTTTATATTTTTGATTTAATTCATATTTTTCGATCATTTCCATATCTTTTGGACACTTTTGGACACAATAAATTCGATGTTATTATTATAAACTCCAATGTTCTTTCAACAATTTTCCATTTTTGCATTTATATCAAATATAGTTTATAGGACTATTTGATCAGATTAAATTGCACGATCCGGACTATTTTGTCATTAATCCCTAAATTCATTGATTTTTCAATTTGTTGTTCTTTTAATTTTGATTATTCGATTTCGTAGTTTCTTTCTAATTAAAAGCGATATACTGCTTCGTTCAGTATTAAGAAAAAAATATTACATAAGTGCTAAAGCCTTATTTTTCTCAATTTAATAATAGTATACTAATGTTTCATCAAAATATTTTAAACAATGAAAAGAACCCCGCGTTTGACAATAAATTTATTTTAGGATACAGATTATTACGAAATAAATTTTCTGTCATGAGATAAATTAATATATTAATGTAGTTTGTACTTAAAAATAATAATTTAAAAATCGCTTACCACCGCCTAAGCCAAGAGTATTTCCAAGTCCTCCAACTAAATGAAATAAGTAGATTTATTTATGCAATCAAAATAGAAAGAACTATACAAACTAATTTAACACTTTTTGATTGAATAACTTTTTTAAAAAATTTATTTTTAAATTTAAAACCACTGTTCTAACAGAAATTGCTGAAGTAATTATCCAAAATAATATTTTTAAAAAAATTATATCTCTAAATATATACACAAATCAAACAGACTGAATATTTTACTCAATATTCAATTTATCTCTGAACGAGGTTTCTAGACTACTTCAAATTACCCTACCTGGAGTATTCCTATTCTAAAATTAGAGTCACTTCTATTTTTTCAATGCATAAAAAAGGAGTGTACAAGTTCATTGAAAAAAAAAGGCTAGTTCTTAACAATGTAAAACATTCTTCTTTCAAAAGGTACCTCAAGATTTAATTGAGTTGTCATGTCTTATATATTAGTGAATTGATGTTTAACAATCTTAGTGGTAGTTACGCCTCAATACTCCCCCACCAGAATTTTATCAGGGATAAAATTAGATGCCGTATTTGCAAAATCCCGGGAGAGCTATGTTAAGTTCAGCTGATTTGGAAGCTTGTGGTGAGAGCTGTATTAAACTCACCGAGTTTTAAGTGCAGGTCATGAGAGTTGCATTAAGTTCGCGGTTGTGTGTGGGTAGTCACTCTTGTGTTTCTATTAGCAGTCAAGTGTGTGCTGGACCCCGTTATGTGTAAATGAGACTGAGAAGCAACGGCGTGAAGAGGATGATCACGCAGTCACAAATAGAAAGTTGAACTGTCCAATGTAGACCATCCATGGAATTAAGCGTAATCATATCACGTCCGAAATTCACAAATTTGGGGAAAGTAGTTATCGACAATTTTAATCTTCATCTATCAAAAAGTACTTACAATATTAAACAATATTAAATCGAGTTAGCATGTCCTATATACTTAGTGAATTGTTGTTTAATAATCATAGTGGTAGTTATATATATATATATATATATATATATATATATATATATATATATATATATATATATATATATATATATATATATATATATATATATATATATATATATAAAGAGAGAGAGAAGGGGAGAAGGGCAACAAAAAACAAGAAGGGCAGGATTGGTCCTATCTCTAAATATTTACATAACAAGGATTGTTCCTATCCGTTTTTCTACCGTTAAGTCTGGGGTCTGAGGAAGTTAAGCATAAGTTTTATAATTCTAAAAAATGATTTAAGGGATTGCTGCCAATACATCTTCTCCATTTTGCAATTGTTTTGCTTCAATTAAATAAAATGAAATTACTTTTGTTTTGCCAATCATTTAGTTACTTATGCTAAATGATTTGACAAAAAAATTGTAAATACTACAGACAACTCAACTTCACGTGTATTATATTGGTAAAAAATGCACTTTGTAATTGTTACACTAAAGTCACTCAATTTAAAATCTCTTCAATAAGGGTATATTACATCATTTTAAAAAACAATAATAATCGTATTTAAACAATAGATTAAAAGTAATAACTGATTTTTAAGATATGAATTTATCCACACGATAGTATGACTTATTTTGCCCTCATATCAAAGTGAAAACAGCAACGACGCTGATCAACCGTTCCAAAATTTATATCAACATAACTTTTATGATGGTTGATAAATTCTCCCCATCTAAATATGCTATCTGGTCATATCCTGTTTTGGAGTAGAAGTTACATTGCCTCAATGCCTTTACAAGCAATAAATTTTTTTAAAAAGTAAATACCAATTTTATAAGATTCTGATGTTTTTATTCATTATATCAATTCTTATTCTTTAATTGCATTAATGCCTTCTAATAGCCAAAGCCATCTCAGCTAGATTCTTCCAATCCATCCGTTCCTCATATAATTGATATTTAATGTCTTGAGACCTGCACCTACACAATCTAACCATCTTTTTCAAGGTCAACCTCCTTTATTTTTGGTTTGAAAATTACCAAACAACAAGTGAGCAGTACTAGTCCTTCAAATTTGATAAATAAAGATAGAAGAACTAGCCCTGCACGCTTATTATTTTGTGATCCTGCTTCCTGTAACCCTCTAGACTTGCAAAAGTCATCTTTTTAAATCAGATTTTAATAATGTTAAATTATGCTAAAAGTTAGAAAATGTTTCTGAAACTGGAAAATTTTTATACTATTCATACATGTAAAAAGAATTTTAAAAAATTTAAACATTTGCAGATATTAATAATTACTTACGTCCACCTAAAATTCCATTAACTAAACCTTTCTCTAAAATAAAAGATAGTTTATAATCAAACAACTGAAATTCGACATCCATATAACATTTTAAATGTAATATTTAAAGCAAATTAACTAAGTCTGAATACATTTCATTTTACTGTTTCATTGGAGAATATATATGAAGATACGCAAGAATATTAGAGATGCCAACTTGCATCGCTTTGTGAAAAAGTATTTTCTAGCGGTTACAAAATTAAAGTTATTTTTAGATGAGGAATTTTTCATTTTAAGTTAATTTTCAACCATTGCGTATCAAAAATTTAAAGTTTCATATGAATTTCAACTTTATTGTAGCTTCCGCAACTATTAACGATGACTTACTTGGTGCCTCACCAGATTCAGTTCCTGCACCTGCTTCTGCAAATGAAACAAAATAAATATATATTTTTATAAATCAAATCAACAGAATTTTCTCAACGATTGCTTGCAACCCTAAATAAACAATTTTGATTGGTGTTGGTATTGTACTCCTAAGCTTTATCATCTTTAACTCTCTCATCATGGCGAATGGAATAACTAGTCTCCTTATTCAATGGGCGCTATTAATGAGTATTATTATTGATTTCAATTTTTTTTGGAAATAAAATAGACAAGTTTTAAACAGAATTTGCGTTTTGTTCCAATATCAGCCTTGTGGACAATGGCGCTTTGTGTTACGCTTTTATTCAATTTTAGATACCTGCAAATTTAAGGACACTTATTTAAGAGATTAATTAATTGTTGTTTTACATGGGTGTATGATTGCATTATACGTTTATAAAAAAAATTCCTTTCAATATGAGGTAACTCAAACTAAGATATTCAACCATGTTTCCTTTACAGTTTAACTTTATTATTAATGCAAAAATTAAATTCGAAGGGTTAATCTACACGACAACATGGGTGAGCTAAATAGGGACGCAGCACCAACGCCTTCCAATTATTTCACTTGTTCTTGTGACGTTGTCAACAGTGTTGATGTTGGGGTAGGAGATCTATATAACTAAATCGAACTTAGAATCCTATTTAATATGGCGATATTTATATTTTTGATTTAATTCATATTTTTTGATCATTTCCATATCTTTTGGACACTTTTGGACACAATAAATTCAATGTTATTATTATAAACTCCAATGTTCTTTCAACATTTTTCCACTTATGCATTTACATCAAATATAGTTTATAGGACTATTTGATCAGATTAAATTGCACGATCCGGACTATTTTGTCATTAATCCCTAAATTCATTGATTTTGCAATTTGTTGTTCTTTTAATTGTGATTATTCAATTTCGCAGTTTCTTTCTAATTAAAAGCGAAATACTGCTTCGTTCAGTATTAAGAAAAATATATTACATAAGTGCTTATAAACTAAAGCCTTATTTTTCTCAATTTAATAATAGTGTACTAATGTTACATTAAAATATTTTAAACAATGAAAAGAACAATTAATATATTTTAGGATACAGATTATTACGAAATAAATTTTCAGTTATGAGATAAAATAATATATTAATGTTTTTTGTACTTGAAAAAAATAATTGAAAAATCGCTTACCACCGCCTAAGCCAAGAGTATTTCCAAGTCCTCCAACTAAATGAAATAAGTAGATGTATTTATGCATTCAAAATAGAAAGAACTATACAAACTAATTAAACACTTTTTGATTGAATAACTTTTTTAAAAAATTTAATTTTAAATTTAAAACCACTGTTCTAACAGCAATTGCTGAAGTAATTATCCAAAATAATATTTTAAAATAATTTCTATCTCTAAATATTTACATAAATCTAGCAGACTGAAAATTTTACACAATATTCATTTTATCTCTGAGCGAGGTTTCTAGACTACTTCAAATTACCCTACCTAGAGTATTCCTATTCTAAAATTAGAGTCACTTCTATTTTCTCAATGCCTAAAAAAGGAGTGTACAAGTTCATTGAAAAAAAAAGTTATCGACAATGTAAAACATTCTACTAGTGAATTGATGTTTAATAATCATAGTGGTAGTTATATATTCTGTTTTGGAGTTGCAGTTACATTGCCTCAATGTCTTTACAAGCAATAATTTTTTTTTAAAAAAAGTAAATACAAATTTTATAAGCTTCCTGTGCTGTTATGAATTATATCAATTCTTATTCTTTAATTACACTAAAGCCTTCTAATAGCCAAAGCCATCTCAACTGGATTCTTCCAATTCTGCTGGTCCTCAAACAATTGATATTTAATGTCTTAAGACCTGCACCTACACAATCTAACCATCTTATACAAGGTCAACCTCCTTTATTTTTGACTTGAAAATTATCAAACAACAATTGTGCAGTGCTAGTCCTTCAAATTAGATAAATAAAGATAGAAGAACTTGCCCTGCACGCTTGTTATTTCGCAATCTTGCTTCCTGATACCCTCCAGACTTGTAAAAGTCACCTTTTTAAATCAGTTTTGAATAATATTAAATTATGCAAAAATTTAGAAATTTTTTCTGAAACTAGAAAATAGTTTTATACTATCCATACATGTAAAAAGAATAAAAAAATTGAAACATTTGCAGATATTAATAATTACTTACGTCCACCTAAAAGTCCACCAACTAAACCATTCTCTAAAGTAAAAGATAGTTTATAATCATACATCTGAAATTCGACTTCCATAAAACATTTTGAAATGTAACATTTACAACAAATTAACTAAGTCTTATTACATTTCATTTTACTGTTTCATTGGAGAATATATATATATATGTAGATACGCAAGAATATTAAAGATGCCAACTTGCGTCGCTTTGTGAAAAAAAAATATTTTCTGGCGGTTACGAAATTAAAGTTATTTTTAGTTGAGTTTTTTTTATTTTAAGTTAGTTTTTCAGCCATTTCGCATCAAAAATTTAAAGTTTCATATGAATTTCAACTTTATTGCAGCTTCCGCATCGTGACTTTTTTAAAGAGTTGTCCTCATTCTACAAGCGCTTTACTATTTAATATTCTCTCTATATACTATATATTATTTAATACTTAATTATATATATATATATATATATATATATATATATATATATATATATATATATATATATATATATATATATATATAACATACCCCTACAATTATTCTTTCCCAAACTATTTCAAACCTTAAATCTAATTGGAATCTGGAAACAGAATATTTTAATCGTTAAAATTCTTTTGAGCGCTTGGAAGGATGAACATTTTTAATATGTTAACATTTGATTGTTGGTGGGCTTTGCTGACTAAAACTAGTTACGAAAACCATTAAAATTTGGGGGGGGGGGGTTTCTCGCAATTTAGTACTTATTTTTTTCGTATTTTTCATTTATCTTAAAACTCTAGAATTCAATGTTTCTAAATAAATAATAAGACATGAGAGAGGAGTTATCTCTTGCAGAGATAGTTCGAAGGATCGGTCAGAAGAGTTCGAAGGATTCAATGCATGACGATGTATAATTGTATCAATGCATTTTTTCAATGTAATCAATGTTGCGAAGTTCGGGCATTAATGTTGTGAAGTAAAATATCAATCTTAAATGTATCAAATCGTATTTTTATTAATATCTCACAAATACCTTTATTGTTTGGAAGAAAATGGGGGCTGGTAGCTTGAATATGTGAAAAGCAAGAGCAATTAGCTCGATGAGGCAATTACCTTCTTTTTTTTTCACTTATTTAATGAGAGCAAGTTCTTCTACATCTCCCAACCATCATATGTTTATGTTTTAGGTCAGTGAGTTAAAATTTTTAAATGTTTCATACACAGAAAATTAAAATGTACATATTTTCGAGTTTTAAACATTACTCACTTTCGCCTAATAGTCCTCCCAGCACACCTGCACCTAAAAAAATATTGTTAATTACAAAATTAAAACAGTATTATTTTAGCAACAAACTAAGATTTGCAAATTTTCATCATATTGTTACATCTGTTAGGCTTGATGGCTGAATGGGAGCAGCTTCGCGCTCTCTTGCCACACGTCCTAGATTCGATCCGCCGGTCAAGCAAGGCTGACTCAGCCTTTCATTTCATTATTGGGACGATAAACTGAGTACCAATTATGCTTGGGGACCAAACACTGTGGGTTTTGCTTTAAGCTGACCACTCAACTGGATCATTTTTGCTCCTGGACTCCAGCGTCTAAAGGTCAAGAAAACTGAGATGGCCCTCTATGAGCTGTTATGCCCCCGTGTTTAGTTTAGTTTCGTTACTCGCGTCAATTATATTATCGTAGTGAAGCAGATTTAACTCCTTCAAAAGTCATTTCAGGTCATGAAACCGGACTTCGACATTCATTGTTAAAGTTAGAGAATTTCTTCAAGAAGATTAAATACACTGTGTCACAAATAGACTCAAAATCGGTATATGTATATTTAAACAAATACTAAACGAAACTCAGTGACGCGACAGCCCAAGGAGAGCCAAAGTCTACTGGGCCATTCTAGTTTTTTGAATTTGGGCTCTTGAGTGCAGGAGCAGTTGTTTCGGTTGGGTGGCCAGCCCAACGCAGAGCCAAGTGTTTAATCCCCAAGAAGGTATAATATTCATTTTATCGACCCACCGTAAGACTGAAAAGCTATGTTAACCTTCCCGGTCCAAGAATAGAACTTCGATCCTGTGCACATTAGCTCTAGCACTCAGTTAAGACTTGGGGTAAAAATTCCCAATTATCGGTGTTTAGACTTAAGTACTGTTGAATTGTATATCAATACTTGATTTGTAGTTAAATTGATATTAAGATTGATATTTTTTTTTCCTTTTAGGGTAGCTCAACACCTAAAGCGGAACAATTTTATACCACTAGTTTTTACCATGTACACTCTAAAAGTTTGGGTATAATACCTCCCCAATAGCTTCCAGACAAATTTGGGAAGGAAAGCCCTATTTCAAGGTTGCATCAAACCAAACATTCATTTACATTTCAATAATAAAGAATACCCAAATTAAACTCACGCGCATTCACACCAATCATAAATTATTTCTGTTTTCGGAAACTCTAATTTTGGCATACTTTGGCGATAATAATTTAAATAGCGAGGAATTTGCTGTTGTCTTACACGCTTTTTTTTCGTCTACAAAAACTAAAACTTGTCGTACCAAAATGAATGTTCGTTTTTAATGGGGGATATAAGGATAATTAGAATTTATTTTTTTAACATCTCAATTTTATTAAATGGTTTTATAATATTTATAATTTTATAATATTTTTTCTACTGTTCTCCTAAACATAGTTTAGATCTGTTAAAATGTGTGTACTGTGAAAATTTTTGATTTACAAATTATTTATTTTAAAAATTAGTGATCGTGTATGTGTACATCATAAACTAACTGTTCCTGATTTTAACCGTACCGTAAAAATTATTTTACAAACTCTCACGTATATCGTATCTTATTGTTATGGTAAATTTTTATTTTACTAAAAAGCAAACAAGAGGCTAACTACATTAGAACTAAAGTAGAATAAAAGAACATTCCTGTTGTTTCACTACACAAACAACTGTCTCTGATTTAAAGATGTTCTTGTCCCGCAGGGGACTGATCATAGAACACCGAAGTCAAGCATTACTGGCTGCGGTCAGTAAAGTGGGTGGGTGACCACTGATCAGCCAATGTAGGGAGCGAGAGTGCACGGTATAGGTCTTCGTTAAACTGTTCTACAGACTCGACCAAAGCAGGGGAGCCATCCCCTCTGCTGAGGATCAAAATTGCGATGGCATGTCTTCGGAATATCTTTTGGGATGTTTCCCAGACCGTCACCAATAGTTTATAGTGCAGCTCTATGCGACGTAAATAAAGCACATAGAGGTGTTCTTATCTCTGAGATTTCATGAAACTTTTCTTGTAAATCAGTCGCCATTATTTTTAGTGTTATTATGCAATATTTTACAATGTAGGTATAGTAGATCAAAAACATTATTAATTTTAAGTGTTAAATAAACTTTAGAAAAGACAATTTGATCACTATATTTTTTTCCTTTGATTGATCAGTGTTATTTTTTCATACAAGTTATTAGTATAAGTACGTTTCGTACAATAATTCGTATACTCAGTGAGCATTTGGTACGGTGAACGGTTTTGGAATAGTAGCAGAATTCTTTTGTAGATTACCCATCTGTTAATTCCCATTCAACAAATAGATGGCGCGGCAAGCGCCATCTGATTTTAATTGTGAAACTGAGTGTTGTATGGAGAGGTACGTTTTTGTGTAACGAGCGAGTCTGGTACAAAATAAATGAGTAGTGAATTAATTACAGTCCATTTGTGAGTTATTGAATTGATCTAACTGGTCAAATGGTCCTCCGAGAACGGAGGTGAGATAAACCTGTGGATTAAAATACGAATTTCATCACTGAAAAAAGGTACGTACCAGTTTTGGAATTTGATTGAGATAAATTGTGCATTGACTCTATATAAATATAAACTATGTTGAAAGGTGCGAAAAAAGAGGACTTAAGGCAAATTGCCATTGAGTTAGGTGAAAATGTTACTGAGACTATGACTATTATAGAGCTAACGAACTTAATAAAAAACAACGAAACTTTTGTTAAAGAGCCAGAACTTGCTACTGACATAGCAAATACTATAATTAATGATAGAAAAGCAGAAAAGGAATCGTTGTTACAGTTAGAAAAAATTAAGTTTGAGAGAACAAAAGCAGAATTAGAACTTGCTAAACTGCGAAACGAAAACAAAACTGAGAACTCCGAAAGTACTGAATCGCTGGATTCACTCGTCAAGAGTGTCCGGACTCTAACAGTTAAAGTTCCTAGTAGACCTGAAGGTTGGAGTTATTTTTTCTCATCCTTAGAAAGAGCATTTAACTCTAAAAGTGTACCCGGGAAATACAAGGCAGAAATTCTTTTAAATTTATTAGGAGAAAAAGCCACAAACGTGATTACTTATATAAAAGATAACGAGTTAAATGATTATTCTAAAGTAAAATCAATCGTAATAAGAGAATTTGAGCCCACTCCTCAATCGTGTTTAGAACATTTCAAAAATACATCCCGACAACCGAACGAAACACACGTACAATACGCGTCTCGATTGATAACAAATTATGATTATTATTTAAAATTAAGGAAGGTGTCGGATTTCGAAACATTAAAAGAGTTAATCGTATCGGACAAAATTTATCAAACCCTTGACAAAGATACCGCATACCATATAAGTATGAAACAGGGAGACGATTGGTTCAAACCCGCTCAATTATCGAAAGAGATCGATCTATATTACACATCGCGTGGGAAAAAATTAGTGGATAGTTTAGAAAACGTAAAAAATCCCCACTCAAAAAATGCTTCGCGAGTATTCTTGTCGGATGCTAAAATTTCTAAATGTGTTTTATCGTGTAGTGAAAATCATCCGTTATATAAATGCCCTACTTATAGAAACTTATCCATAAATGATCGAGTAGAAGTTGTTAAAACTAATAAATTATGTTTTAATTGCTTAGGAAATAACCACAGAGTATCAAATTGCAAAGCGAAGTATTCTTGCCTGAATTGTAAAAAGCGTCATCACGTGACTTTGCATTTCTCTCCTGAGAAAAAATACGAGGCATCGGCGACTGCTAGTCGAAGCGTGCTTTCCCCCACAGCAGCTGAATTTATTACCAATCCTTCAAGAAACGTGGAAGTTAATCAAAACAAAAATGAAGAATATTTTGCGGCTGCGAGTTTCGATTCGAATTCAATACAATCAAAATGTGTTTTGCTTAGTACGATTATTTGTTACATAAAAGATAATGTAAACAATTTAATTCCTTGTCGGGGTTTGCTTGATGTGGGTGCGAATTCGAATTTTATCAGCAAAAGATTATCAGATAGACTTAATTTAAGGAAAGAAAAAATAAACGCCTCAGTGTCAGGATTAAATGAATTATCATTAGAAATAAAGTCGCGAGTGAGTACTACTATTACAAATGAGGAGGGAAATTTTAATTTAGATTTAAACCTCTTAGTTGTTCCCAGAATAATGGATTTTACCCCGTCCAAACCAATTCAGTGCAGTTTCCCAGAACTAAAAGATGTGAAATTGGCGGATTTAAGTTTTAATATGCCAGGTCCTATTGATATACTTATAGGCGCGGAACATTTTTATGAAATTATGAGGATAGGGCAAATACAACCGCCTAACACAAAGCTAATTTTACAAAATACGGTATTCGGTTACGTTGTAAGTGGGAGCATACCTACAAAAAATTATGATAGGGTTCACTGCGGATTAATTAAAGATAATACGGATTTAGAAAAGTCCATTAGTCGATTTTGGGAATTAGAGTCCATTGGCATTAATGACGAGAGTGAAAACAGCGTGGAAAACGAAGCCCTAAAGAACTTTAATGACACAGTGAGCTTTAAAAACGGGCGATACGAGGTAACCTTACCTTGGAAGAGGAACTGGCAGGAGTTAGATGATAATCTCAACATAGCAAAGAAGAGACTTGACTGCCTGATTAAGAGATTGAATCGTGATAATTCGTTACATTTAGAATATTGCGAAACTTTAAAAAATTATTTGAGAGAAGGAATAATTGAGAGAGTATTGGATCCTACAAAACCAAAAGATAAGCCTGTGTTTTACCTGCCCCATTTGATTGTCAATAAGAAGGAGAGGCTAACCACCAAAATGAGAATAGTCTTCGATGCTAGTGCGCATGGAGATGGACAATTTTCTCTGAATGATTGTTTGTTTCAAGGCGTGAATCTGAATCCAAATATTTTTTATCTTCTGATCCATTTTCGTTTAAATAGAATTGCATTTCTGGCTGATATCGAGAAAGCATTCCTCCAGATTTCTTTGAGTGATAGAGACAGAGACGCTGTGAGGTTTCTTTTTGGAAACGATCTAAAACATATAGAGATCTACAGATTCAAGCGAGTAATATTTGGAGTGAATTCTAGCCCATTTTTGCTGGCAGCCACCATTAAAAACCATATAGAAAAATACCGTAAGGAGTTTCCATCCACAGTGCAAGTACTTGATGACTGTTTCTACGTTGACGATTTGATAGCTGGAGAGGATAGTGAAGAAGCTGCATTTGAAATTTCTAAAAGAACGAAACAAATCATGGGAGATGCTGGAATGAACCTAAGAAAATGGATTTCGAATGATGAAAATCTTATGAAAAAACTGGATGAAGAAGGATTTGATCTACTACACCCAGAGAACCTCGTGGGAAATCTGCATCGAGTCCTAGGCCTTTCTTGGAATCCACTTAGTGACTTCATCACCGTAGAGATTGATAGCTTGCTTGAATTTCTTCAACAGAATAAAAATACCAAACGATTTTTGCTAATGGCTGCAGGAAGAATATTTGACCCCTTAGGTCTTGTCACTCCTTTCACCATCAGATTTAAATGTTTATTCCAAGAGATCTGGCAGAGAAAAATCACCTGGGATGAAGAGTTGCCACCCGATATTGCTAAAACGTGGAAGAAATGGTGTACAGAAGTTTCTGAACTAAAAAATCTTAAAATTCCTAGACATGTGATGAGTGCTACAGGTGATGAGAATTTATGTGTCGAAATCCACACATTTTCTGACGCCAGTATCAAGGCCTATGGAGCCGCTGTGTACATAAAAATAAGAGTCAAAGATCAAATCATTACCAATCTTGTGTCTTCTAAAACCAGAGTTGCACCCTTGAAGAAGATTACACTACCGAGGATGGAACTCATGGGTGCTGTCCTAGCAGCCAAAGAGGTGAAGAAAGTCATTGACCAAAAACATCAATCAACAAGCTTTTTCTGGACTGATGCTGAAATCGTACTTTACTGGATTCAGAGTTCAACCAAACGATGGAAACCCTTTGTGGCGAACCGTGTAAAAGAGATTCAAGCATTGACAGCCCAGACGTCATGGTACCACTGTCCTAGTAGAGACAATCCCGCTGACATGTTAAGCCGAGGTGTGACTGTTGACGTTCTTCTTGGTAATGCAAAATGGTGGTCTGGTCCTGACTTCCTTAAAGAAAACATTCCTGATGCCTTAGAGGAACAAACTGTTGACGAAACAGAGTACAAAGTAGAACTTAAAAAGAACTGTGATTTCCAATTAGTGACTTTAATTTCCATTGATAATGCTTCCCTTTTTGAGAAAATTCTTACCCTATCTAACAATTATACTAAAATCATTAATGTCTTGAGTTTTATTTTCAGATTCGGTTACAATTGCAAAAATCCAGATGCAAGAAAAATTGGTCCCTTGTTAGTAAGTGAATTAAATGCAGCTGAAATATGGTTGTTAAAATGTTCACAACGAAGTGAGTTTCCAGAGGAAATCAAAAACTTGCAAAAAGGTAAGCCTGTTCCGAGGAACAGTAAGTTGGCTTCACTGTGTGTTTTTCTAGATGAAAATAAGCTCCTTAGAGTTGGTGGTAGATTATCTCAATCTGATTTGCCTGTTAATTCTAAATTTCCCATTATTTTATCTGGTAAGACTTCTTTAACCACCATAATTTTGAGATATTACCATTTAAAGTATTTGCACCTGGGTCCACAAGCATTATTATATCAAGTTCGACAAAAGTTTTGGCCTCTTAACGGTAGAAATAATTGTAGGAAAATTGTACATAGTTGTATCACATGTTTTAAAAACAAACCTGTTATGAGTAATCAAATAATGGCTGATTTACCAAAGGAGCGTACAAGACCTAGTTATCCATTTAACATCACAGGAATTGATTTTTGTGGCCCATTTTCTATTAAGTTCAAAAACCAGAGAAAAGGGGTCACAAATAAGGTTTATGTAGCTGTTTATGTTTGCTTGTGTACCAAGGCAATACACTTAGATTTTGTAACTGATTTAACGTCTCAGTCGTTCATTGCCAGTCTAAAACGTTTTTTTGGGAGACGGGGCAAGTGTTCAAAAATTATGACTGATAATGCAAAAACATTTATCGGTGCTAACATTGAGATTAAGAAGTTAAGAAAAATGATAAATTGCCCCGATGAGACGTTAGCCAGTTATTTTACTAACGAAGGGATTGATTGGAAATTTATCCCACCAAGGTCACCAAACTTCGGGGGAATATGGGAGGCTGGTGTGAAGTCGTTTAAGTTCCACCTAAAAAGAGTAATCGGCAATCAAAATTTAACTTTGGAAGAATTCTTGACAATTTTGGCTGAAATCGAAGGTGTTTTGAACTCCAGACCTCTCACTCCACTTTCACCGGAGTTTGATGAATTTGAAACTCTATCACCTGGTCATTTCTTGATAGGTAGGCCCATCACTTCACTCGCTGAACCCCAACTAATAGATATAACTGAAAATAGGCTTTCTAACTGGCAAAAGATTAATAAATATAGTCAGAGAATATGGAAGTTGTGGAAAAGAGACTACCTTAATAATTTACAGGAGCGTAATAAATGGAAATTTGAAAAGAATAATGTAGAAATAGGAACTCTGTGTTTGATAAAGGAGGAGAATTTACCATCTACACAATGGTTAGTAGGACGAATTGTTGAAGTGATGCCTGGCCGTGACAGAAAAATTAGAGTAGTGAAGCTAAGTTTACCTAATGGCAAACTACTTCAAAGAAATATTCGTGACATTTGTATTCTTCCCATAGAGTAATTGTGTAAATAGAAAATTAGCTATAGTTTTATATCACAATGTCTGCCTTATGTCAATGCCATTTTGTATATTTATATATCTTTTTTCTGTGTTACATTATATTGCTAATTGTGTAAAATTTATTAAAATTTGCAATTTCAATCGTGGGGAGTGTTAATTCCCATTCAACAAATAGATGGCGCGGCAAGCGCCATCTGATTTTAATTGTGAAACTGAGTGTTGTATGGAGAGGTACGTTTTTGTGTAACGAGCGAGTCTGGTACAAAATAAATGAGTAGTGAATTAATTACAGTCCATTTGTGAGTTATTGAATTGATCTAACTGGTCACCATCTCTATTGAAGAAAGGATATTTCAGCTTTAATTTTTTGAAAAATTTCTTAATTATTGCGGAGCGTTTTTAAAGTTTAACGAATCAAATATGGCCACATTTAAAATTCTAAAACATATGAAATCAATCAAATAAAATAATAAATCATTTCTATACGAGACGAACACATATTTATTTTTATACAACAATTGTGTGTCACTTTTAACGGTCAGACTCAGGGGTTATCGGACATCTAAATCCCCTCCAATCCTAACGCCAAGAAATTTAAATTACCAGTGAATGAATAGTCGCTGACCGACACTTAGGAGAATAGGAAGAGATTCAAAGTTGGAGAGTAATCGAAAGACAATGCTGGTTAAAACAAAGTTAACCCCGCGTTATGAATACAAACTTTAAAAAATTTGGTAAAAGCTTAATCCCCAAAAAGAAAAACGGGAAGATTTATTATAACCCTGCAGCCGAAACAATTTCGTAAAAAAAAGAAATAAAGCAGCTTAAAGAAAAATAAAGTTAAAAACAGATTTTGATACTCGAATCGTCGCGGCACTGAATTAATGAGAATAGAATTATACAATTTAATTGAATTACCCCATACATTAAGAAAGAAAAAAAAGTATTTGTTTTTATAAAAAGTGATAAAAATTAAATAATTGATTAAATTTCATTATACTAATAGGATTAAGAATGTTTAAAATATTAAATGTATGAAATTAAAGAAATTATAAAAGCTATGAAATCTGTAAGGCCAATAATGACATCACACTCATTAAACAAATAGAAACCTAGTGCCTCTAAGGATTCCTACCAAGAATTCGACTTCTGTTACTCCCATACCCCTATTGGAAAAAAATCGTAAAACCAGTATCAAAAACCAGTAAAAATGATACCAGAACCAGTATGACCATACTGGAAATTTAAAACCTGGTATAATACCATACTGGAAATTTTAAAACCAGTATAACACCATACGGAAAATTTTAAAACCAGTATAGTGCCATACTGGAAAGTCTAAAACCAGTATGGCACTATATCAGAAATTTAACCAGTATGGATCATACTGGAAATTTTGATACCAGATATAAAATCGCACTGGAAATTTTGATACCAGTTTTCAAACATACTGGGAGATTTAAAGTAGTTTTAAAATATAGCTTCATTCTTAGTAAGTACATATTGTTCTGAAAATCTAACGGTTTTGAAATTTTCAAACTTCGTTTATTTTATTTATTTATTTTTATTATATACTTCTTTCAAATAATTTATTTCTTAGATTTGTATAAGAATTCTTAACGTATATATCAAAGGCGGTTATAGCGTACATTTTCTATGTACATTAATTAAAAAAATACATATTTAAAAATATTAAAATCATTTTATAATTTTGAAGAAAAGGAAGTTTTTGAGTAAAATTTTTACACATTTTAATTATTTTAAATTCTGCTTAAAATCATTTAAATGTAAGTAATTTTCTAATAAAAGTAATTTAATACTAATAGATTGTGTTTTTATACGTTTATTATTTATTTACTTATTTATTTTTTGATTTACAAAATTTATTTTATTCAAAGTCATGATGACATATTATTTAATTGTATCACTTTAAATTTTATTATAAATTGTTTTTATTTATTTATTATATTTGAATTTATTCTAGAACAATGTTACTCCCAACCGAAACTAATTTATCAATTCGCGAAATAAATTAATTAGTTTAGGTTTCAAACAACTTCGCAGCAAAAGAAATATGTTTACATAAATTAAAAATTGATATAAAATCTCAAATTTTTTCCTTCAAACATAAACCTCTCCTTCATAAATTTATAAATTTCAGTCCGTTTTAGAAATTTGTAATTAATAAATTTAAATCATAAAACAAAATAAACTTTTTTTGAATGAAATAAATAAACTTTTTTTGAATGAAATAAATAAATTTGTTTTATAACTATATAGTTAATTCAATTCTAAATCAATCTATAAAAGCGAAAAAGAGCGATTAATTCAGAAACGAATGGGAACCACGCAAAAGACGAGAATCGACTTTTAGTGGTTCGTAAATTCTATATCAAGCTACCACGAATTGATGAATTAGTTCGTTAAATCCATATCACGCTACCTGAGCTATATAGCACAGTTTTTCTAGTTCTTTCCGTTTCTCTGTCTGAACTTCACAGCCAATCACACTTGTTTACATCCGGCCCGGACATCGAGCATCGTGGAAAGAATGGCGGTATATTTTAGTAAGTGTATTTTTCTCTTTATTTCTTGCTTTTATTTGCATCTTTGTTAGTTACAGAAATGTTAAAACGTACGCTTGAGTATGAATAGTATTTATATTTTAAGTTATCAAGACATATATTACATTCTTGAATTATTACTGCTTTGCTTGTGCATGCATAGGTTAGGGTAACGATATATAGACTTCATTGCATGAGAAGAAAGTATTTTTAATGTTTTTTTTCCTCGGTTTCTTAATGAAACTTTAATTGAAACGCTTTGTCCAAATGTTTTTTACATTAATTCTCACTAATATCACCGTTATTAACAAATTAATTATTTTTTTAGTTGTATATAATATTTGTAAACTTCGCATTATATATTAAGTGTTAATCTCAAATTCTTTTGTTATTTTTAATTTTATTTTAAAAATTTTAAAGCATTTAGTTTTAATGATATTTTATTAACTGTTGGTACCCTGAAGTTTCAGTAAAACTAAAATATCATTTTAAAAACAAAGCACTTGATACTTAAAAGTTTGATATTACTACCTAGTTAATAGCGTACATATATTTTGTAGTTGTATAATTTCTAAATCAAATTTTTTTTTTTCAGAAATGATTTGGAAAACAGCATATTTCATTTTTATTTTAATAGAGGTATGTTTTTCTAGTTCTTGACACATTCAACATGCAAACTATTATAGATTTTTTTTAAAAAATTCGATAGTTATTTTATCTTTTATAAATCTACATTTAGGGATATTTCAGTGTCAGGATCCATTGCACCAGCTACAACTGCCTAAAAGATTTTAAGCTTACAAAATTTATTTATTATTTAAAAAAGAAAGACTAGTAGAGATTTGCCTGGGATGGCTACAAGTTATACTCTTTAAATTGGTCCTGTTCTTTCATGTTTTTGTTTTAATTTCTCCATGAGGTGGGCCGACCCGAAAGTGGCAGTGATGTTTTTAAGATGTTTGCAAAATTCCCAGAATTCTGAAAGTTTCAGTTATCTATATCAATAAAACATTTTGCAAAAAACATAGTAGTTTGCAGTCCTGAATTCATTATATTCTTATCTTTGTGCATGAAAGTGATACGGTGTATATAAAGTTATTCAGTTTGTTAATAAATTGAATTAGTGAAACCTTTTTGTAAATTTTCATATTGTAGTTACAAATTAATTATAAAATAGAACTGAATGCTTCTTAGATTTTAATGAATATAAAAAGTATATCCAAATTTAAATGTTTTAATATTTTTACTTCTGAGTTCAGCCACTGAATAGTTCAATTTTTAGCTTTACGTTCAAATTTTATTTGTTTAAAGCCTTGAATATGCTTTGCATGATAATGAATTTAAGTGTTAACCTTTTGACAAAGTTATAAGCTGAACTGTTTAAAAATTTTTGTACTGAAACTAAAATGGTCAAAAGTTACTTCAGATCATCCATACTTAAATTTCTGCATAGAGTCACTCTAAAAAGTTGGTTGGTAATGTGCTTTCATGATGTGGGCGTTTGTGAATTCTTTTGTGTTGTCAACAAGAAGTGGGTAGTATGAGCCTATGATACCCATGTTAGACATTAACTTCCCTTTATTAGAAATCTCTTTCAAATTACAAAAATAATAAAATTTTGGTGGACCATCATTTTTTCTTACTATTGTCGTGCTGATCTAAGTTTCAATTAGCCAGTTGAAATATTTATTATATTTATAATTGATTGATATACTAGTTGAAAAATGAGTAGTATTTGCAATTGTATTTCTCATACTTAATAGTTATTCTGAAAAATTATTTTACTGTATAAGTTAAGACTATATAATTTGGATAATTGTTTATTCTTAATTATAAATAATTTATTTTAATCTTTTATTTATTTACAGTCTGTGTATTACAATAGTTGATTTGTAAATTAACATCATACATTGTTTGAAATTTTAGATAATATTTAACTGTAACTGTATATACTTATTTTGAACCAAAGTAAGGTTTAATTTAATCTTATTAAAATAGTATCAAATTTCTGTGGTATTATGTTTCAAGATCTTAATAATAAGATTAAATATTGAGTCTAACTTTTTGTATGTGTTGCGTATGTTACTGTAGACAATGAATTTTTTTAAAAATGTATGATTGAACAGTTCCCCGAATATTCGTAACCTTATTAATATGCATTCATATTTTATTTTAATTTTGTAAGAATTGAATATATGAAATCTGTTTTTTTGGCATTCTGGGTCTTTGTCTAAGTTATTTACATCTCTAACAGCTAGTTTCTGAGTTTTTAAAATGCATAAAAGTTTATTAAAAATTGGAGTAACTGTAGTACCCTATTGATATAAATATTATTATTATTAAAAAGAAATAATAAGCATAATGCTTTACCAATTTTAATCAAGTCATATGAGCTGAAAAATCTATGCATCCTATTTGTGTCATGGTGAAATTTATCATAATCATATGAAAAATTTAACATAATTAAGCTTTTAGTTAATATAACCTTAATTAACTGTCATTTATAGCATTTTTCATTGTCTATTTATTTATTAATATGATGTGAAAAAAGTTGAAAGCTTTTTAAAATTCTTTACTATTTTTATTCATTTAATAATTTTTGTTGTCAATTTAATAGTTAGGAAAAAGTATACAAATGTCAAAAATGCCTAATGGAATTAACACTGCAATCTGAAATATTAACTTAATCAACATTGTAATCTAAAATTTAGCATAAACAGATAAAGCATAATATTAAAAGATAAGGCATACAATGTTAAAAATGAGATTTTTTGAAATTGTTGTTTAGTCTACACATTCTGTTAATTCAAATTTTGTTTATATTAGGAGCTCTAAGTGGAAACATTGTTGCTGGCTCTTATTTGGTGAAGTTAGAAAGATAATTCTAAGAGATAGACATTAAAGAAAAGTCTGAGGGATCCTGCACAAACAAACAACCTCCAAATAGATGGTTAGGTGACGTCGAAGAGACTTGAAAATTGACTGTTAGAAAGTGCATATTTGACACAGCTAAGGCCTGCAAGCGACAGATGTGTTTGTAGAAAATAAAAATGAATCACAGCAAGGGAGATATATCATATTTAAACTAAGCGAATCAATCAACTTTTTGAATTTGCACACAAGTGTACTAAAAGTGCTTTTCAGTCGTTTCACGTCATAAGAACTACTAAAATAAGACAAAATTGATTTCATTTGATTATAAAAAGACTAATATTTTTTAGGCTGTTATGGTAATGTTTATATCAATTTTGTAATTGTGTAATTCTTATATCTTATTGAAGTCAGAGTTTAAATTATGTCATATTCAATGTTTAAAAGTTTTAATATTGTGTTGTGTGTTTTTATTCAGTATATATATTTATTATTATATTAATTATATCTTGTTGAGTTCACACCAATTATGAGATAAGAAAAGCCTTTGAAAATTTATGCTTTATGAACTTGTGTCGCTATATAAATAATTCGCTCTTGAGATTTAATTTTTTTAGGCGATAACTTTTTTTCCTAATTTAATTTTCAGATATTACGTGATAAGTAAATTATCATAAAAATACTTCAAATAGAAAATGAGTATAACAAATTGTGCTTTAAGTCAAGGAATCTTAAGAAAAATGTCAATAGAATGACAGAGTAAAATAATTCAAATTTTTTATTTATATTAGTTAATAACTTGTGTCATTTGAGCTTTTATTTGTAGCTATTATTACTACTCTAACCACTATTATGTTTTAATGATTAAAGTTAACTATAATTTAAATATCAAATATATCTAAAATTAAAATGGTTTGTATTTAAATCTATAGTAGCAAGCAAGTACATTGGTCAAGATGTAACATAACTATATAATTATATTTTACAATGTCCGATTTCAAAGTAAACGAACAATGTCAAATTAGATTGATTTCAAATATTTTTGGCGGCATTTCAAACATTATTTGGTATATGTGTTATTTGTATTCCATTCTATTTATCAATTACTTAAATATAACCCAAAGTTAATTGATTTAAATGAAATCATAATTTTATAATTAGATTGTTTAAATTAATATCTATAGATATACACTTAACATGGTCTCCTTATTGTGCATGTGAATTTGCATTTGTCAAACATTTCCGTGGCTTAATTTTCAAAATTTATTTTGTCAGTTCGAAAGATATGGAAAAAAAGTTAAAATTAAGATTTTGACTTATTTTAGTCTGGTTTTTGGCTATTCATTACATAATATTTCTAATCCTCAATCAATTTTCATAAAATCTGAAGAATGCATTTACACTTTTTTTAATGTTGCTGCAAAACATTTTTTGTGTAGTATTTTAGAATCAAATATTATTGACAATTATTTCTAATATATTAATTAATTGTTAAAAAAATTTCATTAACTGTGAAGAAGTTTAAAAAATAAAACAGTTTATTTGATTTTTATAAACATAATGCAAGCTATAGCTTTTGACAAAGTGTGAATTGAGGTCAGTGTTTTATTTCCCTGTATAAACCAGGTGACTTTATTTATTTACACAATTGTATTAATGTTTTATTTTCTAATTCAGAGCAGTTTACTAACCTTCCTGTATCAAATTGTAGTACCTCACTATACTTGTGTTAAAAATAAACCGTTACACCACCCCAGTATACTGGGTTCCTGTATCATACCGGCTTATGAAACACCGGTCCCAGTATGTTACTGGTTCCGATATCATACCGGAAAAATTTTTATAGCGGCTTATGAAACACCGGTTCCGGTATCATACCGGGATCCGTTTGATACCGGCTTATGAAACACCGGATCCGGTATGATACTGGTTCCGGTATCATACCGGAATCCATTTGATACCGGCTTATGAAACACCGGTTCCGGTATGATACTGGGTCCGGTATAATACCGGATCCAATATCATACCGGAACCGGTGTTTCATAAGCCGGTATAATTTTTTTTATACCCGGAATTTTTTCCAATAGGGACGTCTCACTCGTTTATAGGGTGGATCCATTCATACTTCCATTCATCCATTCACAGATCGTAATTTTGACCTAAACCGAAGAATGATCAATCTTCGACTCAGTACCCCCAGAGGTTTTTTTTATGGGAACATGGGGACTTTATAACCCGACAGATCTAACTTGCACCGGTCACCATTTACTACACGGAGAGTCTTCCGCCGGCTGGATTCGAACTCACGAACACGAATTTAACGTCTTGTCAACCAGCTGGCTTTCTAATGCATCCGGACTAATAACACCTTCAAACACCACACGAACGTGAGTCTAATGCCCCGCCAACCAGGCTATCTCGGCCTCATAGATGAGAAAAGATTGTAGCTAATACCAAATGTAACAACTTATCTTTTCAATATATGCTCAGATAATAAATATATTCAGATAAAAGTATATATTTAATTTACTTACTGTTAGATAGGTCAAGAGCGTTTGTAAGACCTCCAACTAAATGGAAAAGAAACAAAGCATTGTAAAAAAATAATAAAACTATAGATTAATTTAATTATTTAATATTAATATATTAATCTGAGCTGGAATGATTAAAGACATGTTATATCCTACTTGTAATTTAAATAAATAATAATAAATAGCTCAGAATTTCAAAAGATTTATTGCGATATTAAATGAAAGAACAAATTAAGCATACACTCCCTGTCCAGATTATTAAACGCACGCACTGTAAGATTCTATGTAAAATCATAATTACCAGGTGAAACTATGCAGCTTTACGCCATTAAACTTGTTTACGTTAGTGTATCAAGTGGTTAAATTAAGCAATATAAATAATTTAAATTTGACGATAAGATAAATTACACGATATATTATATAAATATAGAATATTTATTATACCAAGCTATTTATTATACCAACTTTACACTGCTATTTATTATTATTATATTAGTATATTATAATAATTCTATCAAATTATTAGACGCACTGTAGTTTTTTAATAATTACGGGATTTTTACGAATTTATGTGCAATACTTTTATATTTAAACATGCATGTAATGGGTTTTTATTCAGGAGAATTTTTATATACTTATATACTTCCTAATTGTATTTATTTCCAACGTATTACATTACAATGTTAACCAATTGATGCAGGAGCGTAAATAAATGCAAACCGGTTTCATCCGAGTAAAAACAATACAGCTGTATAGTATCACCTGAAAACTATAATTTTACGTAGAATCTTATAGTGCGTCAAATAATATGGCCAGGGACAGTATTTCATGTTTAAATATTTTTGTATTCAAATCTATGTTTTTTTACTTTTATGTCATCTTAATTCATTAAATTTTATGAATGAAATTATTTCCCAGATAGCTGGTAATCTTTCGGCAAACTCTGTATTTCGGCTTTCATTCAGTTGAGAAAGAAAGGTTGACTCAATTGAATAAAGGCATACAGCAAACTTTACAAAAATCCTCGTCAAAAAAAAAAAAATACATTCCCTATTTCAAAAAGTTTTTCTCGTTTTGTTTTATTAAGGTAGATTCAATCTCTATATAAAAAAGGTTGTTTATACAAGCTGAATGCGAACCTCATGGTGCGAAAGCTAGCATAGCTAAATTGAACATTGTTTCAAGCTTGCATGTTTTATATACATTTGCTAATCATTTATAAACCTTGTTGCGCTTTGTGGTATAGGTTGTTTTGACTTTAAAATCAACTTTACACTGCTATCTGGGTGCTATTTTATGATTTAATATAATTAGTCAAGCAAACAAAGCCTAAATCTTGGGCTACTACGTTAACATAATTTTTGCTTTCAAAGTCTCATCATTAATATTAACAAATACACGTTATTGATAATATTAAAATGTAATTAGAGCTCCCATCACGAATATGCATACATAAAATGAAAGTAAAGCGTGGCGGTCCAGTTTATTGCTGCGATTTAGGAGAAGAAGGCAAAGAAAATTTTGCCGAAAAATAAACAGAGAATTGGGGGTAAGTGAATATAGACATCTTATTTGGGATATTGCAGAAAAGAAAGGAATTAAGTCCAAATTATTTGAGAGTTTTCTATCGTAGTGAAACAAATATAATTGGAATAGTGGGCCAGTCTGGAATTCTCTCGAAGAAAAATGAAAAATTAGCTCCTATTTTGCGCGTTTTACCTTTACCCACCTATGAAAAAGTGAACTCTTCCGTTAAGCTTTCCCTTCCAACTGCAAACTTGTTGTGGTTAACTAATAACAGTTACAAGTCATATTAAAATATACAAATAACAAACACACATGCAAATTTTCTTTTAAAAAAATCTCGAAAAATAATAAGCAATAAATTCAAATCATGAAATACAAGAAATTTCTTTAAAAATTGTAATACAAGAAGATTGTCACTTACCAGCTGTTTCAAATAAAAGAAAATATAATTATACCCAATGTATAATATTATAAATAAATAAAAATAGATACAGAACGCAAATAAAAATCATTAAGTAAAAAAAAAAATCTTTTATTTTCCACAAATTAAATACTCTAAAAAGTTTTATGAACTTTTATTAATGATTTCTGTATTTAATACCCAATAATTCTAATATATTGTATGAATCTAAGCAACATAACCACCTGTGACGATATTATACATAAATCGATTTAAAGAAATTAAAAAATGAAATGTCTTTCTTTAACAATCATTTTTATATAGATAACATAAACACTTATTATTTATATAAAAAAAGAAGGCTGATCGAAAAATATCGAATCGCTCTGTATTATATGAGGCAAAATTCCTTCAAATTCTTTGGCAGATTCACTAACGCATTTTAGACTTTCATTAGCATTTAGAATAGACATTTAGTTTTAAAACAACGCACGAGATTTTTAAGTAGTAAATAACACTGTAAGTATCTAAGTCTGTATATTGAATGAATTTCATTAACGTAACCACTTGTGACAGATATTGTATAAAAATACATTTTAAAAAAATAAAAGAAAGGAAAAAATTTCTTTCATTAGTTAGCATTTTTCATTCAGATAAAATAAGCATTTATAATTCATGTAGGAAAAAGAAGGCTTATTGTGAAAATTCGAATTGTTTTGATTTATATGAGTTAAAATTTCTCCAAAATCTCTGGCAAAATCGTTAACTATTTAAAATTATCATAAGCAGTTGTATGACAACACACATTATTATCAAATAGTAAATTATGTTGACGTGTCATTAAGTTGTGTAGGTTAGGGGAGACTGGTACATTTATGTTAACACTCGATTGCCCTACAGCTCGACTGCCCGACTCCGTTTGTCTGGCAGGTATGTTTGCTCAACAGCTCCTTTTCCCGACAGGTACAATAGCAAGACAGGTTTTGTTTACCCGACAACTCATATGTTTGACGATGCATTTACCTGACAAAAAAAGGAAGAGCAACCTGATTGGCAGAGATTGGATTATTCATTAATTTTTGATTTTCGAAAAATATTTTGACTTTTTCTTAAAAGTACGAAACCTACTTAGAAAACAATTTTTTTCTTCAAATTTTTAAGATATTTAAATCGGACTTTTCTTGTTAGTTGCCAAATACACTACACTTCAAAATTAAGAAGAAAAAAAAATTTTCCCGCGGATGTGCAGTATAAAATAATTACTTTAATTACTCATATCTTGCACAGTTTTAAACAAATTTTTCTCAAATTTTATAACAATAGTTTTGGAATTAGTTTAAAATTGTTCTAAAATTTTGTTTATTTTTATTGAATATTTCTTAAAGTTCAAAAAATCATAAGGCAAGAGAATTACTTTTTTATAAAAATGTCG
Organism: Parasteatoda lunata; assembly: GCA_949128135.1. Lineage (NCBI taxonomy): Eukaryota > Metazoa > Arthropoda > Arachnida > Araneae > Theridiidae > Parasteatoda > Parasteatoda lunata. The sequence goes on along the minus strand of OX421974.1, from coordinate 32,308,072 downwards.
ACATCTCCATAAATATTTAAGCTAGGTTTTATGCAATTATCGCTTAATAATAACCAAAATAATTGTTACAAGTTGGAAATTTAGATCTATCGTTTGTAATTTATTGTCGGTTCCTCAAACTTCTTAAAACTTTACATTTCATTTGTAAGTAGGAGAAATCATATAACCTAAACACTTCTCAATTTATATAATAATTTAAGTATTTTTTAAGGAAGATCAAAAAAATCTGTTGTTTAGAAGTGTTTTCATTATTTTGTCCGACCCCTATACGAGGCTGTGATTTTTCTTTATCGGAATGCCTAGCCTCCCTTTGGCCTAAGGAATTTTTAAAGGGTCAGCATAGAAGCCTGCTCTGAAAGATTCAGAGCAGACTGACAGATAAAACTGACTGATAAAAATTGTGACGCGTTTAGCGGAATTTCTTGAAGTGAGGTTGATTGACTGTTGGTTGACTCTGATTTGACTGTTCATTTAACGGCCTAACATCAAAACCGATTGGAAACTTCCGTAAGACCGATTGGATAATCGGTTTGAAGCAATCGGTTGAAAGACAACAATTGTTCTCTTGCCTCTCCTGACGTGTGCCAAGTCCTGACGTGGTTCTTCTCTCTCCTCCAAACTCTCCTTGTTGCTGCGTTTGAAAACTCTCGTGAAAAAAACATTTGTTTGAATCAACAAGTCAAAGAGGCTCTAACGGACATTCCGTAAAAGATTCCATAATTCGGTAAAAGTCTTCCACTAGACATTTTGTTTTGTATTTGCCTATATTAAAACCTTCAAGTGATATATTTATCTAATCGATAAATGTTTTTTAAAACGATTTTGTGATATTATTTTTTGGAAAAACTCCACACACCATTTTATAAGTATTAAAAATTACTCACTATTTGATACAGTGTTTTCTACACCATTAACTAAAAAAAATATATAATATTAAAATGGCTATAAAATATATACAAAGGTAAATATTTTTTATTTCAGTTTTAACATAAAATGTTTAAATAATAATCATAAAAATGTTTAAATAATAACGCGTCAATTGCCCGGATGAGAAAGTATAGTTCAAAAGAGTTATTACTATATAATAATTCTTTTACACCATATGAGTAAAAAAATATTAAAATATTGCTAAAATATTTAAAATATTAACTCAAGTTTTTTTTATTAGGATGCATTTTTCCAATCATTTTGAAAAAAAAGCATGGGTGTCATTACCATGATGTATAAAAAAAATATTGATAACAACAAAAATGGTTTCTAGTATTTGAAACTATAAAAATATAAAACTACAATACTGCAAAAAATAAAGCACAAGATATAATAAGCTTTCCAATAGCCTTTATGTTTTCGAATATTTTGTTTAGCTCTGACTGAATCATAAAAAGACTGTGTTTCTGTTTGATAAAAATTTTTATGATCTTTCTAATACTTCTGTAAGCTCATTGATGGATTGATGATGATGATGCTTATTGATCTATTTGTGTTTGATATAATTTTGGATGATGTGTCCTCTAATTTGATTTTTTATTTCTAAAATGTTTTTATTAGTTGTAAACTGCTCGTCTTGAGACACGAACAAATTCAGCTTGTTTTCAAATCTTGACACTTTTTCCACTGTTTTTTCAAAGCAGGTAAACACGTTTTATTTCACAGTGAGGTGTTAACTTTTTAGTTCAATCCGTTTTTCTTTCTATTTCTTTCTTGATCCTTATGAAAATTATTTCAAGGTAGTTCTCTAGTCATTGCAAAAAACAAAAAAAAATATTCAATTTTAAACAAAACGCAATTTTTTTAACAAAATAAGCTTTTTTAGAAAATCAGATAGCTCAAATCAAAAAATTTTCGTTCACTCGTACACTGTCAACCAAATTAAAAATATTATCAGATGCTCTACCTATCTTTTTTGCACGAACAATAATTCAAGTAACTTGGAAATTGTTTGGGGAATACCTTAAACGTTTAGCAATTAATGCAATTTTTCATAAATAAATTTTCTTTAGAAAAAAATTTATTTTTTTTAAATCTGGAAATTTTGTCGAAAGTTCAACATATTGTTGTACCTTGGACAAATCCTAGTATCCTTTCTAATCAATACGGTAAGAAAGCGCAAAAAAAGGGCGTAGACACTTTGCCTTTTCACTTGTAATTGTACGTAAAACTGGGTATTAGTTTGTTTTTTGTAAGGTAACACATACCCAAAAGACAATATTTACTAACACATACAAATCCGATAAAATTTGACAAAATAAACATCAAATTTTACTGCAACACAGCTGTTTTTACTCACCCACTGATTCAAATAAAAATAAATCATAATTAACATAGAATATAAATGCATAAATGTATGTATTATGTGCACACAATAAATTTTTTCACATTTTGCCTACAATTTTAAAATAATAAAAATTTGAATAATACATTTTTTTTAAAAAAACGAATTTTTAGACGTTATGTTCATATATAAACAAAACCTATTTATCTTTCATGCTAAAATTTAAATGAGTCCAAGCCTTCACATTTGTTAATAGTACTAAAGTGCATATGCATATTTATATAAATTCTTTATTTATAAAATTTCTTTCCTCCTGCACATTTTTGAATATTTCTTTTCATACTTATGTTGCGGATCTCTAAGACCCATCGTGTCTACATCTTAATTGAAAATAGTGAATAACCACATGATATTAAAAGTACACTCTCTTGACACTCTCAGTCACGTGTTGTCATTATGGGGACAAAAATTATTGTGAATGACGAGCTATATAATTTTTCGCCTCTATGTTTGCAACCTTTTAGTATATATTTTTTTTATTTTTTTTAAAACAAGAATTTTAAAAATATGCGATATATAGACAGAACTCTCCGGCTAATCTGAATCTGGTTTCGGGAGTGAAATTTCGAATTTTAAGAATGTTAAACCGTCCGTTTCTCCTTTTTATTTGATTCGACCGTAAAAGCTGTTGGGAAAACATCCGGCCTATTCACCGGATCTGTCGCTAATCATTTCATTTGTTTCTCTATTTTTTCGAATAATATTTTTAAAAAAAGTTATTTCAGCATCTAAACCATTTTTAAATTTTTATATGAGATAAGCGAATGATAAGCCGCTTGACTAAACTCTCTGAAATGTAAAGGGAGTATAGAGCAAAATTAACGCTGACCACTAACCACATGAAGACTAATTAAAAATAAAAATATAGTGATTTATTGTAAAAATTAATAATATTAAAAATAGTGAATGTCAGTTTTTTCTGACGAAAATTCATCACGTGCATTTCACTGTTACTTTTTTTTATAAATAAGGAATTATTGCGAATATTTTTGAATTTTCTAAAAAAAAAAAATTTCTGTAATATCTGAAAATTAATTTATTTAACGTGTGATCCTTAAACATTTTTCTGGAATTAGAAATGAAGCTTGTAATCTTGTAATGTTCAGTATATTTTTTAGAAATGCTTTAAAAGAAATGCCTTACATTCGTAATATCGGCAGTTTTTTTTAATAACTTACATTTTAAATTTTTTGAGAAAGTGGTCTTTCTCAAATATTAAGAAAAAAAGGATAAAAGAAAAAAGAGATAAGCGAAGAAGATTAAGAAAAATAATGAATTTAATTTACTGCGCAAAAGCTGTGAGTATATAGAGCTCATAAAATAAGTTATTAAAAAAAAGAGAAAATATTTTTAAAAAATTTTAAGATTTTTTAAAGAAAATAAAAAATATTATTAAAATTAAATATATTTTTTAAAAATTAAAATTTAAAAAATTACAAAAAAAAAGGAAAACGAATAAAGGAAAAAATCTATGTTGTCATAGAGATTATATAAAAATCAAAATTATATCTAAAAGATATAATCTCGTCATCAGTTCACACGATTATCCCATATTGAACTATATATATATATATATATATATATATATATATATATATATATATATATATATATATATATATATAGAATAATAAAGAAATAAAAAAACATGAAGAAAATTAAGAAAACAATAAGTTTTTGTTTTTTTATAAGTTTTATTTTTGTGGATGTAATCGTGTGAGTTGATGAAAAGATTACATCTTTTATTTTCCGGATTTTTTAAAATTTGTGTCCTTTTTTTCGGATTGTTTTTTTTTCCTTCCGGTTTCTTGTTATTTTTATTATCATTATTTTGTCCCCCTTCTTTCATAGTTCTGTAATTTTTTCCTTGTTTTCTCCACATTTATATATATATATATATATATATATATATATATATATATATATATATATATATATATATATATATATATATATATATTTATAAAATAGATGTGTTTAGATGTATATACTTAATTTACTCACATCCGGATAGGTCAAGAGCATTTGTGAGGCCTCCAACTAAATGGAAAAGAATCAAAAACAGGAAGTCATCATAAATTATTATAATCATAATATATATATGTTAAACTGTCAAAATAAGTCTATTCATAATGAGATATTTTTGTCTTTATACCAACGTTTCTAAACTTTCATATATTCGGTTAATAAATTTTAATGAATGAAATTATTTCTACTGTTATAATTCGCCATAATTAATCAAACAAGCAAAACTAAACACTTAGGCTACTAAATTTACACATTATTTTGCTTTCCAAATTTCATATTTGGTGGTTTATAGTCTATTATCTAAATAATTTTGGTAATATTATTGACAATTTATATTATATAAAAAAAATTTGCTGCACAAATATTTGATAAATAAGTATCAATAAATAATTAATAATAAATGATTAATTAATAATAAATAATTTATGACTCTCATCAGTGAGCTTCTGAATCTGGACAATGCTCGAACTACTTGCTTACAAAAATGTACACAGCTTGTACTGCTTGGTTCTGAGATAGGGCAAAGCATTAGATTCCGTATTTCAAACTTTTTAATGAGTATTGTTTCTATTTTGATGAATATATTTTTGATGAATCTATTTCTAATGAGTCCAAATAAATTTGCTTTGTGATATCATTCATTTGGTTAAATGACTTGGTACATTTTATTAAATTAGTCTTCTTTTTTTTTTCCAAAAGACTTTAAAAGTCAACAGTTGTTTTTACAAGGTTGCCAGGAGTGCTATAAGTTTATTATAGTATTGTTTGTAAACATACGCTGTAGAAATTTAGATTTTTGAAGCTCATTTTATTGTTTAGAATTCGGAATGCGAAGACATCGCCTGAAAAGTTACATCTATAATATACATAGCCACACTGACCCCAAAGTTCGGTAAATCGTGTTTAAATGAATAACCAAAAGTTAATAAATATGGGTTGAGAACTAATAAGATGCATTTTTATATTGTCTATTTTCAAAAAAACACATTTCGAGCTTTGCCCATTTTCATAAACATGCATTTCGAGCTTTTTCCATTTTCGTATACATATATATATATATATATGCGCGCGCGTGTGTGTGTGAGTTTGGTTACATCCTAATTATCCTTCCTAATTAAATTTACTAATATTTTTGAAAATATTCATTACTGTTACTAAGTAAATTTTTAAATAGATTTGCAGGCAAATTTTAATAATGGACCCAATTGCAATACTTTAAGTATGGTTTTTGAAGATACACAATATAAAAATTTGCATGCAAAACTTTGAACACATAAAGCTAAAAAATATAATTAAAACCTAATTTATCTAATCAGTGGCAAATAAGAACTAAAAAAATTAATTAAAGCTTAGTTATCTAAATATCAATGACAAATAAAAACTGAAAATTAAGTAAACAGTAAATTTATTACTTACGAGCTGTTATAAATAAATAAAAAGAAAATGTAAAGTAAAGTGGATACCGAAAATAAATTTGTAATTTTGACTTTTAAATTAATTATTTTTAGCCCTTCGACGCAGATGAGACACTAGTATCTCATTTACAGAAAAACAAGAAACTATTTTGGTAATTTTTATTTATAAAACAGTCTAATAATTAGTAAAAAAAATGAGTTAAATTATGGGGATTATATTTGCACCAAAATATAAAATCCAAAAAAATGTTGCATGATAGAAAAACATTTTTTTTTATTTACTCAAAAATTTCTCAATAATTCATTTTATATACTGTTGAAATTTCAATGGCGAATAACTGTTTTTCTTAGAACTAAATAACTGCAAACAAGTTCAAACTCGAAAAAAATATTATTGGGAGTGAAACATGTTTGGAATATTTTATCTTTAACGTAAAAGAGAACACTGGTGTTTCATGTTGTATTTAATAATCATCAATTATTAAAATTCTAAATATTTGTTCACTTATTTTTCCCTAAATTATTAGTAAATTATTGAACAAAAGTATGAAAAGTATGTTTCTTAAAAACTCTGCTTTCAAGGGGTTGAGGGCCAAAAATAAAATTAGCAAAAGTAAAAATTAGTAAATTACAATTTTAACGTTAAAAATTTTTTTAAACATTATTAAATATAGAATATAGCTTAAGGAAAATGTTAGGGTAAATACAATTTCTTTTCTTACAAAAACTGGTTAGGAATATTCTTGCCTGATAAAGATTTATGAAAATAACGTATTGAACCAAAGTATGAAAATGTTAGTTTAAAATTATTCCATTTTAGTTTGTACATTATGTTCTCAAACATGTGTTAATGAGTTAAAAAATTTTAAAAATATATATAAATTTAGGGGGTTAATAAGTGGTTAAATATCAAAACAATCTTTTGATATTTGAAAACAATCTTTTCTGAAAAGCACATTACTTAATTACATTTCAAGTCTGTCTTCGCTATACTGTTTTAATTTTTTTATAACTAGCGTTGAACTGCTAAACCATTTTTTGAGTTTACGACAATTACAGTCCAAATTCTTAACTTTTGTAATTTTGACCCACACCCAAAAGACAAGGGAAATCTTGGAGAGCCGTGGTCGCTCAAGGACCCAATGAGGTGACCCGGGCTTAAATTGCTGCGATGGCTGGCTAATACGAATTCCACGCCCATCTCGCACTCACCACAGTGTTGATGTAAAATATCTTCAGTGATACACGGATCATGGGTTAGATTCCCCTTACCGTCATATTAAACATGGGAGTATTTCTTGGCTTTCCTCTCAATGTAACACAAATGTTGGTTAGTCATATCAAAAATTCTGCCACGTAAACAAATTTCTCTCAATACTTAATCCAGGAGTTCCCTTGTCTTCTGGATTGGGTTTTAAATTACGAGGCTACGGAGTTGAACATTGATAGTCGTAAACTCAAATATTGGATCGGCTGCTCAATGACATTAATATGTAAAAAAAGAATTCTTTATGAAGCATTGGGTCAAACTAGACTTCGCGGGGACTTTTTTCTCATGGAACTAACCTACTTTTTGAAAGAAAAACCACGAGAATCATAGAGTTCGGTTCAAATACCGAAATTTCGTTACACTCAACCAACTGCCTCACGAATAACAGAATGGATCTTCAAACCTTAGCAGTTCCCTGTATTAATTAATCTACGTGTCTAAGTTCAACGTTGATCAGAACAAGATCAAGTCAAGCGTTTATTCAAGTTCGATTCGAGTACCAAATTTCTTTAAAGTCAACCAACCATTACAAATAACAGAATGGATCTTCAAACTTTTAACGGTTCCTTAATTATTCTACGTGTCCAAGTTCCACGTAGATCGGAACGGGGTCAGTCAAACTTGTATTCTAGTTCACTTCCAGTACCAAATTTCGTTGCAGTCAACCGACGGCCTCACGAAGAATGGAATGGATCGTCGAACCTTTAGCCTATGTCATTCTAAAGGTCAAAGTTGCTTGTAGGTCATACAGGGGTCAATAAAACTTATAATCCTTAATGCTAATTAGAACTATTGCTTAAACTTAATAAATTAGATTAATAAATTGGAAGTATTTATCATCCTGCAAAAGCTTATTCTTTAAGTTTTCTTCTACTTTCGATTGTTACGCCTCATCTAGAATTCTAATGACTGCATGAATTTAGAACAAGGCAATATTACGAATTTTGTTGTTTAGATTTTATTAAAAGTGAAGCGTTTAATTTGACAGTCATCAGTTTTTATCTTAGGTAAAAGATATATTTCAAAATATCAACTGTTATGCAACATTTTTCAGAACAGTTGTTATGTATACGAATCAAAATATGACTTATTTATTTTGAATGGTTCTTCACACATAGACAAAATCACTCACTTTTTTTCAAGTCAAGAACATTTGTTAGGCCTCCAACTAAGTAAAATAGAATGATAAATGTAGAATAATAATAAATTACAAAACGAATGTTTGAAATGTATTATACAAGACAGTTGCAAATTATCCAAACAAACAACATATTTTTCTTACCAACTAAAAATAATTGTCTTATACTAGAAACTGCTAATTAAATATATTCAGAACAAGCTGTATACCTGTTTTTCGTACAATGTTAAAAAAAGAGTATTCAATCAATTAATATTAATGAAGGCTGATATTTTTGTTACAAGCATTGCTTTTATTATTTTTTTAAATTATTGAGGGAGAAGTAAGAACCTGTGCAGTTTAACTTTCAACAATGTATGATGGTAAAGCTATAAATTAGTTTTCTTGATCATACTTTAAGAGCTATAAATAACCAAGACCTGAGCAATTAAAAAGTGCTGCATAGCGAGGCAGATTGCAGACGACATTTTTAGAACTGTTACAGAGTTGACTGATTTAGGCAGAGCTTCTGTAAACATGGATAAAGAATCAACACTTCTTAGAAGAAAGAAGGCCTTCGCACGGGTTAGCATGAGCGTGAATTCCTATCCTTAGTAGTTCGAACCTTTGACAACTTTCTTCCGCCACTGAGCAATTTATGTTCGTTCTTTCGGACTACAAAATAGATCAGTGCGAAAGTCTTCTCTCTTCTAGAAGATGTTCAGTGAACGCGTAATGGTGTGGAAAGATAAAGCAGGGTTTTTTGGGAAGAAATATGATTTAGCCATAACGAGATTAGAAAATAAAAGAGTTGGAATGTAATTATCTAAAGAATTTCCAGGTATTATGATTAGTTTTGTTGCTATTATCTGAATTAATGGAATTGTTATAGTCTTATCTTAAGTTAGAAGTGAAGAAAACGTTCTTTTTATTTAATTAAATGTTACTTTTATATCCTCATCTAAACATTCATTTAAGAAATCTTAAACCATATATATAGTGGCTAGGCATCGGAATCTGTTCTTGGATTGAGAAAGTCTTAATAATAAATTGATTCCAAATCAAAACAAAAATGGCAAGCCTGTTCTAATTCACAATGGTAAATACTGAATGTGTTCTGTTGAAACCGTAGTACTTATTGAAGTTTTTAAATATGTAAGCTCATCATTTAGCATCAAATTAAATTACCCGAAATGGTTTAAGATTTAATGTTGCTTTACGGAACAGAATTTTTCAAAAAGTTAAAGAAGTTAAGCAGAGTTTCCTAAAAGTATATTGAAGGCCATGGTTTAAGTTTAAAAGTTTCGTTACGAAACAGATTTTTATTTAGAAGTTCTGGAGGAAAAAAAATACAAATACATTAAGAGAAAACTTGGCGGAATTTACTTGTTTTTTGTAATATTAATTAATCTTTGACGAAAAGTTACTTTCAAAGTTGAAAGTTGGGAAAAATTTAGGAAACAAATAACTTTAAATTGCTTAGGGTTCGTAACGAAATATAAATATTTTTTTCAGAGTATCACACTCTATGCTCAGAAATTTTAGTGTAAGCTAAATATGACGAACAAGCTTTAAATAGGAATTGTCGCTTAAGTTTTGGAACTTCGAATTTTTAAGGTAAGAAACAAAATTATTATGGACAGTTTATATTGCAAGGTGTCCTTATCGCCATGTTGGTCGCCAGAATGCGTGATGTGCCATATCAATCCCAGTATTTTACCGTACACCCCTTAGTGCAATAATGATACAACACAGTATCTATAGATATCTTATGTTATGATTTTGTAATTTTACGTTTCTATGTTATCTTATGTTTTTATGTGTATGCTTGTTTTTTTATGTCTTAAGTTTTGATTATGTTTTATCGCATTTTTACGGCGCTATTTTCTCTGGTAATACGTGGCCTGTAAACCCGATTGTCTCCAAAAATGCCATATTTCACCAATGGGCACTCAGGAGTTGATTCCCCTCCTAATTTTGTGTGTGAAAGAACTGTGTTATATCATTATTACAACTTTATTTGATCGAACAACGAAATGCGCTTTAGTAGAATCAAGTGGGGAGATAGGAAAAACAGTCACGGGTAACGATACTGAAAGTGAATTGAAAGCACTAATTAAAAACTCAAAAATTTACCTAGTCAATCAAGCTAAGAAAGATTAAATTAAAGAGAATCGTATCAAAGAAAAATTGGGTACTACAAGGGAAAAAAATATGGGTGCAACAATTTTTGACCGAAAACGGAATTTGTTTGCCTCTTCTATTAAAATTCAAAAATTCCCAAAATATAAATGCGTTTGCGAGCTATTAAAGAACAAAAATTTCAACTAGAATGATAATTATGATGAATGCTTCAACTCAATTTTGTAATACAACATAAAAATTATTACTTACGAACTGTTTAAAAAATTTACGAAAAAGAACATGAAACCGAATGCCATAAGACAGTTTAGAATTCGATTTTGTTTCAAAATAAGGACAGATACTTTCAAAAAACAATCAAGTCAAATATTTAAACACATTGATTCTTAATAGTAGAGCAGAGTAAAATTTTTAAATAGTGTTTTACGAAACATGTTTTCTTAAAAAGATAACAGAAAGTCTAGGAAATATATAGTTTTTATAATTGCAGTTTAAAAAGTTAAGAAATATGAAATATATTCTGTTTTGAAGATATGAAAATATTTTTATACCACTGCATATTATTAAAATTAGATCCGACTTAGACATTGAACAAGAATATAATACAGGCTGTCCCGTAATTTTGTATTTTATTACTGTCGTTGAACAACTGACTCAATTTAGGGTTTTCGACTACAAATGTTAGACTTCGTAGTCTTGAAATTTTGAACCCAATCCAATTGACAATAGAACTCCTGGATCATGCAGATGATTATCTTCTGAGAGGACTCTTTGATGGAACTAATCTTTATTTGCGTTACATGGAGAGGAAAACCTCGAAAACCTCCCACGGTTATACTGACGGCGAGAGGACTCTATCCCATGATCCGTCTACCACCTCTCATCCCATAATTACTGTCATTACTTTTTCGTGTTATCAGTAAAGATAGAATATATAGATAGATATTTTATCATATATTTTATATATATATAATGATATCATATTTCATTATATATTTTATACATGATACATATAATACATTTAATTATAAATAATAAAATATTGACACCAGGTTATCAATTATAAAAACAAGTTAGTATGCATACTAATTAATTTACAAGTCTTGAATTTTTTCTCAGTGAAGCAAAATGTAACGTAAGTTGAACTTCCAAAACTGTGGCATCGGCGGTTCTTACGATTACAGAGAGAGTTATATTTAGATATATTTAATTTATATATATACTCAGATAATAAATATATTGAGATAGAAGAATATTTTAATTCACTTACTTTTGGATAGGTCAATAGCGTTTGTAAGACCTCCAACTAAATGTAAAAGAAACAAAACGTTGAAAAAACAATAAAACTGTAGAGTAATTTAATTATTTAAATTTATTAAATGTATCTGAACTGGGAAAATTAAAAACATGTGTTATCCTACTTGTAATTTAAAATAATAATAATAATAAATAGCTCAAAATTTCAAAACATTTATTGCTATATGTGATGAAAACACAAATGTTTAGATATTTTTGTCTTCCAATCTATGTTTTTAGAATTTGAAATAAAATTTTATATGAATAATAAAATTTTACATTTTAATAAATAAAATTTTAAGAATGAAATTATTTCCCAGATACCGGATAATCTTTCGGCAAACGTTGTACTTTCATTTTCGTTTGGTTGACAAAGAAAAGTTGACTTAATTGAATAAAGGCATAGAACAAACTTTACCGAAACCCTCCTAAAATGACAAAAATCGTAATTCATTCTCCATTTTGGAAGGTTTTTCTAATCTTGTTTTGTAAAGGTAGATTCAATCTCAATATAAAAAGGGTTGCTTATGCAAGCTTAATGCGAACATCATAGCGCGAAAACTAGCATAGTTAAATTAAACATTTATTCAAGCTTGCATATCTTACGTCTATCTTCACTTATATTTCTATTTATATTTATACTTATATTTATATTTATAATTAATATATCTATGTTTAAAATAAATGATTAGTATATCTTGCAAATGATTTATTGACCTTGTTGGGTTTTGTGATAAAAGATGCTTTGACTTAAAAATAAACTTTAAACTGGTAAGTGGATTCTATTATTATGATTTTCCATAATTAGTCAAAGAAACAAAACCTAATTTTAGGCTACTGCATTCACATACTTTTTGGCTTCCAAAATCTCATCTAATAATCTTTAAAAAAAAAAACATATTATTGATGATATTAAAATACCGTAGCATCAACCGGATCGTCCATCAAGAAAGAATATGCGTGCATAAAGTGAAAGTAAAGCGCGCCAGTAGAGTTCATTGCTGCGACTTAGGGGTAGAAGGCTAAGAAGTCGTGGCGAAAGAGAAACAGAGAATTGGGGGTATGGGAATAAAAACACCTTATTTGGGACATCATAGAAGAGAAATGAATTAAAAATCTAACTTATTTGAGAGCTTTCTATCGTAGTTAACCAAATATAATCGGAATGGTGTGTATGTCTGGAATTCTCACCAAAAAAAATTTAAAAAAATACGCTCCTATTTTGCGCGCTTTGTCTTTACCCACCTATGAAAAAGTGAACTCTTCCGTTAAGGTTTGCCTTCCAACTGCAAACTTTTTGTGGTTAAATAATAACTGTTACAATCCATATTAAAATGTATAAATCACAAATACGCATGCAAATTTTCTTTTAAAAAAATCTTGAAAAATAAAAAGCAATAAAATTAAATTCATAAAATACAAGAAATTTTTTTAAAAAAATTATAAAACAAGAAGATTGCCACTTACCAGCTGTTCCAAATGAAAGAAAAAAATAATTATACCTAATGTTAAATAATATATAAATAGATTCAAAATGCAAATAAAAAACATAAAAAGTAACAAAAAATATTTTATTTTCCACAAATTAAAAATTTTTATGAACATTAATAAATGATTTCTGTACTTATTATCCAAAAATTTTAATATATTGTATGAATTTTAGTAACATAATCACCTATTACGATATTATATATAAATCGATTTAAGGAAATTGAAAAATTAAATGTCTTTCATTAACAATCATTTTTTATATAGATAAAATAAACACTTATTATTTATATAAAAAAAGAAGGCTGATGAGGCAAAATGCCTTCAAAATCTTTGGCACATTCACTAACGTATGAATTTCATTAGCAGTTTTAAAACTGGAATTTCATTAGCAGTTTTAAAACAACGCTCGTGATTTTTAACAAGTACATTACACTATATGTAGATTAGTCTCTATATTGTATGAATTACAGTAACGTAACCACCTGTGACATTTGTTGTATAAAAAATCCATTTAGAGAAATAAAAAATTTCTTTCATTAATTAAAGTTTTTCATACAGATAAAATAAATGTTCAGAATTTATGTCGGAAAAAGAAGGCTAATCTGAAAAGTTAGAATTGTTTTGAGTTAAAATGTCTCCAAAATCTCCGGCAGATTTCCATACCTATTTAACATTTTCATAAGCAGTCGTATGACAAAAAACATAATTATAAAATGAATGACCATATTCTAATCTGATATATACCGAATGATCTATGACCATATCATTTTATTTAATTATATTGACGTTTCATTGCGTAAGGCGAAACTGGTACATGGATGCTGACGGTCGATTACCATACAACTCAACTGCCCGACCTCTTTTGTCCGACAGGTACTTTGCTCGACAGCTTCTTTTCCTGACAGGTACATTAGCAAGACAGGTTTGTTTGCCCGACAACTCATATGTTTGACAATATATTTGCCGGACATAAAAAGGACGAGAATCCTGATTGACAGATATAATTGATTGGATTAATGATTAATTTTTGAAAAATTCTATCCATTATTACACTGCAATGTGATTGCTTTAAAGAGAATCCATTATGATTATGAAGCACGAAGGCAAATAAGAATATTTTTTAAAAAATCAAGAAAAAAATTTAAATGATTCTATCCATTATTCCATTGCAATGTGATTGCATAACAGTGAATCCATTATGATCAAGAGACGAAATGGCAAATAAAAATGCTTTAAAAAAAATCAAGAAAGCAAGTAATCGGTTTAAAGCAACCGATTCTGATAGGTTTAAAAATAACATTTGTTATCTTCCCGCCCTAAGGCTCTGACGTGGTTCTTTCCCCTCTCCTCCAAACTCCTTGTTCTTCTATTTGAAAAATCTCATTAAAAAACATTTGTTTAAAGCGACTGACAAGGGACGATAACGGGCATTCTGTAAAAGGCAGACCGTATTTTGGTAAAAGTCTTGCACCGTATTTTGGTAATAGTTTGCGTTGACCTACTTTAAAATCTTCGCGGGATGTATTTATCTAATCGATAAATGTTTTTTAAACTATTTTGTGATACTATTTTCTGGAAAAACACCGCACACCATTTTATAAGTATTAAAAATTACTCACTATTTGATATAGTTTTTCCTACACCATTAACTAAAAAAATAAGTATAATATTAAAAGAACAATAACATACAAGGGTAAATTGTTTGGGTCTTTTTTTCAAATTTAACATACAAATATTTTCATAAAAATGTAACACGTCTATTTGCCAGCATAAAAAAGTATAGTTCAAAAGAATTATAACTATAATAATTCATCTAACTTTATATGTAATATATATATATATATATATATATATATATATATATGTAAAATATTAATGAAGCTTCTTTTATGGGACACATTTTTCCGATCATTTCACAAAAAAATATCAAGATCATTACCATGATGTATACAAAAAAATATTTATAACAACAAAAATGGTTTCTACTAATTTTAACAATATGGCAAAGATCTCAAAAAACACGAAGCACAAACTTTTAACACAAAAAATGCAATATTACAAAGAAACACAAAACTTTTTAACACAAAAAGTACAATATTACAAAGAAAAAAGCACAAGCTGTAATAAGCTTATTATTAACCTTTATGTCTTCGAATATGTTTGGCTCTGACTGAATCATGAAAAGACTGTATTTTTGTTTGATTAAAATTGTTATGATATTTCTAATGCTTCTGTAAGCTCATTGATGGATTGATGACGTTGAAGCTCATTGATCAATCTGTGTTTGATTTAATGTTGAATGATGTGCCCGATTATTTAATTTTTTTTTATTCTATAATATTTTTAGTAGTTGTAAACTGCTTACCGTGACACATGAACAAATTCCGCTTGTTTTAAGGTCTTGACACCTTTTACACAATTTTTTAAGCGGGTAAACACGTTTTATTTCACAGTGAGGTGTCAACTTTTTAGTCCTATCCATTTTTTCTTTCTCTTTCTATTTCTTTTTAGATTTTTAGTGAAGTTAGAAAATACAAGCTATCCCACTAACATTTTACCATTATTTTTGAACGCAATTTTTTGAAACAATATTTTTTTAAAAAATTATAGAACAAAGAAGATTGTCACTTACCAGCTGTTCCAAATGAAAGAAAAAATAATTATGCCTAATGTTAAATAATATATAAATAAAAGTAGATTCAAAACGCAAAGATAAAACATAAAAAGTAAAAAAAATGTTTTATTTTCCACACATGAAAATTAATAAACGATTTCTGTACTTATTATCCAAAAATTTTTATATATTGTATGAATTTGAGTAACAAGATAACCTACGACGATATTATATATAAATATATTTAAAGAAATTGTAGAATGAAATGTCTTTCATTAGCAATCATTTTTTATATAGATAAAATAAACACTTATTACTTAAATAAAAAAAGGAGGCTGATCGAAAAATATCGAAACGCTCTGTATTATATGAGGCAAAATTCCTTCAAAATCTTTGGCGCAGATTAACTAACGCATTTTAGACTTTCATTGGCAGTTTTTAAACAACGCACGTGATTTTTAAGTAGTAAATTACACTATAAGTATATTAGTCTGTATATTGTATGAATTACAGTTACGTAACCACCTGTGACATATATTGTATAAAAATTCATTTATAGAAATAAAAAAATCGAAAAAAAATTTCTTTCATTAATTTAAATTGTTCATATAGATAAAATAAATGTTCATAATTTTTGTTGGAAAAAGAATCTGAAAAATTAAAATTTTATTATTTCATATGAGTTAAAATTTCTCCAAAATCTCTGGCAGATTTCCATAACTATTTAGCATTTTCATAAGCAGTCGTATGACAAAAAACATAATTATAAAATGAATGAACATATTCTATTCTGATATATACCGAATGATATATGACCATATCATTTTATTTAATTATATTGACGTTTCATTGCGTAATGCGAAGCTGGTACATTGATGCTGACGGTCGATTACCCTACAACTCAACTGCCCGACTCCGTTTGTCCGACAGGTACATTTTCTTGACAGCTTCTTTTCCTGACAGGTACATTAGCAAGACAGGTTTGTTTGCCCGACAACTCATATGTTTGACAATATATTTGCCGGACATAAAAAGGACGAGAATCCTGATTGACAGATATAATTGATTGATTGATGATCAATTTTTGAAAAATTCTATCCATTATTACATTGCAATATGATTGCTTAAAAGAGAATCCATTATGATCAAGAGACGAAATGGCAAATAAGAATGTTTAAAAAAATCAAGAAAGCAAAAATCAAGCATGGGTTAAAACAATAATAGAAATAATCATAATTCTCAACAAATAATTAAAACATTATTATAATAGACTCAGCAGTATTGAGAACATGTGATTTTTCATAAATATCAATGAAGATTGAAGTTTTAGACGATTGGAGGACCGGCAATAATTATTATTTGCAATAATTGAATTTCTTAACCTATTTTAAATGTTTATGAAGATATGGACATTTTTATAAAGAACTGATTTTTTTTTTGTCTTGCAAACTTTTTGCTATAACTTTAAAAATATTCAATAAAATTGAAGAAAATTTTTAGAAAAGTTTAAAACTAATTACAAAATGTTTGCTTTAAAGTTAAAAAAAAATTCGTTGAAAACTGTGCAATATATAAGTAATTAAAGTATAGTTCTTTTATTCTGTGCATGCGCGAAAAATTGTAAAATTTTTTTTCATAATTTCGTAGTGAATCCTATTTGGCAACTAATTAAAAAATTCGATTTGAATATCTTAAAAATTTAAAAAGTTTCAAAAAATTGTCTATGTAGCTTTTGTATTTTTTAAAAGAAAGCTCAAAATAATAATAGGTTTTTTACAAATATTATTTAGTATAAAACAATATTGAATAACAAATGATAATGCCTTACAATAAACGATTCTAAACCGAAATTTGGTTATATAAGGAAAGAAAGCATGGGAATGAAAAGTTAATTGATGGAGGATAATCCTCAACAAAGCTGGTGTTATTTATAATAAACCTTGTTTAACAGTACAAAATAAAATTTGTCGAAAACCCCTTATCATTTTGAATTTTCTTTTAAAAAGTACGAAAACTAGTTGAAAAAATGCTTAAAACTTTTTAAAATATTGAAATTGGACTTCTTTTGCTGGTTGCCAAATACACTACACTACAAAATTAAGAATGATAAAATTAAATTTTTCCCGTCCATAAAAGAACTACTTTAATTTCTCATACCTTGCATAGTTATAAGCAAAATTATTCTCAAATTTCGAAGCAATAATTTTGTAATTAATTTTAAATTGTTCTAAAATTTTATGGATCATTTTTGAAGTTCTAGGGAAAAATCGTAAGACAAAAAAGAAAAAAAAATTAGCGTTTTTTATAAAAATGTCCATATCTCCATAAATATTACATCTAAATTCGCGAAATTTTTTGGAATTATCGCATAATAATAACCAAAATAATTTTTATGAGTTAGAAATTTATCGCTACATTTGTTTTTGACATAGGGTGTTCAAAAGCACTATTTTCTGTTTGCAATTTATTGTTGGTCACTCAAACCTCTACAAGCTTTACCTTTTATTTAAAAGTATGAAAAATCACAGAGCCAAAACACTTCTAAATTTATTAAATGATACTCTTAGTATTTTTGAGAAATATCAAAAAATGTGTTAGTATAGAAGTGTTTCCATTATTTTATCCAACTTCTGTACAAAGCTGTGATGACCCTAAATCGGAATGCCAAGTTTCCATTTGGCCCAAGGCATTTTTCAAGGCTCAATGCATAAACCTGCGATGAAAAATCCATCGCCGACAAAAAAAAAAAAAAAAAAAATATGACACCTTTATCTGAACTGCTTAAGCTCAGGCAATAAAATCTAGAAAAGAGAAGGCCTCAGCACGAGTTACCGTAAACAATTAATTTGATCCTTTGTATTCTAAACGTAATGACATCTTTCGTATTTACCACCTCTGCGCAGCTTAGTAGCCCAAAGGTGTTATAGTACACCATTCTTATTTTTCATCCACTGCGCAGTTTATGTTCGTTACGCCAGACTTCAGAATTGATTCATGCTGACATTTTCTTTTTTGTATGAGGTGTTGGGTCAGGCCATCATTTGATTCTTATTTTAAAAGCCTAAGCCTTTGGTCAGCCTAACCAAAAGCTCAGCCAAAAATGATTGGAAACTTCACGATGGCAATTCCCCTTGCCCTTTCGCCTCTCCTTGATAATCGGTTTAAAGCAATCGACTCTGATCGGTTTAAAAATAACAATTGTTTTCTTGCCACCCTAAGGCTCTGACGTGGTTCTCTCCCCTCTCCTCCATACTCCTTGTTCTGGTATTTGAAAAATCTCATGAAAAAACATTTGTTTAAAACATCTGACAAGGAACGATAACGGCAATGGCAGACCGTATTTTGGTAACAGTCTTCCACCGTATTTTGATAATAGTTTGCGTTGACCTACTTTAAAATCTTCGCGGGATGTATTTATCTAATCGATGAATGTTTTTTAAACTATTTTGTGATACTATTTTCTGGAAAAACACCGCACACCATTTTATAAGTATTAAAAATTACTCACTATTTGATATAGTTTTTCCTACACCATTAACTAAAAAAATAAGTATAATATTAAAAGAACAATAACATACCAGGATAAATTATTTGGGTTTTTTTTTCAAATTTAACATACAAAATATTTTCATAAAAATGAAACACGTCGATTTTCCAGCATAAAAAAGTATAGTTCAAAAGAATTATAACTATAATAATTCATCTAACTTTATATGTAATATATATATATATATATATATATATATGTATGTATGTATGTAAAATATTAACTGAAACTTCTTTTATGGGACACATTTTTCCAATCATTTCACAGAAAAATATCGGTATCATTACCATGATGTATGCAAAAAAATATTTATAACAACAAAAATGGTTTCTACTATTTTGAACAATATTACAATAATGGCAAAGATCTCAAAAAACACGAAGCACAAACTTTTAACACAAAAAATGCAATATTACAAAGAAACACAAAACTTTTTAACACAAAAAGTACAATATTACAAAGAAAAAAGCACAAGCTGTAATAAGCTTATTATTAACCTTTATGTCTTCGAATATGTTTGGCTCTGACTGAATCACGAAAAGACTGTATTTTTCTTTGATTAAAATTGTTATGATATTTCTAATGCTTCTGTAAGCTCATTGATGGATTGATGACGTTGAAGCTCATTGATCAATCTGTGTTTGATTTAATGTTGAATGATGTGCCCGATTATTTAATTTTTTTTTTTTTTTATTCTATAATATTTTTATTAGTTGTCAACTGCTTGCCGTGGCACATGAACAAATTCCGCTTGTTTTAAGGTCTTGACACCTTTTACACTATTTTTTAAGCGGGTAAACACGTTTTATTTCACAGTGAGGTGTCAACTTTTTAGTCCTATCCATTTTTTCTTTCTCTTTCTATTTCTTTTTAGGTTTTTAGTGAAGTTAGAAAATACAAGCTATCCCTCTAACATTTTACTATTATTTTTGAACGCAATTTTTAGAAACAATATTTTTTTAAAAAATTATAGAACAAGAAGATTGTCACTTACCAGCTGTTCCAAATGAAAGAAAAAATAATTATGCCTAATGTTAAATAATATATAAATAAAAGTAGATTCAAAACGCAAATATAAAACATAAAAAGTAAAAAAAATGTTTTATTTTCCACACATGAAACTTAATAAACGATTTCTGTACTTATTATCCAAAATTTTTTATATATTGTATGAATTTGAGTAACAAGATAACCTACGACGATATTATATATAAATATATTTAAAGAGATTGTAGAATGAAATGTCTTTCATTAGCAATCATTTTTCATATAGATAAAATAAACACTTATTATTTAAATAAAAAAAAGGAGGCTGATCGAAAAATATCGAATCGCCCTGTATTATATGAGGCAAAATTCCTTCAAAATCTTCGGCGCCATCTATCCATTATTACATTGCAATGTGATTGCTTAAAAGAGAACCCATTATGATCAAGAGACGAAATGGCAAATAAGAATGTTTAAAAAAATCAAGAAAGCAAAAATCAAGCATGGGTTAAAACAATAATAGAAATAATCATAATTCTCGACAAATAATTAAAACATTATTTTAATAGACTCAGCAGTATTGAGATCTGGCGATTTTTCATAAATATCAATGAAGTTTGAAGTTTTAGACGATTGGAGGACCGGCAATAATTATTATTTGCAATAATTGAATTTCGTAACCTATTTTAAATGTTTATGGAGATATGGACATTTTTATAAAGAACTGATTTTTTTTTTGTCTTGCAAACTTTTTGCTATAACTTTAAAAATATTCAATAAAATTGAAGAAATTTTTTAGAACAGTTTAAAACTAATTACAAAATGTTTGCTTTAAAGTTAAAAAACAATTTGTTGAAAACTGTGCAATATACAAGTAATTAAAGTATAGTTCTTTTATTCTGTGCGTGCGCGAAAAATTGTAATATTTTTTTTCATAATTTCGTAGTGAATCCTATTTGGCAACTAATGAAAAAATTCGATTTGAATATCTTAAAAATTTAAAAAGTTTCAAAAAATTGTCTAAGCAGCTTTTGTATTTTTAAAAGAAAGCTCAAAATAATAATAGGTTTTTTACAAATATTATTTAGTATAAAACAATATTGAATAACAAATGATAATGCCTTACAATAAACGATCCTAAACCGAAATTTGGTTGTATAAGGAAAGAAAGCATGCGAATGAAAAGTTAATTGATGGAGGATAATCCTCAACAAAGCTGGTGTTATTTATAATAAACCTTGCTTAACAGTACAAAATAAAATTTGTCGAAAACCCCTTATCATTTTGAATTTTCTTTTAAAAAGTACGAAAACTAGTCGAAAAAATGCTTAAAACTTTTTAAAATATTGAAATTGGACTTCTTTTGCTGGTTGCCAAATACACTACACTACAAAATTAAAAATGATAAAATTAAATTTTTCCCGTCCATAAAAGAACTACTTAAATTTCTCATACCTTGCATAGTTATAAGCAAATTTTTCTCAAATTTCGAACCAATAATTTTGTAATTAATTTTAAATTGTTCTAACATTTTATGGATCATTTTTGAAGTTATAGGGAAAAATCGTAAGACAAAAAAAAATTAGCGTTTTTTATAAAAATGTCCATATCTCCATAAATATTACATCTAAGTTCGCGAAATTTTTTGGAATTATCGCATAATAATAACCAAAATAATTTTTATGAGTTAGAAATTTATCGCTACATTTATTTTTGACGGAGGGTGTTCAAAAGCACTATTTTCTGATTGCAATTTATTGTTGGTCACTCAAACCTCTACAAGCTTTACCTTTTATTTAAAAGTATGAAAAATCACAGAGCCAAAACACTTCTAAATTTATTAAATGATACTCTTAGTATATTTGAGAAATATCAAAAAATGTGTTAGTATAGAAGTGTTTCCATTATTTTGTCCAACTTCTGTACAAAGCTGTGATAACCCTAAATCGGAATGCCAAGTTTCCATTTGGCCCAAGGCATTTTTCAAGGCTCAATGCATAAACCTGCGATGAAAAATCCATCGCCGACAAAAAAAAAAAAAAAAAAAAAAATATGACACCTTTATCTGAACTGCTTAAGCTCAGGCAATAAAATCTAGAAAAGAGAAGGCCTCAGCACGAGTTACCGTAAACAATTAATTTGATCCTTTGTATTCTAAACGTAATGACATCTTTCGTATTTACCACCACTGCGCAGCTTAGTAGCCCAAAGGTGTTATAGTACACCATTCTTATTTTTCATCCACTGCGCAGTTTATGTTCGTTACACCAGACTTCAGAATTGATTCATGCTGACATTTTCTTTTTTGTATGAGGTGTTGGGTCAGGCCATCATTTGATTCTTATTTTAAAAGCCTAAGCCTTTGGTCAGCCTAACCAAAAGCTCACCCATAAATGATTGGAAACTTCACGATGGCAATTCCCCTTGCCCTTTCGCCTCTCCTTGATAATCGGTTTAAAGCAATCGACTCTGATCGGTTTAAAAATAACAATTGTTTTCTTGCCACCCTAAGGCTCTGACGTGGTTCTCTCCCCTCTCCTCCATACTCCTTGTTCTTGTATTTGAAAAATCTCATGAAAAAACATTTGTTTAAAACATCTGACAAGGAACGATAACGGCAATGGCAGACCGTATTTTGGTAAAAGTCTTCCACCGTGTTTTGGCGACAGTTCGCATTGACCTATTTTAAAATCTTCGTGTGATTAATTTATCTAATCTATAAATTTTTTTTAAACAATTTTGTGATATTATTTTCTGGATAAACACCGCACACCATTTTATAAGTATTAAAAATTACTCACTATTTGATACAGTGTTTTCTACACCATTAACTAAAAAAATAAGTATAATATTAAAAGAACAATAAAATACAGAGGTAAATCGTTTTGTTTTTCTTTTCAAATTAAACATTCAAAATATTTTCATAAAAATGTACCACATTGATTCGCCTGCATAAAAAAGTATAGTTCAAAAGAATTATTACTACATAATAATTCTTTTAACATTATATGTAAATATAACTATATATAACGCCTTATATGTGAAATTTTATTAAAATATTTAAAATATTAACTGAAGTTTCTTTCCTGGGACACATTTTTCCGATCATTTTACATTTCCTTGATAACATATCATTTCCATGGTGTATAAAAAAAAATATTTATAACAACAAAAATGGTTTCTTCTATTTTAAACAATATTACAATTTGCAAAGATCACAAAAAACACAAACTTTTAACACAAAAAATACAATATTACAAAGAAACATAAAACTTTTTAACATAAAAAATACAATATTACAAAGAATAAAGCCCAGGCTGTAATAAGCTTGCCATTAACCATTATGTCTTCGAATATTCTGTTTGTCATTGACTGACTCATTAAAAGAGTGTATTTCTGTTTAACAAAAATGTTTATGATCTTTCTAATGCTTCTGTAAGCTCATTGATGGATTGATAATGTTGATGCTCATTGATCAATCTGTGTTTGATTTAATGTTGAATGATGTGTCTGCTTATTTAATTTTTTTTTATTGTATAATATTTTTATTAGTTGTAAACTGCTTGCCGTGACACATGAACAAATTCAGCTAGTTTTCAAGTCTTGACACCTTTTACACTATTTTTTAAGCAAGTAGACACGTTTTATTTCCCAGGGAGGTGTTAACTCAATCCGTTTTTTCTTTCTATTTCTTTTTAGATTTTTAGCAAAGTTAGAAACATGATTGATGTACAAAATAGAGGCTATCCTACTAACACTTTACCATTATTTTTGAATGCAAAGTATTTGGTCTTTATGAAAATTATTTCAAGGTAGTTCTCTAGTTAATACAAAAAAAATTAATTTTAAACAAAACGCAATTTTTATAAAATAAACTTTTTAAAAAAAATCAGATTTAAGTCAAATCAGATCAGATCAGTCAGACAGAGATGAATTAATCAATCAAATCAGATTAATCTGATTTGATTGATTAAGTCAAATCAAAAATTATTCTTTCGCCGTACACTGTCAAGTAAATTAAAAATATCATCAGATGTTCAACTTATCTTTTTTACACGGAAAATAATTCAAATACATTGGCAAATTTTGTGGGGAAACATACGTTTAGCAATTAATAAAATTCTTAATGAAGTTTGTCTAGAAAAAAAATTCTTAAAAAATTTTTTTATTTGGAAATTTTGTAGAAAGTTTAAAATATTGTTGTACCTTGGACAAATCTTAGTATCCTTTCTAATCAATATTGTATGTACGTGCAAAACAATTTACTTTTTCACTTGAAATTGTAAGTAAAACCAGATATTTCTTTGTTTTTTTTTGTGCTGTAATACGTACCCAAAAGAAAATATTTACTAACACATAAAAATCCGATAAAATTGGACAAAATAAACATTACATTTTTATAAAACACAGCTGTTTTTACTCACCCACTGATTCAAATGAAAAACAAAATCCTAATTAACATAGAATATAAATGCATGTATGTAAACATGTGCACATAATAAATTTATTCACATTTTGCCTACAATTTTAAAATAATAAAATTTGAATAATATTTTTTTTTAAAATAATAATTTTTAGACATAATGCTCATTTATAAACAAAACCTATTTATCTTTCGTGCTAGAATTTAAATGAGTCCAAATCTTTGCTTTCGTTCATAGTACTAGAGTGCATAAGCATATTTATATAAATTCTTTATTTATATAAATTCTTTATTTATATAAATTCTTTGTAGTGTGCGTACCACTACAAAAATACAATTCCAATTCACTATATAAAACATAACTCGATTCTATGTTGGGGTACCTTTTCATAGATGAAAATTGACATTGGCTTATACACTAGTGAATTGGAATTGTATTTTTGTAGTGTATTTTGAATTGTAATTGTATTTTGTAGACACACTACATTCTTTATTCATAAAGTTCCTTTCCTCTGGCACTCATTTGAATATTTCTCTTCATACTTATGATTCGGATCTCTAAGATTGAGAATGGCGAATAAACACATTATATTAACATGCTTAAAATTCGAAATTTCATTCCAGATTCAAGATTTAGAAGCTAAAACTAGCCGGAGGGTTCTTTCTATATAGCGTATATTTTTAAAATTCTTGTTCTTAAAAAAATTTTAAAAATTATATATTAAAGGTTCCAAACATAGAGGTGAAAAATAATATAGCGTGCACATTACAATAATTTTTGCCCTGATAATAAAACCACGTGACTGTAGGGTGAATCAAGAGAGTGAACTTTTAAACCGTGCGTTCCTCCGTTTTATTTAATTCGACCGTAAAAACTGTTGTGTAAACATCCGGCTTATTCACCGGATCTGTCCCCAACCATTTCATTTGTTTCTCTATTTTTCGAATAATATTTTTTAAAAAAACATTATTTCAGCATCTGAATCATTTTTAAACTTTTATGTGAGATAAGCGAGTGATAAGCTACTTGAAGCTCTCTGAAATGTGAAGGGAGTATAGAACAAAATTAACGTTCTCCACTAGCCAAAAGAAGACTAATTATAAAAAAAATAGCGATTTATTCGCCAAGTGAACGCCACTTTTTTCTGGCAAAAATTCCTCACGTGCATTAGATTGCTACTTTTTTCAATAGAGATGGAATTATTATGAATATTTTTTTTGAAATTTTCAGAAAATTAATTTATTTTACGCTTGATCCTTAAACATTTTTCTGGAATTGGAAATAAAGCTTGCAATCTTGTAATGTTCAGTAATGGTTTTTTTTAGAAATGTTTAAAAGAAATGCCTTACATTAGTAATTTCAACAGTTTTTTTTTTTAATAACTTATATTTTCAATTTTTTATAGAGCTCATAAAATAAGTTTAATAAAAGAGAAAATATTTTTAAAACAAAATGCAAAGATTTTTTTAAAAGAGAACAAAAAATATTATTAAATTTAAATATATTTTTAAAAATTTAAAAAATTACAAGAAAATGGAAAACGAATTAAGGAAAACATCTATCTTGTCATCGAGATTATATCGAATATATATATATATATATATATATATATATATATATATATATATATATATATATATATATATATACTGCAATATTTTTCTTTTTCTACAAAAATATAGGTTTGTAAAATCGTATGTTAATCTTCCAATTAATTCCTTCTTTCTCAGATTTATTGATGATCTATTAGTTATTAATTTTAACGATTTTGATATTCTAGTCAAACAAATTTATTCAAATGAATTAATTCTCATTAAAACAAATAATAGTAATTCTTCAGCAAATTTTTTTAGATTTAACTCTTAATATTAATGAAGATAAAAAAAAATTACATTTTAACTTTTTGACAAAAGAAATTATTTTAACTTTCCAATAAACAAAATGCATTGTTTATAACTCTTACTTAGCTAATAAGGTTTTTTCTAATATTATTGCCAATCAAATTCATAGATTTTACAGAAATAATTCTGACTATTACGAGTTTTTAATCGATACTGATAAATTTAAAAACAATTTAATTAATAGCCATTTTCCTGGTTCATTTCTCAAATTCTATTTTAACAATAAATTAAAAAACTTGGTACATTAATTTTTGCTTTTTATTTAATTTTTCTGCTTTTAGAATGAGCTCTGATTTTTTTGAGGTAGGAACTAACTATGATAAACTATTCTAAAGCCACTGGACGGAATAGTTTGGATGTATGACCTTTTATACTGGATTAGTTAAATACTTTTTAAGTAATATGTAACCTCTTAAAATAACTTTAACTATTTTAATTGTCTAGTATAATAAACAGTTTATTATTTTTTTATTTATTTATTTATTTATTTATTTATTTATTTTTTTTTTTTTGTAAAAATGGAATGAGCTCTAGTTTATAAACAACCACCCCAGATCAATGCAAATACGTTTAGATTTTAAAATTATGTAAGGATGTATGAATGAAGGATAAAGTCTATAAACGGCTTTCTATCCATATGTGCATGCTCTGACTTTTAGATAAGTTACCCTATGAATGATGGAATGGAAATGAATGATTTTTTTCCGTATTTTAGTCAGTTAATCAAATTAAAACATTTACCTTTTTTTGTAATAAATTTAATAACATTTTCTTCTTATTTTAGGTTTTATTAAATTATTTTTCCGATTAAAAACATTTTACTAGTTTTTCTCATAGATTGCAGCACTAATATGTTAATTGCTTAAAAACTTTTTTGACCAAATATTATATTTTAATTTTATTTTATTCGATTCAAGCTATAAGCACCACTTTAAAGATTTTACTTCTTCGCGAACTTTGTTAACTGTTTAATTAGTATTTTACTTTTGAACCGAAACCGCATTTTGCTACACGCCCGTAAGTTTCGTAACTGCTTTCTTTTATTTATGCTCTTTTTAGATACAATTTTTTTGTGATATCGGCACATATAAAGAAAAATTTTTATCTTTGGATAACTAGTCTTTATTCAGAAATATTGCATTAAATTATACCACTAAATGTGTCTTGAGGAAGACTATCAGTTGTTCCCATTTATAATTTATATATATATATATATATATATATATATATATATATATATATATATATATATATATATATATATATATATATATATATATATATATATATATATATATATATATATATATATATATATATATATATATATATATATATATATGTTGGAACAACCGAAACAACTGAGGCAGCGGCTTTTATGATTTTAGAGAGAAATAAATTTCGATGTGTCGTCTAAATTATTTGTATTTATAAAATAGATGTGTTTAGATAGCTACACTTAATTTACTCACGTCCGGATAGGTCAAGAACATTTGTAAGGCCTCCAACTAAATGTAAGAGAAGGAAAAACAGGAAATAATAATAAATTAATAAAATCATAATCAGGATATGATAAACTGTCAAGATAAGTATATTCATATTGAGATATTTTTGTCTTCATACCAACGTTTCTAAAATTTCATATATTCGGTTAATAAATTTTAAGGAATGAAATTATTTCTATTTTTTATAATTCGCCACATAATTAGTCAAACAAACGAAACTGAAAACTTGGACTTCTAAATTTACGCATTATTTTGCTTTTGAAATTTCATATTTGGTGGTTTATTGTCAATTATCTAAAAAACATTTGGTAATAATGATGACAATTTATATTATATAAAAAAATTTGCTGCGCAAATATTCGATTAATAAGTATAAATAAATAATCAATAAATGATTAATTAATAATAAATAATTAATAACTATTTTCGGAGAGCTTTTAAATCTGGCCAATTCTCGAAATGCTTGTTTACAAAAATGCACACAGCTTGTACGGCTTGCTTCTGAAAATGGACAAAGCATTAGATTCCGTATTTCAAACTTTTTAATGAGTATTGTTTCTATTTTGATGAATATATTTTTGATGAATATATTTCTAATGAGTCCAAATAAATTTGCTTTGTGATATCATTCATTTTGTTAAATAACTTGGTACATTTTATTAAATTAGTCTTCTTTATTTTCAAAAGACTTTAAAAGTCAACAGTTGTTTTTACAAGGTTGCCAGGAGTACTATAAGTTTATAGCATTGTTTTTAAATTTACTTTGCAGAAATTTGGATTTTTGAAACTCATTTTATTGCTTAGAATTCTGAATGCGAGGTTATCGCCTGCAATATACCTAGCCACACTGACCCCAAAGTCCGGTATGTAGTGCTTAAATAAATAAACAAAAGTTAATAAATATGAGTTGGGAACCAAAAATATGCATTTTTATATTGTCCATTTTCGTAAGCATGCATTTCAAGCCTTGTCCATTTTAGCTGACACACATTTCAAGCTTTTTTCGTAAACACGCATTTCGAGCTTTTTTCCGTTTTCATGCATTTCGACGTTGTTTTTTTTTTTTGTTTTTTTTCCTTCGTACATATGCATTTTTGAGCTTCGCCTATTTTTGTAACCATGCATCTCGAGGTTTTTTTTTTTTTTTTTCGTAAGCACGCATTTCAAGCTTTGACCATTCTCACAAACACGTATTTTAAGATTTTTTCGCGAACACGCATTTCGAGCTTTATCAATATTCATAAACACGCTCTTCTAGCTATGTCCAGATTAAACAACACACCAACTTACTGCAGTTCTAACCTTAAAATGATCAACCGTTTAAAAAAAAATTAAACAAAAGGAAGGAGAAATAAATATACGGTTTGCTGCTTCTTGCTTACGAAAGAAGATTTATTCTCACCAAGTCTCAATTTTAGTAGCAAAATTTTTCAGTAGATGTCGTTACCAACTGACTAAACTATAAAACAGTATTTTTAAAGTGAAAAATGTTTGCTGTAACCACGTGTCCGTGCAAGTATTTCAGAGGGAATTCTCTATTATACACTAGAAAACATAGGACATTGTTCAAAATATTCGTCAGCAAAACCATATGTTTACAAACTTTGAAAGTAATTTTGAAGCTTGAGGAAATATTTTCTAATTTAATGAATAGAACCCAACAAAATATGCGTTTTTATCTTCTGTTTTTATTTTAATTGATATTTTTTTTTAATAACGGTCAGTTTGCGACATACGTTAATCCTTCATAAGTAATCAAACAAACAAATATTAATTCTTGGTTTACTAAAATCACAAAATTGTTTCCCTTAAATAAACGCGTTAAATATAGTTAGGAAATATTTGAGTAACAATGGATTCAACAGTTAAAATTTATATAAAAATATAAAATAACAAGTAATATAAGAAAAAAAAATTTAAGTCAATTCTTACTTGGGTCAACGAAGAAAAATTTTAATTTAATTGCATTTTATTAAATAATTATAATTTTTTCTTCCGTATATAACTAAAATTTATTACATTTAATTAATGAATTAATTTTAGAAAAAACTGTATTAACATCAAGTGTCATCCACTACAAGTTTAAAAAAATGTATTTGAACTTAGAGGATGAATTTAAAGTATTTCATTAAAGATTTAAAATTTGAACAAGATATATAAATATACATATGAAAAGTTTCAACTAATGGTAGGAATTGGAAAAAAAGGCGCGTGGTATCAGTCAACCATAAAGGAATAAATTTGGTGACGTGGACGACACGTACTACCACACAATGTTCTTTATTGAATTTATCTGACACAGTGAATATAAAATAATTAAATATTTAAATGCGCGCAATAGACTATTTTTTTTGTTCAAATAGAGTTATAAGTTAGAAGCTATCACTGTTATTTTTAAAATGTGTGAAAAACGGAATAGCTTATAGTAAAATTTAAAACAATGACTAACGCTTAACCAATCAGTGAATTCCATTTCGTTTTTCGCTCTCCCGTATTTAAAATATGAATTAATATTTGAAAAACTGTATTAACATCAAGTGTCATAAGCTACAAGTTTTTAAAAAAAAATTAATTTGAACTAGAGTGGATGAATAAAATGTATTTTATTAACTATTGAAAATTTGAACAATATATAGGGAGAGTGTGAACTAATAGCAGAAATTGAAAAATATAAATTTCTTTTAAATAAACTTGAAAAAGTAAAAAAAAAAATCTATTACATTAAACATAACAGTTTTAATGTAAAATTGTAAAAGATCTATTGCTTACGAGCTGTTACAAATAAAAGAATAAACAATTATACATAATACAAAAAAGAATGTCTATGATTCAAAATGATAGAATATTAATGATTGAATAATATTAAGTGAAAAAGATGACGATATATATATATATATATTCGATATCTTAGCATCTACTGAAAATAGAATAGGAGAAAAACCATTTTTCGGAGTACCGGTTAAATGCCTACCGGGTAGTGGCACTTAACCTCAAAAAAACATTGATGTAGGACTTACCGGGCAAATGTATACCGGGGAAGGGCACTGAACCTTGAAAAAACATTGATGTAGGACATACCGGGCAAATGTATACCGGGTAGGGGCACATAATTAAACCTAATATATATTTCGGACATTTACCGAGGTGACTATGTGATTGTCAACGTTCACTGGAAGTCAACAAGCGCCAATTTCAGTCATTCACAGTAACATATATAGTACGATATTTAATGAAAATTTATAGAATTTTTCTGCATTAGCTACCTCTGCTCCACAAACTAAATTATCACATAAACAACAATCTGTTTGTCTGATAAGTATTATCACTAATTTTACTGTAACGCAGTAACACATCCCAACCTGCTCTGATTGGTGGAAACGGTGAAGGAGAATGTAAACTCACCTATAAGTGGATATCTATATATATGAGCACGATATACGAAAAAAAAATTTATTCTTTTAATGTATTTAAGAATATTTATTTAAATACATTCTAGTTTAGACCCTAGTTATCGTTCGCACACAACTGCTCATCACTATCTAAACTTAGTTTTGTAATTTAGAACAGTCAGCATCAATAATATCCAGGAGGGTTGCATAGAAAAATTGTAGCAGAATCAGCTGTCACACTTACTCACGTGTTTCTCTAACCTCCATTTTTTACTTAAATATATATTTCTTATAATCTTATCAATAAGTTTCGAAATTTTCCTAGGTCACGTTTCGTACTCCAAATATATCACGTTTCATTTCATTTCTTTTTTTTTTTTTTTTTTCCTCTTTTTTTTTGCAAGTGGAGAGGCTCGTGAGTATACGTATATGATTGATTAATTGATTCATCTCGGCGAATAAAAAATCAGTACTTTATTTCTAAAGTTAATTAACAGTTAACTTTAAAAATAGAGTACTTAATTCCTTTCCAATGTTCCCTTCTGGAAATGAAATCTAAGGAAGAAAACTAATGCATCATCAGAAAATTAGTTTTTTTTTTTTTTTTTTTTTTTTTTTTTTTTTATTTGCTTATGGAAAAAACGTCTTATAGATCAAAAATATGTGTTTCTTCTGTATTTTTGGCTTAAAAAAAAAAACATCTGCAACAAATATTATTTTTTTTTTTTTACTACACACTATTTTCCCGAAAATCCACAATTTAGCTTGGCGACTTAACGTATTTTAAGAACGCAAAATAACAGCTTCCATGCAATAAAAAGGTGTTCTTATTAATCGGTAGATTCCTATCAACTGGCGACTGTTTTGACGATCTTGGCGCTCTTTCGGCTTTCCTGAGATTTCAAAGGTCTAAAAAGTCTAGATGCATTAGAAAGCAGGCAGGTTGGTAGGACGTTGAGCTCGTGTTCGTGATTTTCACTGATTCAAGAATCGCTGTGTATTAAATAGTGACTGGTACACGTTAAATCTGCCGGGGCTACAAAGTCCTTCAGGTCCCCATAACAAATCAATGCCTCTTGGGGTACTGAAATGAAGATTTGTCTTTCTCTGGTTCAGGTCAAAATTACGATCTGTAGATGAATGATTGAAGTATGATGAATGGGTCCTCTCTTAAAACGGGATATCACGTGTGTTGAGCTGAAGTCGTATTCTTGGCCATAGATAGTGCTGCAGAAAATCAAGGAACGCACGTTTTTCTTTAAAAATTCATTTGGTTTCAAGCAGGCTTGCTGGTATTGGCAAGTGGCATAAGTAACAGCAACATATTCAAGGATTTTCTAGAAAATTTTTAATACTTCTTCTATCGAAACAGAGTATGAGGGACCATTATGGTTTTGATACATAAACAGCGTTTGTTTATACAAATTCACATAGTTTATTTTAACCCACTGACGATTCTGCATGTAAAAAGTCGTAATTTAGCCTGCAGTCTTCCCCGTATAGCAAAATCGATTTTTCCGTGGCAATAGATAGGGAAACAGGGGAGAAAAATTCTCCCAATTTTGCCCATTTGCTAAACCACCAGTGGGTTAAAAAACAAAAAAGAAAATGCTCAAATCGGTCTTATGGTGAAACAACATAAATAACAAGATAAGAAAGCCAATAACAAATACGCATATGTTTAACACTAATTTTGCGTATAATAAATAATTTGAATTGTTAAGATTACTCTAAAAGCAAAAATAAAGGTGCATAATTTCGAGATTACGCCGTACAAAAATGTTTCCTGGATGCACTGCTTGTTAACTACGCTAAGAAACGTTTGTTTTGTTTTTCGCAAAATCTTGGCGCCAATCACTATTTGCTACGCGTATATCGAAATTTCTATGCCAAAGAGTTCTGTGATGAATTAATAAAAATTAGCGAATAATCAAACGAAATCAATATACTGCTTAAAAGCGAGTAATAATATTTCAAATTTTTCAAAAAACTCACCTGGTCCTACTATTGGATAGAATATTAATACAAATATGAGTAAAACATCGTTAAACAATATTATTATTAAGACATTATAACTCTTTGTAATTTTCTAAACAAATAAACAAGCCCATAAATAAATCAGAAAAATTTATCAATATTAACGTTTGGTCAACGGAGCCAATGAGGTAACAGTTAGCTTTTTTCAATGCAAACCACAATTTTGGAAAAAATTTATATCCAGTTCTATTAGGATTAAAAATTACATTTCGTTTATCATTAAAAAAAATGTGATAAAGTTTATTATAATTTTAAGACTTTAAATTGAAACAGAATTAAATTAAATGTTTTGATGGAACGAATATGTTTTCTATGGTTCTATTTATTTTTTAAAATAGATTATTTAAAGAGAGCCAATTCCACCTTAACTCACAACGCCATTTTAAATTAGGTACTTATTTTATTTCTCAAAAATGTTATACAAACTAAAATCATGTGCATTAATCATAAAAACAATAATATATATTTTTGTTGAACCTAATAAATACCGCTAGGTTTTAATAAAGGATTATAATAAATTTTAGAGAAACATAGATATTTATCCATAATGCTCACAAAGTATCTTTTTTAAAAGTTAAAAAAAATCAACTAAATATTTTAAGATAAATATTGTATTTAGTCATCAATTGATCACCTCTCAACGATTAATCGTTAAAAATTTAATCGTTAGATCTGGCAAACCTAAGACCGTAAATTTACCATATAATTCTAAGATAGATTCTTTATGGGCCTTTGACTGTATAATTTTAACAATTTAGTTTCTTTTTTTATGCTTAAAAGTACTTACGCATTCCCAAAAGCCCTATCGAAAATAAAAACAAATTTTTATAAATTATGAAATAATACGACTAGAACTAAAAACGTGAATAAAGCACAAATATTGGCACAAAAATGAACATTCTACGTATAATTTCGATTCTATAAACAAGGATCTTCTTCATGGTTAAAACACAAAATGACAGCAAAAAAATGCAAGACAAACAAGTTGCAATAAGGAACAATATGGGGTAACCAATCGGATACGAGGGAAAAACTCTCATGCGTTTTTTTTTTTTTTTTAATTTTTAGTAATAGCTTCTTGTCGGACGCTGTTATAAAAAAACTGTGATGAAGTAGGAGGTGGTCGGGAGGTAATCCAGGAGAAGGTGGAGCAAGTTTGCGAGGCAGAATTGCTATAACCTAATTCCCACAAAGAAAGGTTTAACTTTTAGTAATGGCAATATATCTACAATTTCGAAGGTTAGTTGTGTGTTTGGTTAGGGTTATAAAGGTTTTGATGAAAAAATAACGAATTTGTGAGCAGCTTTTTTAAAGAAATATACACAAATTATAAGATTTTTTATATCAATTACCCTATTTCAATAATTCCGTCATTTTTATTCCCATATTTGTCAGTTAATAAATAAATCACATTTTTATTCAAATTAATATTTCTTAAAATGATAATTTGTAAAAAATTATTCCAAATTTTGTGAAAAAAATGTCTATTACAACTTCTGAAATCTATGGCTATGATCACAATTATGATTTTTTTAAAATGTCCATGACGCTTCAGACCTGTAAAATTACTAAGAAACTATTAGAAACTTATTGAAGGGTCATTGTAATAAATTTAAAATAACATAATACTTGTTTCCAAACCAAATTTTTACTATTATAAATATGAAGCTTAAAGCTTAGTTTCTGATATAAAACTTTAAAAATAACAGCTATTTTTAAAGCTTCACATTACCAACTTCAATTAAATGTATTTGTTTTTTAATGTATCCTTATACATAAAAACATGTGCCAAGCTCGGTATTTTTTTTTTTTTTATTTTTTTTTTTTTTTATTTGAAATCTAAATTACCTTAAAACCTAATTCTTGGAGCAAAAAGAAGGCAAGCACACAACCCCATGCTTGATCCTTTCTTGGAAATCACAGGTAAAAAGATATTATTTTGATATATTAAAATAATTATACAATTAGTTCATAATTAAACGAGATAATTACGAGCAGTATATTTTGGAAAACTTTGTAAGCAGAGCTTCGTGAAAATTTAATAGTGGCATAGCAAAATTATACGAATTTATAAAACAAAAACATTTGTTTCCGATGCCCGCCACTAGATGGCGTCTTTCTCTACAGCTTTGCATTCAAATTTCCCATGCTTAAATAAATATGGCTAACCTGACCCCATCATATCTGTCTCTGGATATACTGGGAGCAATTGAAAAAACAATGTAAATGCTTCACTATAGATTCGGAGACATGTGGCTTGACAACTTTTTTCTTTTTATTACTAATGCTATCAACACTAAAATAGAATTTCAGAAAACTGATGGGGAAAAAATTTATTTTTGAAAAAAAATAATGTTTTGCACAGCATGTAGTTTATTATACAGCGATGCCAAATATATAGAAATGTCACTTTTGAATTTTTATATTGCACGGCAATATAAAACGCCATGTACATAACATTCCAAAGCATACACTGCTTACATGCTATTTTATGGATGCAGACAGTGGCAAAAACTATTGTATCAAGCGTGTTTTGTGAGCAAGAGATAGTTAAATTTTGTAGATTCTTCTTATGATCCTCTATAACGCTATGATACGCCATCTAGCGTGAGATTTTGGATCTTTTCATTGCTAGAAAAAGAATGTATGCTTTAACTTATTTTCTATAAAATCTGCTCCATATTTTTTTCAATGCGCATCACTCACATATACCTAGTTTTTATACATAAATAAAATGTAAATATGAGAAGAAATAATAAAGTTTTTTTAGGTTGTAAAGGTTAATCGGGTATTTTAGAAAATTGATAGGTATATTATTGCGCTTATATATTATGATAGTAAACTATATAAAGATTTCATTTCATTGGTATATTTTAAAATTAGATAATAAAATGTTTTTGTGGAAGTTTAATACTTGCATATTTATTACCAAATTAAAGTTTTAATGGTCTTCGTTTAAATCAAAAAGTTATATAGGATGCAAAGCTAGTAAAGCATGATTGGCAGCACACAATAATTTTTAAAAAAAATTTCACTAGATTTTCAGAGCTAAAATGCATTTTTCAGTGCTATATGAAGTGCTCAAGCGAAAAAGATAATCTGAAAAATAACTTTTAATCTTATAATCGGAATATCACGTTCCAGAATGCAATTATAATATTTTGAATCCTTATAGTTTTTAAATATGCAACCAGTATTTTAATAAATCATTCGCAAAAGCGCATACTTTAAGTTAACTCCTTAAACTTCATACTCCTTAAACCATTAAGGTATCCTCTACCTTTTTAAGCCAATTGTGACAAAATCATCAAACTCAGAATGTTTGAATAAAAAAATATATGTATTTCTTACATCTTCAAAATTTATTTATATCTCATTGGTATCTTAAAAAGAATTGAAATTATGAAATTTTGAAAAAAAGATATTTACTCATAGGTTGTCATATTATGGCCTGTCTGCTTAGCAAAAATGTGTTTTCTCTTGATTTCATCGATTTTTTAATGCGATATCTATAATTCTTTTTATCCCATTTACTTTAAAGTTTGAAAAAATAATCTCTACATACATGCCTACGGAATAAACTACACACTAACTAATCAAACTATTTTTTTTATTTAACAGCAAAATATTAATTGGGACATAGTTCTATACGTCAATTGATACATTCCAATTTAAATTGAATGCAAGTGAAATTGATTATTATAAAAATAAAAAATTTTTATCGGATAAATTTACAGTTATAGGCGCTTAGAAAATGATTTTATT
The DNA here is from genome assembly GCA_949128135.1 of Parasteatoda lunata. Taxonomy (NCBI): domain Eukaryota; kingdom Metazoa; phylum Arthropoda; class Arachnida; order Araneae; family Theridiidae; genus Parasteatoda; species Parasteatoda lunata. The sequence goes on along the minus strand of OX421974.1, from coordinate 32,270,812 downwards.
TTATTTTTAATTATTTATTGTTTCATTGTTATTTTATTATTATTATATTATTGTATAATTATTATATATTATTAATAATATATTTATTATTATTATTATTATATTTATTATTATCATATTTATTACTATCACATTTATTATTATATTTGTTAATATCATATTTATTATTAATATACTTATTATTATTATTTTAATTATTATTAAATTTATTATTATTATTTTCATTATTATTATATTTATTATTATTATTATATTTATTATTACCATATTTATTATTGTTATATTTATTATTATCATATTTATTATTGTTATATTAACTTATATACGATTATAGTCCTGAAAAACAATATAGAAAAGAATAATGATATTCAAAAATACAAAAAACAATGCTCTATATATTATCATTCCTAATCTTATTTATTTTATATTTGTTATGTTCTCTATTCAAGAACACAAGTTTTGTGAGAAAGTGTTCATTACTTGAATTTACGTGCTGCTACAAAATAACCATAGAAGTAAATACAAATAACCATACAAATAACCATATATTTGTCTTTAAAAAAATAATTATGCTAAGGTACGTAATAATGCTGAGATTGAAAAACAATTAACGTCCTTTGAATAATCAATCCTAATAGTTTTTGTGTATAAATGCTATTGTTAAAAAAATTTTAATTATTTAAAATAATTTCAGTTACATCTTGCCTACACTGACGCTAAAACTCAATAACCATGAATATTTTACGCATGTAAGCATAATTTTATTAATTGTATTGATTCAAGGACAAAAATGGTTATAAATTGGTGCATTCAGGGACGAAAAAAAAAATATTGTTATTGATATTTCAATTCAAAAACAAGTTTTAAAGTGACTTTTAAAACAATGTTTCTTATTTAATCGATATTAAATTCTAATAGTTAAAAAAGTAGATTAAATAACTTACCTGGTTGCGCTTGAACTAAAAAAGTCAAAAATATATTTTGTTTTTATCCTAAAAAGAAATGATAATTATCATGTAAAGACACATTAAAATGTGAGTGTAACTGTAAATCTGGTTGTTCCGAGGTGATTTTCCTAAATATGTGTTTATAGAATTCTTTTGAAAATTGAAAACAAAATACGAGTTAAGGATCGTAGATTACTATTTAAGCGGGGAAAATCAAAAACGATATCGAAATCAAATGAATCTGGGTATTGGAGTAGACAGAACTGTAAATATCAAAATCAGTTTGATTACCAGAGAAAATTAAGATGTGCATATATATATATATATATATATATATATATATATATATATATATATATATATATATATAGATAGATAGATAGATATAGATATAGATATAGATATAGATATATATTTTTTTTTTTGGTATATATTTTTACTCTTCGTTGATTTTATATTATGATTTTATATTGATGATATATTTTACTTTAACTCTAGTTTTTATCCCGTTTGTTTGTTTGGTTTGTCTTTATCTTGATGTATGCGTTTTATTTAATTGTTATCGCAGTTCATAAAAATAAAAATCTTTGAAGTGAAAAAAATACACGTTAGGGGACACAATGTAAATTGTATTTTATTTCAATGTAAAGAAACTAAAAGCGTTAATTACGAAAGATCTGCATTTTATTTTATATTATACACCTCAGTTTTGCATTTTTATTTTATATATGCTACATATTAAAATAGAAAATAATGACCAAAAAGAGTAAAATTGTTATATTCTAAAATAAACTAAATGATATATGTACCTGAAAGTTCTGGAATTAAATAATACTGCAGTTAAAAATACTATAATGACTAAAAGTAGGGCATTAAAATTCGATTATACATTAATATGTGTTCAGTTTATATTTGTATATTCAGTTTACATTTGTATTTATATAATTATATTAAAAATGAAAAATATTAAAAATAGTAATTTAATACCATTAATTAATAATAATTTAATAATTCGTGATAACTTACTTCGATGTCGGAGTGCAGCTAAAAATACATGAAATTTTCACATATTTATCTCAAAAATTTCCTTAAATTATAATATTATATTATATATTATACTTAATATACTTGTATAAATGAAAAATGAACGAAATGTAAAATATCTATCTTATTCTAGATTACATTACGATTTTTATATATCTTATATTTACAAAAAATTAACAATTAAAAACAAAATAATAATAATAATAATATCAGGATCTAAATAACGATAGAAATTTCTTTGTGTTTATCTTAAATTAGCTGTATAGGAATAAAACTGGACGCTACATACATTATCCATCCCAATATTCTTTGTACGTCATTTATTCATTTAATAGTTGAACCCGGGTACACCGTTTTACAGGAAATGAATTAAAGTTATTTTTTTTTTGGTATCAAGTAGGTGCTGCCATCGAGCGGAAATAAGTAAAACTAGACCAACCTGTTACGGAAACCATATTTGTCTAGATTTTTTAAACGATGGTATTCGTAATTTTCGTTGTATGTTTTATTGCTAGTTTTAATGATTTTGTTACTAATATATTTTAATAGCTGCTAACATTAGAGCTTCACTTAGTAAATCCTTAAAGCAAGTTTGATTGTCTTCAGTTTCATGCAATTAAACGTTTGTTTCCGCATATTTTACGATTTACTTTGACCTGTATAGTGTTCTGCGATAAAAAGAAGAACAAATTTTTATTCAATTCAATTATATCAATTATATTTATACGTATAAATTAATAGCAGGATTTATTGTTTTAATTGAAAATGTTAACTAGGAGAAATTTTTACAAATATTTAAAATGCACGGCTACTTTTTTTCTCAAATTAATATCTATTACTAACAGTTTGATCTTTCTTTAACCATTGCGCTTGATCCTCACTTTCACTCCCTGGAAATCCAGTATATTAAAAATATCTTGCTTTTAGATGTTATTAATTTTATATTTCAAAAAATTAAATGGGTTTGTCACGTTTCGTATTGAAACTACACTGAATCATCGACTGCGTGAATTTAATATTGTTAAATTTAACGCTATAATTACTAGCATATGTTCCCATAACAAAGCAATACCTCGGGGGTACTGGATTGGAGATCGTTCTCTGATTCAGGTCAAAATTACGATATGTAGATGGATGAATGGGTCCGCCCTATAAACAGGTGTGACGTATGGTGCGGCAGAAGTCGAATTCTTGGCCATAGATGGAGCCACTGGAAAACAAGAGTAATCGCACCCCCTCTGTCTTATTACCCGATGACAACAACAACAACAAACTTATGTGGTCTTGTTACACATGTGGTGAATGTAAAGTAGAGGGGAGCTCGAAGCTGCTAGTCTGTAAAACAGATTTTGTAAAATTTTGAGTTTACTCATGTCTATTATTTGTTTAATCTGGTATCAATTTGGTGTTATTTATTTTGTATATCGATTAAATTTAACATTTTTTTACTACTTATTTTTGAAACAGTTGGTAAGTAATTCATTTTCGTTATACTAGAAATTTAATGTAATTGCTACTGAAATAAATAGTTACGTTTCAAGGATTTTTTTCAATCATTCGCATGAGAATTTAAATGTTGCATATTTTAATAAAAATTTAATATTTTGTATTATTATTTTCTTAATTATTTAAATATGACCCCCTCTGCCTAAACAGGCATACGTCAACAACACTAGCATATGTAAAAAATAGATGGATACAGAGGTAAATATTTTGCTGATTGAATGATAAGGCTAAAAATAAATTGTTGAATATACAGATGTCCAAACCAGAACCTGAACTACATCCTTGAGTGGAATAAATCAATCAAGTGTCGTAATTTTGTGTTTGTTAATGACAAATATCTATCTGCACTATTCCTATTGGACGATATGTCTAATAGAAACGTATTTCTATTTTTCGCTATCAAACTGATTGATCATTGATTGTTTGTCAGTGAACAGGAAAGTGAAGTTACAGCAGCTTATTTAAATTACTCAAATTACTTAATTAAATTACTTAGTTACTCTGTTTTAAATTTTAAAAAAATCTATAGAACACTAGAGTTGGTTGTTCTCCTTTTGAGGTCATATTATATTTAATTTAAAGAATTTAAACAATTCATGAAATATTTAGGATTTTTTATAATAGATGTGTATTATTTCATATATATGTTTAAAATATATATCTTTTGAAAAAAAAATATTGGTTATGCAGTAAAACCCAGTTATAGTGAACCTTCAAGGGAACAAAATTTCGGTTCACTATAACCGGGAATTCACTATATCCGTTACGCAGGCAATTCAACTAATGGCTCCCAAACTCCTCCCTTTTATTACACATTATTCAAATAAATGAATAAAAAAAAAATATTGAGTAGTAGCAAAAAATGTGTTATTTTTCATTACTCTTCGTCTTGAGTACAAAAAAAAAAAATAGTAATCTTTAGCTGATGAGCATTCCTCAACATCAGAAATGGAAATACTTCCTGACTCTCAGATAATTTTTCCCGAATTTCTATTATTACGCGTTTTAAACATCTCTGACCTGCCATTCGAGCACATAAAAGTAGTCGCACAAAATCGCTTAGCAAATTCATCGACATTTGTCCAGATACTGGAAGATAGCGGTTTCTTCGAATGGTGAACCACTTCAGTAATGCTTCTTCAACATCCTTGTGATCTTCTTTTCTCAACTTTTTTCTGCCATCTAAATTTTTTTCATGAGCAGAAATTATTAATTTCCATATGTTCCATGTGCCTATTTTTCCATATGTTTCAAACTTCAGATTTGAATAGTTTCCCTGTAAATATCAGCTTGATTGCATCCATTTTGAATTTTTCTGATTATGCCCATTTTATCATCAATGGAGAACGTTTTACGTTTACTGCTCGCCATAGTTAAATTTGAGACTTTTGTTTGCGGGCTTTTTTTAACTGAGCTGAGAGTAAAAAGGAGTTGAAATGAGGGCCTTATCAACACATATTAGTGTCCAACCCTTTCACCAATAATGACTCATTCCCTCTGACAGAAAATGCTTATTGATCCCACTGGCACCTTACAGGTGCATCATTTTCCCTGGGTTGGAAACATCTGCTTGGTTTGTTTAGGAATGGGAAAGTGAGATAAAAGAAGCAAGCAAGAAAAAATGCGTATTGCTACTTTGCTATAGATGGTTTTAAAAATCGGTATATGTATTTATTCTGCAGTAGAAATTTCAAAATTATTACAAAAAAAGGAAGAAGAAAATCCGTCGAAGACAGAAAAAAGTTCATTATATCCAACTTCCTCGCTTTTTTGGTTCACTATATCCACAAAAAATGACATTATACGGGTATAGCAAGGCACGGGACCCAACATTTCGTTCACTATATCCGGGAGTTCACTATAGCGGGGTTTGACTGTATACATATATTTATTTAAATTATTATTATTGAAATACACACATGTTAAATTATTTTTACAAACACAGAATATTAATATTTAAATATTTTCATGTACTATTTCCTGGTTGCACCCTCTAGAGAAAGTTTCTGAGGGGGCACATGCGTAATATAAATAAATGTACAGCACACATATTTTTCAGCATGTCAACTATTTGTATATGTTGTTAATAATTAATTTTAACTAGCACCATGGCTGAACATTAAAAGTAAATAACTGTTTTTTTTTAATGTCATTGTATTTTTATTTATATGATAGTATAATGTATACAAAGAAATACTTGCAATTTTTTAATTAATAATTTAGTATTTTTAAAATATATTTTAAATCAGGATCTAGTTCTGAAGAGATATCACATGTAGATGGTAAAATTTAAATATGGTAGTTTAAAAAAATAACAATTTTTGTAACTTACTTCGATGCACTGGACCTAAATAAGTGTTAAAATGTTTTGCATTAATCTTTATAAAATTAATATTTCCCAGATAAAGAATGCTAGAGTGATTGTAAAAATTAACTCTGGTTATTAATTTTATACATTCCAATCACCTTTTTTTGTACATTCCTCATTTATTACGTATAAAAATAATAGTTTAATTAAATACTCGCAGTTATATATATTAACTGTTTGATTCGTAAATCTAGTTTTAACACATGTTTAATTTATTTTACTTCATATCGGTAAGTTTGTTTCCTGATTTTCTTTTCATCTTAAACTCAATAAAAATTGCATTTTTTAAATATTTTAGAGGCATCGACACATTATAAAGACTGAATTTTGCGAGCTTTATCTTAGAATTATTATTCCTTATTTTGAAATGTCATCTTCTCTGTCGTAAAGGAATGCCTCCTGATGAACAATGACAAACAATGATGTGCTTGATTTTTTACCGATTTTATTTAAAAAATGATTTTTATAACTTACGTCGATGTGCAGGACCTAAAAATATTAAAAATTTTCAGCATTTATTTTGAATTTATTTTTCAGATATGTAAAAATAATAAGATGAATCTCCATATGATGTAACTATAATTAGTTGAACAAATTTCAGTATTTATCTTAAATTGAGTCTAGATAGAAATTTACCATAAAAACTATAAAAAATTATTTACTCAATATTTTTTTCTATTCTATTTAAAATTATTTAATAACTTACCTCGATGTACTTGACCTATAAGTATGAAACAATTTCAGCATTTATCTTAAATTTATTTTCTAGATATGCCTTGTAGAGATAATAGATATAGATTGCAAATAGATTGTAGAGATAGATTGTAGATTAGATAGATTGTGGAGTGGTCTTGTAACCCCCTTTTATAGTATGATTAATCTCCATATTATATAACTATAATTGGTTGAACGGATTTTTGTATTTATCTTAAATTAAGTCTAGATTGAAATTCACTATAATTAATATAAACAATGATGTACTTAATAGTTTTTTTTTCTATTTATTCTATTTAAAATAATTTAACTTGCCTCGATGTATAGGACTTAAGAGTATGAAAAAAAATTCAGCATTTATGTTGAATTTATTTTCTATATATGTGAAAATAAAAGGATGATGCTCCACATAAAGTAGCTATAAGTAGTATGACGATTCTCTGTATTCATTTTAAAAAATTAATTAGGTGTTAGAATAATTGTGTGATTGAAATTTACAATAACGACTATATACTATGATTTACTTCATGTTTTTTTCTTTTCAATTGAAAATATAATTTTAATAACTTACCTTGATGTCCTGGACCTAAACATATAAGGAAAAACTCATTATTTAACTTAAATTTGATATCTGTTTGCGTAAAAATAAGAGTGTGAGAGAAAAAATAAATTTATGTGTGTTATACATTATAGTGTTTTGCACTGAACTGCAATACATTATAATAACTTGTGACCTTCTTGCAAGTGAAGCAACTCGATGTAGCATAGATTCCGAAATCTGTCTAAAAAATCGAAACTGTCTAAATCTGTCGGAATCTCTGTCTAAAGAAATATTAAATATTACAGCCTCATAATGGTTTAGTAATCGCCTGTTTAGTAATAGCCACATAAATGTTTAGTAATCATCCGCATTATTAAGAACCGCATTACATTATAGTGTTTTGCACTGAACTGCAATACATTATAATAACTTGTGACCTTCTTGCAAGTGAAGCAACTCCATGTAGCTTAGATTCCAAAATCTGTCTAAAAAATCGAATCTGTCTAAATCTGTCGGAATCTCTGTCTAAAGAAATATTAAATATTACAGCCTCATAATGGTTTAGTAATCGACTGTTTAGTAATAGTCACATAAATGTTTAGTAATCATCCGTATTATTAAGAACCGCATTATATTATATTGTTTTGCACTGAACATTATAGTAACTTGTGACCTTCTTGCAAATGAAGCAACTCGATGTAGCATAGATTCCAAAATCTGTCTAAAGAATCGAAACTGTCTAAATCTGTCGGAATCTCTGTCTAAAGAAATATTAAATATTACAGCCTCACAATTGTTTAGTAATCGCCTGTTTAGTTATAGCCACATAAATGTTACTAATCATCCGTATTATTAAGAACTGCATTATAGTTTATAATGCGATGGGGGTGTATGATCCTTTTTCTCGTCATACATTTGACCTGTGCAATTGTATAACAGGAAGAGCAATTGCCTAGTATTCTTTACACTTAACTTTTCTTTAAGTTGAAGGGCCATATATCGCTATTCTCTACACTCAAGCTTTCTGAGGTTTTAAGATCATTTCCCTAATTAAAAGTTTGTCTAATCATTGTTAATGAGAAGAAAAAAAATGTCGGCGAATGCGCAAATATGTGTTTCAGGAAAATAATTTTTTTACAGGAATTAGAAAGTTTTATTGTTTTTTTTTTTTTTTTTTTTTTTTGGCGTTAACTCAGTAATATTTAAGAAGAGAAACTGAAGAAAAATAATCCACTGATTCTTTTTCTGTTATTCTCATATTGCATGCTTTCCTTAAGGAGCATTTGTTTCTTTATACGATGCCGAGGCATTGAATTCCATACTTGGTTAAAAGTCGTGGTGACTCAGTAAATAGAGCACACGCCTCCCAATGTGGTGGCCCGGGTTTGAATCCCATCAATATCTGGTCGATATGAATTGCGCATCCGGTTCGCACAGACCACAGTGCTGACGGAAAATATACTCTGTATTTGACGAATCATGGCTTAGAGTACTTGGCCGTCAGACTAACTACGGATAGTTTTCCTGGTTTTCCTCTCAGTGCAATGCAAATGCGGGTTAGTTCCATCAAAAATTCTTGCACGAAGGCAGATTTCTCCCTATACTTGATCAAGGAGTTCTCTTGTCTTTTGGATTGGATTAAAAATTACAAGGCTACGGAGTTATATATTGCTAGTCGTAAACTCAAAAATCGGGTTGGCTGTTAGGACGATTATAAAATAAAATATTTTTTTGTAGTTAAAATGCATAACATTTCACACTTTGCCTAAAAACGCACTGTTTACAATGCAGGCATTTCTTACATAATCGGTAACATAGTTAAAAATAATAATGATTGAAAACAGTGGTTTAATAAAATAGGTTTGATAACTCACCTCTATGTGCTGGAGCTATAAAAAATTGAATGATTTTTCTGTATTCATTTTTTTAAATTTAAGAAGTCTTAGATGTCTAAGAAGACTAATGTAACTAAAACATTGAACGAAATATATATTGGATAAACATATTTTCTGGATAAACATATTAATAATTAAATAATGGTAGTTACTGAAACAGTTTGAAGTATGTTTCAACAGGCAAGGAAAAAGCAATAGAGGCAAGGAAACTAACAACAACATAAAAATTTTCAAGTAATATTTTATGTTATTCCTTTATTATTCTAAACTAAACGCTCTTTCTCACACTTCACTATTCACATCCTGTCTTTTAATTTATTCTTGACTTCAAGTTATGCATTACTTAGCGTTTTTCACCTTACGAACTGTGAGAAATATTTTTTCCCTCAACCTATTTATAAATCTGAGTTATTAAAATACTTAATAATAACTCAGATTTCCCTTGTTACCTAAGTTGAAATATTTTACGGGTTTATTTTGCAAGAATTCTCCTATTTTTTATTAAGGAGCACTTCGATTTCGTGTCACTTGGATGATTGCACTCTCTGTCTCTAATAATCATTTAATAAAAATTATGCTCCGTTCCCCTGCCTAACACCTGTGTTTTTCCTTCCTCCTTATATATATATACCGGTCATTTCTATACTTTTATATTCATTCTAGATATACATTGTATTGATAAATGTAAAAGTTTAATTAAGTAGTTTTTATATCTTACCTTGATTGTTTGCTGGTAATAAATAAATAAATACATAAATAAAAATTTGCATTAATCTAAAATATTAGTTTCTAGTTAAGACAAACTACTAGAGAGTGCAGCAAAAAGACCTGGAAAAACATTTTCTCATGTAAAATTATTAAAAAGAAATAAATTAACAAAATATAATTGATAAAAATTAGAGTAAGCTTTTACTAATAAATAAATTCAATTACTTATCTCATCTTACATCGATTAAGAGAAGCAAACGCTTAATGAAATTATCAGCAATTGGCCTTAAGACAGCGCAGCGACAAATTCTTTTTTACTGATAAGAAGCTCTTTACCGTCCAACCAGCTCATGATAAGAGCAATAGGATCTGTTCTGTTCAAAGAATAAACATAGGGGAGGAAGGCTAGCTTCAATGGACATATTGTAAACCAGTCCTCCTAGTGATCCCTTTGAAACAACATTTAGGTGACAACAGCAAAGGTTCTTGTTACCCATCCCTTCCTGGGGTTAGGAAAAGAAAAGTTTTCTCTTTTTATTTATTGTTGGTTTGTTCTGCATTTTTACACTATTGATGTGTGCATTGGTGTGATAATTAAATTATTGATATATATATATATATATATATATATATATATGTATATATATATATATATGTATATATATATATATGTATATATATATATGTATATATATATACTATTAAGATATTTATTTAAGAATAAATTTATATAATCCATGTTGATATAATTTGCTGACATAGTTTGGCATAGAAAGAAAGAATGAAATGGGAATTGGCACCAGGCAGCGTACCTAACCATACGTATAGAGTTGTCCTACGATTAGTTAACAGCTGACGTACCTCCTGACTTTGCTTCTTATGCGCATGAACTGGATCTCAGTACATATGATGTTTTGCTAAATATGAGTAAGTCCCTTGCCCTGGAAGCTATTTTTCTGACATAGCGTACATCGCTGAGCAGTTCCCCGCGTTAGTTGCGCATTCGCTGAGCTAGACTTCTTCTCCTCTCTGTATTCGTTGGACTGTAGACGCTCTAAACACCCCAAGAATTGTTGAACAACGCAAAGTCTAAATTCGGTCATAATCTGGGACAGAATTTTCGCAAACGGCAAAGCACGTGTAATTTCTATATATGAGGGCATTGAAATAAATCAAAAAGTGTGAATTCTAGAAGCTGCTGTACTTCCGTTGTCCTAAAATTCCTTCTGCTATATAAACTAGACGTTTGAAAATACACAAGGTCAAAAAGACACAAAAATGGTGCTAGGCGCATTTCAATGCCTGTTTAGAATGGCCACCCTACTCGCCAGATCTTAATTCCGTGGATTGCAGTGTATAATTTATTTTTTAGTCTAGGGTTTGCACTAAATCACGTAAGACTTTGTCTCTCTAAAGCAATTGCTTCGGTTGGAATGGGATAGGTTAAAGATGGAAGACTTACTGACCATTGCTTTAAAATTCTGTAAGCACTTGCGTCTATGCAACGCTGCAAAAGACGAGTTCTTTAAAAATAATTAAATATATTTTTTAGAAAAATGCTTCTCTTATTAAAATTTTGTTATATTTTGTTAATTTATTTACTTTTAATGAAGTTAAATACAAAAGTTGTCTGTTCTGCTTTTTTTTTTTTTTTCGCCACACCCTGTAGAGTAATTGGAAAATAATTAACACATTATATTTTATTTCTCAGTCTTCTATTTTTTTTTATTAATTATGCATTTATATAAAAAAAAATAGAAAAGTAAGATGACTTAATGACTTAAAATAACAGCATAAGTAAAGAGTTTTAATAACTTACCTTGACTCGGTGTAACTTAAGAAACATTAAATAAAATTTTATAATCTTTCAATTGCATAAAATTAAACTTTTTCATATTAATCTTACAAAGTAATCAAGTCTAGATGTTTAAAAATACTGTGATAGCGAAAAATGAATGACATTTATACTATCTATCTTATTCTTCTTTATTTTTACATTTCTTAAGTGTTCAAAATACGAGAAGCAATCGTCAAAAAAAATGGCAAGATTGCTTGTTTTACTTTGGCTTACATGTATGTCAGACTTATATAACCGTTTCTGACATCTCGTGAACAATTTTGCATTAATTATATGTAGTACCATATAATAATTAATTATTATTATTAATTATCATAAAGAATTATTGTTAAGTGTTATTTTTTATTTAATATCTATTATTATTCGGTATTAATTAATAATTAATATTAATTATATGCAGTACAATGTAGTTATATGTATACCAATAATAACAAGTACTAACTGTTGCATTGTTAACAATTTCAGATTTTCCAATCATGTGCCAAAGAATTTATTTTAATTTTCTACTTGCTGAGTAATTTATTATGGAAAAAATAAATCCTTTAGTTCTGAAAATTGGGGAATAGGAACTTTGAAACAAACGTACAACACCATATTGTACCTAGAACCAATTTTCCTTACTTAATTAAAAAAAAAAAATATGAAGTGTATGATCGAATTCGTTCCTAAAACAAATTATATTTTTAGAAACAGTTATAATGCAATTCCAACGAAGTGTTTGATTATTAATCTCAGCAAATAATAAAAAGTTAAAATTGGTTCAAGGTACAACTCACTTCCCCCAACAATTAAAAATTACATTGATAAAAACAAATAGTTTAATGAAGTAGTTTTTATAACTTACCTATTTGCAATGGAACTAAATAAACACGAAAATATTTTGTATTTATCATCGAAATTAAACAATTATGCCTATCTTTGTAAATATAGCAGATTTACAGAAAAAAAGGACTGAGTATAATAGCCATACCAGTCTTTTTGTTCTATATTTCTAATTCTTTCTATGTAACACAAAATAGCTGTGATTTAAAATAATAATTTAATGAAGAGTTTCAATAGCTTACCAAAGTGTGTTGAGTCTAAATAACCAAGAATTTCTTTCAAACAGCTAAATCATTAATGCATACACTACCAGCCAATAAAATTGTTGCACAAAGAAGGCGGCACGCAACCTTGGTAAAATTTGCAAGACAAATAAAGCATAGAATATAGCATCTATCATAATCAAAACAAATAAAGCATAATATGCAGAATATTTGATTTTCAACACATTCTTGCAAAACAGGCAGTAGTATTGACGCCTATAATTCTTATCAAAGCTAAGGTTTTGAGGCAATTTGCATTTTAATTTGCATTTGAACGCTATTTTCGACTCAAAAAGATGTAATTCTTTGTATGCGTGTCTGCTCTTAATTTCAGAAGGATTACAGCCTATTGGTGTTGCAGTTACGATACCACAATGTTGCTACTCGTTCTGGCTTAGATTCTTTAACAAACTACAAAATATAGAATGCTACTCCTCACTACAAACAGTTGAGAAGGCATATATATCCGCGCAGCCACAATGGATCACACAACCATATCACATAATAGATTTATCTGTAAAACAGAAAGCTTATGCAGTTGGATAACGTTTGCAGCAGTATGAGCTGTAAGCGCGACAAACATAGTTTCTGCTACCCTAGACACAGTATCACAGACAGGAGCGCCTTCAAAAGGAAAATCAACAGTCAATCAGAAAAAAGGAATTAGAACCAGTCATCTACTGACGAATCCCTGTTCTGAATAGTGATGGCTGCAACCGTGTTCGGCGAAATGGTGGTCAATGCAAGTTAAAAACTTGCATGCAGCATCGTCATATTAGCAAACCACCAGCAATTATGGCATGGAGTGCTTATTTCGACTACATATATTTGCTTTCCAGGAGTTTACATTATACTTCAGGCATGTTAATTCACCGTGTCTCTGCCCTATCTTCCAGGCTTCTCTAACTCTAATTTTCAACGGGAAACTGCAAAACTCTAAGTGGACCGTACTTTTTTTTTCTTTCCCCCAATAAAACTTATTTGACTTGCAGTGGGCAGTAGTTCCCCAATAAAACAGTTCCCAAATTAAGCATACCTGAATTCCCGTGGACAGCAGTTCTCCTGATCTTTGAACTATTCCGCTTGAAACCATTCTCCTGAGCTTTGAAGAATTTAAAACGTGTAATCAATAATGGCCATTTAATTGGAGTGCCACTTCTCGCCAATTATAACTGTCAATGAACTGTAGCATAGTCTTGGATCTGAATTGACTGAAATTCACATTCACCAAAATACCATACAATCTCTATTTGACTCTTTTCTGCAGCGGATAAATACAGTTATTTAAACCTGAGGTGAAAATTTGGGTACTAATTTTTCAGGATTTAAGCACCCTAATTTTATTTAAAAATATAACCACTTGCTCTCCCCACTGTCCCCATGAATCCAATAGATACTATCCCCCGTCTGTCTAATAAATATTCTGTTTAATTCATTCCTTCCTGGCGCAGCAGTTTTAATGGTCAGCAGGGTATATCAATAGCAAGTTCAACCAAGTGAGTTCAAATTCCTGTAGTATTTTTTAAAGACTGCTTTTTTAAAGTATTTTTTTCCTTTGTAAGATTCAATTTTCTCGTAACAAAACAATATTCTGTTCAACATATAACACAATATAAACAATATACAACATTATAAGAGTACATTTTATAGTATATTTAGAAGTATTGAATGTATTTATCCGATAAATTGAGAAAAGAATCTTTATTTACCATTGTATAAATACTTTAAAAAAAAAAGTGAAAAGTTATTTTCACTCCATTTCATTATTTAATTTCATCACAACCAAGGCATCTTTTCGAATACCATCCAATGCATCTTTTCAAAACTCCAATATTTAAAATACGTTTTCGAAATTTGTCTGACCACTTTTCTCCACCATCCTGTGGCCACTTGACCTTGTCTATTGCCACTTTACCCCCACCATGACTATGGTCACTTCATCCCCTCATATCTATGGTCACTTCACCTCCACCATACCTGTAGCTACTTTAACCCGATTTGAGGCCATTACAAAAAATGTGGTCAAGCATCTAACCCACATGACTTAGTAATTTAAAATACTCATAATTTTAAAAACAATTGCACAGTGATCAAACAGCATAACAGCTATTGATAATTAATTAGATTTAGCACATATTTAGTATTACTTATTTCAAACATTGTTTCTTGCTATTGTTCAGATTCATTCAACAATTTCTAACGCGAAATAATGAAAAAAAAAAACAATAAATTACTATTTCAATGTCACAGATAACACTAACAGCATCCATAATGACAGCACTATTGTGTTGCGATAGCTCATGTGACCATTTTGCCAATTTTGGCCACTTAGCCAATTTTACCTTTATGTAAATTATCCATTCCAGGCTTCTTTTCTTTTTATTTATTTCTTACCTACACTAAGTAAAGGAACAATTATTAAAATTATTATTTTAACTAAAAAATTATAACTTACTTTTAGGAGCTGGTGCTAAATAATTGAAAAAGTAATGAAAATTAAAACAATAGCTTTGAAAACAAATAAAAATAAATAAATAGTACGAAAAATTACGATTAATAGATAGATAATAACGATAAATAAGTAATACAAAAGATAAAAATGTCTAAAAACTTACCCGCGTTCAGGTAATCAACTGTAAAAGATTTCAAAATTAATCATACTACGTAATGTCACTCAAATTATTTTCCTTAACTAATATCAATGATATATTTACATGGTTTAATTCAGGTACGTTATGTACATGGTTTAAAGCAGATCTTCAATTTACAACTCGTAGGACCCGTAACTTTAGATCTAATAATCTGATTTTTCTCAATCACGTGAATCTTAATGGTTCGAGAGACTAACCTTAAATAGGCTAAATAGCTAGAGCAGGACAAATAGCTGAAGTCAGACATATATAAAAACGCACTTTCTAAGAATAACTAATTTTTTTTAACGAATTATAATTTTTAATTCTCAAAATTAAATTTTTAAGACAGCTGCAAACTAAAAAATATCGTCACAATACTTTAGGCAGAAGATCAATCGAAAGTTTGGACCCCTTAATGGGAATTTTAATTTAGCGTATTTCTCTATACTATCTCTAGAACTTTTAAGCAAATCGAAAAATTTTTGGCATGTTTTTATAAAATTCGTTTATCCGAAGAAGACTACGAATTGACTATGTAAAAAATAGTTTTTATAATACTAGTTTTAGATATTATTTATTTTACTTTTTACTTACTTAAAAAATAATTAAAGAGTGTGTGAGCAGTAAGCTAATAAATACTTTTATAAAAAAAATTAAATAGTTTTATTTAATAAAAATACTATTTTATTTAATCGTATTAATTTCACCACCTTTTATTTATTGTTACTACAAGGCTCCATTCCATGCTTCTTCCACTCACCAACCCCTGTAATTCTTTATCAATTCTCATTCTTCGTTGTTTAATTCTTTTTAAATGTCAATATTGACGACAAAATACATAGCATTTTGGTTTCCAAATATGTTGTTGTAGTTCATTTACGTCGCACTAGCGATGCACAATGGGCAACTGTGTTGGGAAACATCCCTGAGGATGATCCGAAGACAAGCCATCACAATTTTGATCCTCTGCAGAGGGGACGGCACCCTTGCTTTGGTTGCTCGACAACCTGCATGCGAAGTCGAGCACTTTATGGTAGGACAATTTAACGAGGACAAATACCGCACCCTCTTGGTCCCTACGCAGACAGATTCAAGTGGTCACCCACCCGCACACCGACCGCAGCCAATGATGTCTGACTTTGATTATCTGCTGGGAATCGTGTCTTAACGATCAGTCCACTGCGGGACTTCAAAATATACAATAGTACTAGCTTTGTGTAAAACCATTTTGCTAATGTGTCAATCGTCTAAATGGAAGATTACCTAGATTTGAAAAACATCATGTATGCTTGGAAAAAAAATTAACCTAAAGAATACAGATTCTGAGACTCAATAAGAAGAAACAACTGATAAGTAATTTTGCTCGTTGAAAAGACTTCTAACATTCGGGTCTTTGCACTTCAAAAAAAAAAATAATAATAATAATATTTCAGATACTCACAAATGTGACATAAGACGCTGACGTCAGCTGATCGCTTATAAGCCAAATGGCGTGTTAAAGTTGAGCTAAGTTTCTACACATACGTTAGAATGTTAATTAAATATAGCGTTATATCGCACATCATAAAAAAATTTTAATATCTCGTCACATCTTTTACTTAATTTAGATTTTTTTTGTTTATATACTTCTTTGTAACCGTGATGTATAATTTTGTGTACCTGACAAACTTCGATGCATAATTAGTTTGTTTATGTTTGTTTGTTTACAGCGCATGGCTTAGTGCCTGTGTTTGTGCTAAATGAAAAATATATGATGAAAGAATGAAAACCTTTGTAAAAATATAGAATGTGTCTCTTTAAAGAATTGATACTTGACGGGATCGGCTTACTCAAAATAGCATGGAATGGACAGTTGCTAACGTAAACAAATGTCACGTTTCAACAAACAATCAGGATCGAGATACCTACACTACGTCACTTGCAGGTATCCCATTCAAATATGGAACGGTTTTTTATGTCTAGTTAATACGTGTTTTTATTTTTAAAAATTTTAATACGAATGTTAAAATGTATATCTGAGAGCAAGTAATCCCTCTCTCTTTCTCTCTTGCTACGTTTAATTGACATCTATTTGAACGCGAGCTCATAAAAGTCCCGAGAGAAAAAATTAATTTTCTACAATAGTGGATACATAGTCAATATTCAAAGCAAAAAAATCTGAAAAAATTATGAAAAATCACTTAAATTTTCAATAACTTTCGAACAATTAAGAATTACAAAAGAAAAACTCTCATTAAAATTATAATACAAAATGGCCCTATCAGCACGTCAAAATTTGAACTCTTCAAGCATTTGAGCGGACAGTCGATTAACCAGCACGTTTTTTATTTACTACAAGTTTAACAGTTAATGATTCTCAAACTAATAATCGAATCGTGATTCCATCAAACTCTTTCAGCATGTATCGACACTCCTTCGTAATTTAAAATATTTATAGATTTTGAGCTGCAAAATAAAATATGACGTCGAGTATAAAAATTGAGAGAAAAAAAATTGAACCATTTAAAATTGCAATTGCTTTAGGAGATATTGGAATTTCAAAAAAACCTCTGTGTCGCGTTTATAAACAAATATGATCCTTTCAAATATCAACCCTCTAGTTGCACTCCTGCGACTTATAGAGCAACCCATATGGTATTTTTTCCAACAAGTTTAAAGTTAATTCTCGAACAAATTGTTGAACGTTAAATTCATTTTATTCCATCAAAACTCCTGTACACTTTTATTCACACATGAGTTCCTCAGTCTCGTAGTTTGTGCGCGGCACAAAATGTAAAGTTAAATTGTACACCCAATGATTACGATTACTACCCTAACGCATTTTTAATATAGAGAGATAATAACAACAAAAATAGATAATCTTATTAAAAATTACATTATTTCACTGAAACATTTGAAAGCGCATAGACTCTATGTTAAATTTCGAGGAGATTTAAAATAGTTTTTAAACATAAATGACACATTCGTACATGTTAATAAAATAGGTAAATGATTATATATGATGTATCTTTATATGAAAATTCTTTTAGCACTTTTATATAGAAAAAATAGAATACAACCAGACTATAGGGTGTAGATTAAATTTATAAAAGGCAAATCTAAAAAATTATTGGCATAATACAACTCTAAACTTAAACCTTTGGATTACTCACATTAACAGTATAATGGAAACGAGAAGACTAATGCTGTTTGCCGCTGTTCTTATTAAAATAAAATAGATTAAAGTAAATGCTTGAAACTTCTGTCCTTAAAATTTTTTTTTTGACTATTTAAATATTTTCTTATGTTTTCATGAAATATTTCTGGAACAAAATGCGTTGTTCTTATGCGTGAGACATAGGATTGTCAAAAAAAAATTTATGTACGCAATTTTTTCCTGTAAATTTATTGTTTTCTGATCAGGATTTTTAATAATCATGATCAGAAAACAATAATAATACAATAATAATACAATGTGTGTGTGGTGACACAATAATTTAAGAATAATAAACATTAATCTAACAATCATAAAACAATAATTTAATAATTTTCTATCGTTATATGATTTTTCAGTAGTAAATTATACTGTAGATACATAAGGCTGTACATTGTATGAATTTCAGTAACGTTACGACATGAGACAGATATTGTATTAAATAAATTCATAATAATTATTTTAATCCATCGAAATAATTTCTTTCGTTAATTAACTTTTTATACAGATTATTTAAACATTTATAATCGGAAAAATTTGAATTGTTCTGTTTAATATAAGTCAACATTTCTCTGGCAGATTCACGAACCTAAATATAGGACTTTCCAAAAAATGTAGTTTCCCATAAATTTATTGTTTTCTGATCTAAAATTTGATTTAAAAAAATTTGCTACAATGTTTAATTTTATTTAAATAGAAAATTATATGGCACAAGTAATGATTATTTAGAGCAGTGTTTCCCAAACTTATGTACCCTTTCTAAATTTTTCGTAACGTTTTGTACTACTAATAAAAAATGAATGCATTTTTTACTATAAAAAATTGCACAAAATTTAAAAATCACAACTGGCTGTTGATATCACTAACTATTAACTGTTAACTCTGCAAAAAATAGTCGATAGAAAAATACGTAATGGTAAATTTTCATGGCTAGCTTTGCTATTAAATAAAAAGTTTTGAATTTTTCGTTTCATGATTTTGCATAATAACGTGTACCCCAACTAAACTGTTCCCGTACCCCTGGGGGTGCGCGTACCACACTTTGGGAAACACTGATTTAGAGTATATAGCATAAATATCAATATAATTCAGAATTCGATGCTGCTAACTTTATTGTTTCAATCTTTAGAGAAATGAACAATAATTAATTAAAATAATCGTACTTACCTAGTAAGATACCATTAATAATGGTGAAAAACAATGCATGTCTCAACATATTGGAAAAACAACCTTTCTTTCAAAATTAATAAATGTAAGTAATGTTGATAAGCCTTATATCAAAGTATTAAAGTGTTGTAATAAAATTTTGTTCAGTAAATATTTGCAGAAATTTGTACCTAAAAGCTTTACAACGGATAAGTAACATTAAATGTACAGGTTCATGTAGACATAAAGTATTTTTGAAAATTGATAGATGCTGGTTTAATGTGTGTATTTATTTGAAAAGTGTATCTATTAACGCTTTATAAGCGTAAAATACTTTAACAACCCAATTATTTTGAGTTACTTACTAGAGTGTCACATAAGGCTATTCTGATAATGTTATAAGCAGCACTTAATGAATCATACACTTGCAAAGCAAATATCATAAAGTATAAAACCAACATTTTTTTATTACTGGCTGTTTCTTATAATGCTTCTTTAAAAAAAAAAATTTTTAAAAAAATAGTGCGTGGAGTCCCTCCGTGCGGAAGAAGTGAAACTTCGTAATGTGGAAATGAAAATAGGAAGGGGTAGAAATCGATTTTTAGTGAAATCATATTGTTTCTTTAAGACAAACTTTATTAACATTGCTTACAATTCACAATTGATCACATCTTTTAAGTATCATTTTCTACGCGCATGCGTTCGAGTACCACGCATTCACTCTCGCTCTGTCTCTTTCTATTCCCCCTCCCCAGGAGCGTTGAACGTCTAACGCAACAGTGCTTTCATACCCCCTCCATGGTAGCGTTAAACGTTTAACGCAACCTTGTTGGAAGTCGCATTAGAAGTTTCACTTATAAAATAAAAACTGGCAAAAATGAATAAATAAAAACATAGAAAAATAAATATCTAAAGCAGAGTATCTATGTTCATCAAAGTATTTTTTTAATTGTATTTAATAAAAAAAATATACTTATTAACTTTTTAAATACAATACTTTGCTTCATTTAAAAAAAGTTTCCCTTAATTAAAAAATATTAATAATAAAATATATTTTTTAAAAAAAAATTATAATAAGAAATCAGCATATTTCTAAGGTATTATTGGCGAATTTAAAAAAAAATATCGCTTTGTTTTCTTTAACGCCAATATTACCTACTATGTTTTTCCCTTACCTCGTGCGCTTTACGAACGTAAAGAGAAATCTAGTTTCCATGACAACCGTAGCGTTAAACGTTTAACGCAACCTTGTTGGAAGTCGCATAAGAAGTTTCACTTCAAAAAAGAATTTAAAATTGGGGGGGGGGAGTGGGGTACGACCTATGATTTGAAAACCAAAACTGTTCCACCTATAAACTGTCAGATTTAATCACGATATTCATGTTTAGTTGTGTACAATGATTCATTTCTTAAAAATCATGGTTGTACTACTTCTTTGATTACTGATTTTTTCTAGAAAAGTCATAGCCCACTAGTTAGATGAGAATGACTACACATGTTAACTCTATGAAAAATTTAGAAATACTAGAATTTCGGTGAAAAATTAGCAGATAGTTCTATTTTATATGGCAATTTAAGAAAATTATGCATGTATTTTAAGGGTGACATAGTCATGACCATATTCAAAAATAGGGGGGGGGAGGTACTGTTGCCCCGGAGGTTGGGACTGCTGTGAGTGTGGGTGCCGGATTAAATTTTTCCTACAAAAAATATAATGTTTTTTAATTAGTTTCTTAAAAAAAATTGCAGAAAATTTTGTTATATCGATATAAATTCTACAATCCTGAATAAAATATGTTTAAAATTCCAAAAAAATTGGAAATAAGGTTTTTTATACTTTAAGGAAAGGATCTAAATATATTTTTTTTTCCCTGAGGATCGTATGGCCTTGGATGTAGTTGCTTTCTTTCACTAAAAAACTGCATCTTTCGTGGGCCAAGCGTTGACTCACATTAAGTGGTTTAGGGCAAAATCGGGTAGTACCCGGTCTTTCTCAGAGAGCAGATAATCGAAACGTAACAGAACTACCGTTGGACTAAATCCTTAATGTTTATACAGATACGAATTTTTAGTAAAAACATCATAAGCTGGACTAAAATTATTTTGGTAACAGTTATGACCTATAAGTAAGAACATAATCATTCAAGAGTTTGCATGTACTTTAAAACAAACTTATCTACTCGGTAAATTAACAAACGGCGACACGTCAACACGGTGGTGACATGTACTTTTTTATCTTCACACCTGTATTTGTCACCATCTCTTCCAATTGGTCAAACGAAGTGTCTGGCTCGAAAATCGAGTAGATAAAAAATAAAAAGAAAGAGTTTTTAAAAGAATATTATGAAAAAAGTATGTATTTATAGTGGAAATTATCACTTCGAATAATATTGTAACAAACAATAAAGCATTTTACGATTATCAATAAAAAAATTTTCGTCACACCTGCTCAATATTAGAAAGAAACAGATCGTTTCTTTATTGTTAGTAGAGATTGTCGTAATTTAATTCCGCTTAAAAAAAACGTAAACAATATGTTGCCTTTCTTGACCTTCTCATCAAGTTCAACACCAGTTAGTTGGATGTAAACAAGAGGAAAAAAAAAGAAAGAAGAACCAAGAAAAGCTGTAAAACTATCTGTCTTATTAGACAG
The DNA here is from genome assembly GCA_949128135.1 of Parasteatoda lunata. NCBI lineage: Eukaryota > Metazoa > Arthropoda > Arachnida > Araneae > Theridiidae > Parasteatoda > Parasteatoda lunata. The sequence goes on along the minus strand of OX421974.1, from coordinate 32,248,521 downwards.
AAACAGATAAAAGATAAATATAATAAATAAAGGCACAGCGAGTAACTGATTTTTATTTTCTGTCTTAGCTCTGGTCTTAGTCTTGTAAACGAAGTTGTTATTTCAAAACAGTTTATGTGATCAAAGTAAGGTAGTAAATATTTCTAAAAATATCAATAATTGGTTTAAATTTACTTTTATTTGATTTTATCTCATTTGATTAATCCTGAAAAATACATAGGATATAAAAATTTGTTTGTCTATGCAGCAATGCACCCTACTATTTATCCGCAAAAGCTTTTACGACTTCTGCTATTTTAGCTGTATCGACGTGGTTGAGGTTTTGTTCGATTCAAGGTAAGAAAATATATCGAAACAATATGTCATTTTCCAAGTTAGCGAAATGTAATTTTCTTCCCTTTGTTTCCTCCCCCTTATTAAGTTACAGATTAAGACTGCAACTTACCTTGGGGGACAGTAATATATTCATATTGGGCCAAAAATATATTTTCTAAAAAAACTCAATTTGATGACTTTCCATGATGACTATGTCTGTATTTAATTACTCAGAGAGCGGTTTCAAACTTTAGGACAGAACAATAGGTTATTTATTTATATATATATATATATATATATATATATATATATATATATATATATATATATATAATATATATATATAATATATATATATATATAATATATATATATAATATATATATATATACATATATATATATATAATATATATATATATATAATATATATATATATATAATATATATATATATACATATATATATATATAATATATATATATACATATATATATATATATAATATATATATATATATATATATATATATATATATATATATATATATATATATATATATATATATATATATATACATATATATATATATCATTATCTTTTTTTCTAATAGCAGGCTCTGAATTTATCGTTCTTCACCTCAGAAGATGCTAGGCATTTTCTTCATTTATCGTCACCCAGTGGTCACCTGTGAACCTAAGTCGCGGAGGCAAGGAATATTGCCAACTCCAAACTGCCCAAGACTCATTCAAATTTTTTTGAGACAAAAATTATTAGCTTTGTTATTCATTTTTTAATTCTGTGAGAATAAACAACCCAGTTTCTTAAACAGAATGCACTTTTTTGTCACATTACATTTTTCTTTAATTTATAATTCAAATCATGTGCAGTACTTTTGGTTTTCGGTATAAAAAGTTTACTTAAATATATTTTTAACGATTCACTACTAAACTGTGTATATCCGAGTTAATACAAACTAGTCTCAGAAAATTTGAAAGAAAAAAAGAGGCGGGGCTAGAAAATTTCAAAAAACGATCAATATCTCATTTCAATTTCGAAAAATATTAAACTCTTTTAATATCAATTTTTTTTTCTGTATTATTATTCTTTGTCCCAAGTTTGAGCTTAAAAACCTCTTTAGCATTCTCATAAATCACCAAACTTTTCTTGATTGGCGTTTTTTTTTTTTTTTTAAGCCCAGTGATTGGCCGACCTCGATATTTTCAGGTCAGTAAAGATTTCAGATATCGGAAAATCTGAAATCAATATATACTACAAATTTAAGATATCAACTCAGTTGGTCAACTTTCTTTTCAATTTCAGAAGAAAAAAAAAGTAAGTAAAAATTGAGAAAGAAGGACCAATGATAATGAGTGTTTTTGTATCGAGAAATAAATTGGAAGATTCGATCTGCACCTCTGCAAGACACATGATCTCATCTAATATTGACGGCACTTATTTTAAAAGTGGGTAAATAATGAAATTCCAATAATTGTTCCGAAACTTGAGATTCACTAAAGATTTCGAACCTTTTAATAAAATCTGCTAAGTCATCTTATCGCAGTTTTGAAACAAAACTGCTATTTAATTTTTATTTTGAAAACTATTAATTTATTTCCACTCGCATTTTCATTATCGTTCGAAAATGATAAATAAATTACTTTTCGAATGCCTAAGGGATTCGACTTTTGTTTAAAATTACTTACTTATTTGAAAATCGTAATCCGATGAAAGGAAGTTTTAAATATTGATTTATACTTTGCTGCATTGGATTTTGAATAATTTGACAAGAAATAAAAATACAAATTGACTCTCTAGTAATTCAAACTTAAATTTAAAAAGGAGGCAATTAGATTTTAAGAATCAATTCGCTTTTTTAGTAAAACAAATAAATTTGCTTTCATCATTTACTGTCGTGTTTCATGTAGTTTATTAAAAATTCATCCCTACGATTAGAATTGAATTTCTTTATAATGAAATGTTTATATTATTCATAAAAGAAATATGCATTAAAAATTGCGTATAAAATTACATATTTAAAATTTTGAAAAATATGTGTTTAAAAGTAAAGATGATAAAATTACAGAAAAACTATTCCTCTCGCATCGAATAAATAATTGGTTTGTTTATTTTAGCTGAGAATGCTTTTTCCTGCTTCCTAAAAAGCATATTTATTTAAATAATATAATTAAATAGTAAAATTTACATATTTAATTTAAATAATAAAAACATAATAAAATTTGCATAGTTATTTCAATATAATTATGTTTAAAGTGAAGTATAAAACAATACGAGATTTAATTACACAAAAATTGTTACAAAAAATAATTCGATGGTGTAGTCAAATTGCATGTAAAATTTATAAGTAAAAGTGCACGTGTATGTACAAAAGTATGTGTATAAATTAATATATGTAAAATTATAAAATTAACCCCCCCCCCCACAGAGAATAAATAATTAGGTAAAATTTTACAATGACACCAAAATGTAAATGATATCTGTTATGTTTTTATATTTTTTATATCTTAAATATATTTTTAATACAATTAAAATATTTTAAAACGCTCAATATTTATGTTATTTTCTAAAACAAAATTGTAATTTTGTTTTCAAATATCATAAACGCAACTACGGAGTTGGAGTATTGAACTGAGTGCCTCTTGAATTGGGCACAATATCTTAGAACTTTTACTGAGCATAAAATATTCTATTTTCCTATCACTTATAAAACGATTTCTAATTATTAGAAAATGTCACTTTTAAGACTATTTCTCTGTTTTTTTGCAAACACATTAAAAAATAGCCGAAATAATAGGGGAATTCAATTGTAAATATTTACCTAATGTGGTCTTATATACGGCAAATAGTTTACATAAAGAAAGTACGCGATTAAATTTCACAACAGATTTGATATTTAAAAAAAAAAAACAGTACCGTTGTATGTAGTATGTTTTGTGGTTGAAAATTAATTTCTGACTTTAAATTAAAATCTTTAAAACCATAATCGAAATATATATGTATACTATATATAAATCTAATGATGGATGCGGAGTTATTATTGTTATTGGTGCATTTTTATTGGTCGAAAAATAACAAAGTAGGATCCAGTTTTCCCACATTTATTTTCATATTGGTTTGGCTGTCATCAGCATAAAGTGTAACTTAATTCTGAGTTACATTTAAGAAAAAGTTTTTTAAATTGGTGTCTGATTTTATAAACCATTTTATGATTATTATTTTTTGGTGCAAATTACATTAATATAATATCTTGAATTATGGTTAAAGAGAATGGTTAAATGGTTGAGAACTCAAATTTTTTCTTCAACCACAAAGTAATGAATGCAAAAATTTGTAAACAAAAATATTAAACTACAGTTGTGAACTCGCCAAGCTTGTTATAATAATTATACTTTTAATTATAAATGTTATTTCAACAAGTGATTACTTAGAGAAATTATTTTTTTGCACTAATAGTTCTTAGTACTATCATAAGGGAAATATTTTCACGTGGGAAATTATTGCACAAGTGTCCTTTTTAGTACATATATTTCTAGTTGAATAATTTCAACTGTTTTATGCCGAGAAACAACAATTATTGCGAAGCTATCATCGGGGCTACTGAGCGTCAGCATACTTATTTCCTAGTGTATAAAATTCTAACAAAAAAAATTTATCGTTTGAAAATCTTATTTTTTTTTATAAAGAGAAGACTGTCATTAAAAATTAAATTCAATGCTACTCAAATAACATTTTATTTTATATAAAAAGTAAAGTTTGAATGCAAATCAACAACAACAAAATATCCAAACAAATTAAAAAGCTTATGAACCTAACTTTAGGATTTTAGGATCTACCTGGTCTCATATTTCAATTATATTTACACATTTATATCAACACAGGTAATGCAAAAAATATTCTGCATAAATAGTGCTCTATTTAAAACTACCGGATGCTATAACATTTTTTAAATAATAATGCGCCAACTTTAAAATATTTTAAGTATCTTATTTTTAGAAGATCATCAATAAAAAATTTAACACAATTTTTAACTCTCTATATATTTTCAAACATTTCTTACAACAAATAGAAACATATTAAACACAGTAGACACTAACATCACATTAATGAATAATACATGGAATTAATATAATTTTTTTAATTAATAATGAAAACTAAAACTGGGAAAAACTTTACATTACAGAAGCATATATAATGATATAAAATATATTTGTAAAAAAAGTCACACAAATATGATAAATAAATAAAAGATGATTATATATGAACTATGAGACTTCATTACTGGCATCATGATACAAGGAAAAAAAAAATTTTCTCCCAAATACCAGTACTAATTAAATTTGTGGTCATGTGAAGTCTGATAAAAATTATATTCGATTCCAGAACTAAGCATTTTCTAAACATTATTTTAATGATTTTTTTCGTATTCCGAGAACATGATTTGATAAGTTTTCAAGATGTATACTTATTTTCATTAGCATTATAAAACTTCTAAATGATTATGTGAATTTTAAAATTAGATTGAAGCAAAATATAGTAGTCTAAAGTATTAAGTTATAGGATAAAATTTCGTAATAGTAAACTAAAAACTCAATTGTGTTTTTCTTTTAATTTTTTTTATTTTTTTTTTAAATTTCAATTTATTTACTGTGCAGAAAATTTAAAAATTTGCCATAATTGGATACTTGGAACTAGAGAAGAAATCAAAGGTTCAAACTTGTGATTTAAATCAGATTTAATTGGATACCTTTAAGCAACGTCACGCGTGTGCGTCGACCCTGATTGATTTCTAAATAGACAAATACCACGATTTACCCACGATGACGTCACTTACGGGTATCCAGTTGCTTAAACTACAAGTAAGCGCGCTATTTAGTGTATCTCTCTATTCTAAAAAAAAGTTTTTGCAGTTAATTTTGTCCCCTGAAAAACTTTTTAACTACGTGATGAAAATCTAAGATTAAGGAATCAATTCATTCAGAATCTTTCAGGAAAGACATTTAGGGCATTCAAATCTTTTACATAATTTTAAATTTTTATTTATTTTAGTTTTAAAGCACGATTTTGCAGTTAATAATGAAGAATAACCGCCGTTCACAACTGCCAATCACATGTCTGAAAACGGCAAGCTTGAAAAAGCGATTTACAAGTCTGAATTTTCTTTTTCAGAGATGCAACCAATCACAAAATAGTTAGAATTTCATTCTTCAGTTTTACAACATCTCAACTTATTTCGTATTGATATATTGATTAATCTGATTATTTGTTTTCTAAAACGTTAATTCGTAAGTTTAATCTGGTTTTAAATCTTAATTCGATTTGTTTATTTACAAGTAATGCCTAAAAAGAAAAGACCTAACATTACTAAAAAGTCGCAACTCAATGCGAAAGCTAATCGAAAGCGGGAAAAACGTAAACTTCATAGTATAGAAGAAAATAATGCTCTTTTGCTTATACAACCTAATGATGATTCAACTAACAAACAAAAAGTTAAACTAACAAAGGTTGAGCTAAAAGAGAATGTGTGTAATTGCTACACAGTCGCAACAACATCGACTTTCATTTGCCCACATCAAACCAGACCTGTAAATACAGAAAATGTGGTTGGAATGCACACTGTACCAATTCGCTTTCGCAATGTTGACAATGATATGGACCAAAATCCTAATCCACCTATTTTAAAATCAAAACAACATGAGTTTGCTGGTGATTTATCGAAATTGTTACCTATCAAAGTGGCAAAACATAGTCTTGGCAAAATGTTTTCAAAATGCAGTTATTGTGGAGCTTTGAGATTTGCTTCTGCAAAAGGGCGCTCTGTTAATTCTTGCTGCCATAATGATAACATACATATACCTCCGCTGCATGAATATCCTTTATTTTTGAAAAACTTACTTCTTTCTGATGAGCAAGAAGCAAAATTATTTAGGCAAAATATCCGTGTATACAATTAATTCCGCAAAATTAATGTTTTCATTTATAGTTATTTTGCTGAATATTATTAAAATATTTTTTTAAAAATTACCCTGTTCTTAACAATATTGCTTATTGAAAAATATTATAGTGTTTGCATATATATATATATATATATATATATATATATATATATATATATATATATATATATATATATATATATATATATATATATATATATATATATATATATATATTGAATTAAATGTGTTAAAAATATATTCATTTCTTTGGGACAAAGTCTGTATTATTGTGATTATCATTTTTTTTAAACAAGTTTCATATTAAGATTATATCTGCACATTGATGTTAATTTCTGACAATTTTGGCTCATTTGGAGAACAAATAGGACATAGAAGGAACTGTAGTCAACGAAAAAAAGTGACATTGATATTGACACACTGCTTATTCTGCATTTAAGAAAATTAATTATTTTCGATGATAACAGTTAATATTCAGTTTAATATTGAAATATATGAAATCAAAGCATTCTTGGTTTTGCGAAGCAAACCAAGCAAGAATTGCGAAGCAATTCTCCGGGGGTTGGCGAGCGTCAGCGAGCAGGGGGTGGAGCCCTCTAGTGTGAATAAAAAAAAAAGTAGATAAATTGCAATTCTTTTACTTATCGTATAGACAAAATATTTTTTTATAAATTATTATAAATTATGACAGCAATCAAATTTTTATAAATTATGACAGAGATCAATTTTTTAGAAATAAATTAATTAAGTAAACAATCAACCATCAAATGTAATATTTTCGAACCAAAATATATTCAAGATAAATAATGAATGAAACAATATAAATGTCAATTTCAAAGCTATATGAATAAATAAAAATGATTTATAAAAGCAAAAACTCAACCCGTCCTAACAAGTGGAGTTAATGTAAACATAAAAGAAGTGAAGTGAACTTTAAAGAAAACTCAAAAGTGCATTTAAATTTTTTCTTTGTGATCTTTTGTTTCCACAGAAAGGAGTTGACCTTTATCCGCTTTTTCCTGTTTTTTTACCATCCATATTTCATTCATGCGATGAAACAGTTGATAGGGTGGATCATACCATACAGTGTAGTAGTAGCTCTTATCAATTGTGGGATCCTTTTTTACAAGATTCGCCAATATATGAGATTGTTCTAACCACTCTAATTCTGTTGGTCTTCCTTCGAATATTCTAGATTCAAAACAAATAATCTCGACTCAAATATTATAGATTCAAAATAAATATTCTAGATTCAAAATAAATATTCTAGATTCAAAACAGATATTGCAGATTCAAAATACACAATTAATAAAAATTTAACATTAATAAATTGAAAAATTTACGAGAAGAACATATTAAGTTACATTTTGAACTTGACAGTGTTTTTTCAAAGATATTTCGTCACAGAAAGTTTTTAAAAAATCAAGTGTTTATAAACAGAAAACGAAACAATGAAAGCAAACAAATGTTAATTAATACCCTATGACAAAAAATCAAGCAATAAGCTCGTAATTTGTATGGATTACATTGATAGCTATTTTCAATTACTGCATAAAATTTCGCTTTAATATTCATGTTCTCATTCAATTTTCTGCCTTACGTTTTTTTGTCATAGCCTTAAAAACATTAAATAAAATTAAACATAATTTTTTAAACAATTCCAAATTAATTAGAAAATTATTGTTTCGAAATTTGAAGAAAAAAACCGTTAGAAACTGCGCAAGATATGAGCATTTAATGTATTTTTTTGATACTGCGCAAGCGTGAAAAAAAATTTAAAAATTTCTTTTCATATTTTTGAAATGAATCGCATTTGGCAATTAATGAAAAAATCGAATTCGTATATTTTAAAAATTTAAGAAGTTTCAAGCGATTTTCGAAATAGTTTTCGTACTTTAAAAAGAGGCTCAAAACGATAACGGGTTTTCCACAACTTTTTTTTATTTTTTATTATCCAATACGATTTATTAAAAATTAACTCGGCCTTATGGGAGATCATCCCTAATAAATCTATGTTTTTTTCCCATTTTTTATTTTCCATATACCATCAAATTTTGGTGCACAGATGATTTTTCTAATGTATTATTCATTTGTTACTAAATGTTATCTTGATACAAAAATTAATTTATGGAAAATCTATTGAAAAGTATATAGGCTACTCAGAAAATTGCTTGAAATTTTTTAAATTTTTAAGATATTTAAATCAGACTTTTTTTCATTAGTTGCCAAATACGATTCGATACATAAATATGAAAAGAAATTTTTAAATATTTTCTTGCGCGTGCACTGTATAAACGAAATATTTTAAATGCTCATACCTTGGGCAATTTTTAACGAATTTCTTTTTAAATTTTAAAACAATAATTTCGTAATTAAATTTAAATTGCTTCAAAAATTTAATTCAATTTTATTTAATAATTTTAAAGATATAGTAAAAAATCGTAAGACAAAAAAAATAGTTTTTTTGTAAAAATCTCCATAAGTATTTAAGCGAAGATTACGAAATTTTATGCAGTTATTGAAAATAACTGCCATAGTAATCGATACAAGTTTCAAGTTATTGCTTGATTTTCTGGCATGGGGTGTTCAAAAATAATTTTTTTGGTTATTTTTTGTCGCTCCCTTAAACTTGTGAAAGGTTGAAACCTTGCTAAGTATAAAAAATTGAATATGAAAACTTAATAAATTGAAAATGAATATGGAATAAATATAAGTGTTATGACATGTTCTGAACTATGACTTGGGTACTGTATAGCATAAAAGAAAAGTTGTTTATTGTAATTGCTCTTACGAAATACTGCTCATAGTAAATACGCAATATTGCGAACAGCTAAATGCAAAATAATAAAAAAAAAACATTATGTTTTATGATTGTGAAAAAGCTATTTTTAAATAGCCGTATATATATGACACAGATAAACTCACAGTTAGTATAATTGTCACCCTATAACATTTCAACTCTTTCAAGAGAAGAATTGGAATGCTTAGTGACAAAAGCTTCTGAGTGAAAAAAAATTTGTAATTTAAGTAAAGTGACAGCTTCTGTGTGTTATTCTTAGAAACGGGTATTAAAGTGTTTCTAAGTGGTAGAAGGGCATGTAGCAAAAAACAGTCAACGATAACCTCAGAGAATTTACGGTAGAACAGTTTAACGAGGACCGAAACCGCACACCCTTGGTCCCTACACACACTGTCACCGTATAAACTTGAAAGCTCAAATACTTTAAATTACCACTTAAAACTTTCATTGACTCGGCTCTTCAAATATTATATATATATATATATATATATATATATATATACGACTACTAATGTTCAACTCCGTAGCCTTGTAATTTTGAACCCAATCCAAAAGGCAAGGGAACTCCCGGATCAGTGCCCCCAGAGGTATGACTCTTTATGGGAACATGGGGGACTTTGTGACTCGACATTTTTAACGTGCATCAGTCACCAGTCACTACACCGGGAGTCTTCGGCCGGCTGTGATCAAACCCATGACCTCTTGGACATGGGCCCAGTGCCCTACCAAACAGGCTATCCCAGCCCAAATATAATTATTTTGATTACCTGACAGCATAACGAAGCGCTGGGTCTTTTTCAATGAAAAGAGCTCCGTCTAGTGGATAAGGTGCATTTTCGCCCAATTCGGATGGAATAAGGAAGGACATAATGAATATGGAGGCACAAGTGGCACCATGACACGGTACAATACGAGTTCGAATCGGTGTCGTTGTGTTTATTTTCATTCCTAAAATCCATAAAAAAGAAATACCATTAAATGTAAACATATTGATATTTATTTAAAATATATTATGAACAACTAAAGTAACGTTGTTTGATTATCTATAGTATATAGTAGTGCAGGAAATATAAATGTATTTCAAGTTATGCAGGTGTTTCAGAATTACTTTCCCTAATATTTATTTTTAGAATCCTTATCAAAAATAAAAAGTATGTACATGGGCTAACACAAATTAATATTTAAGAGAAAAATAGACAAAAACGCTACAGAAAGTACTAGTAATTAATAGGACTGAAGTAATTAATGTTAAAACAGTTTTAATTGAAGTTTGAAACTAGAAGTTGTTTTAATTTTTTTTTTCACTGTTTCCTTTCGCATTCAATCTAGTCTTCCCGTTTATTAAATCCACTTTTCCTTACCGTGATTTATCAAAATTTGATAGCATTTTTGTTTTACAACGATTGAATGTTGATTGACTACCCTCCATTATTTATTTTTTTTTTATTCTGTGTTTTGATAAGAATTCTAAAATACATAATAAGGGCAGTCTTAAGTGAACTCATTGCATACGATTTATTCATATTTTCATAAAATTATCTTGAATTTCAGTTCTTTTTATCTTCAACAATCAAAAACTATCAATCTTAAACGTCCATTAGCTAAAATTTCAGAAATAATAAAAACCCTTCTATTTCAGGATTCTATATTCACCATTACGTTTGAAATTAGGAATCAAAAAAAAAAATTATATATATATATACTGATTTTTGAATATATTATAAAAACTTATCACTGGTTTGATTTTTCCCCCCGCCTTATTTGTTTAGCAATATTGAATTTTGCAAATCTAACTTTATATTTACAATTAGCCATATTGAATTGCAAACTAACATTAACTTCGTATTCGCAGTGATTCCATAAAATATTAATTTTATAAAACACTTATTATAAAAACCGTGTATAATATGGATTTTATAAAACGCTTAAATATTTTATCCAGCTTTATATCGCTTCAGACCGGTTATAATTTATTATTCAAATTACATTTTCATTTATTTTAAGCTTTTTTCCATTTATGACAGCTTGTGATGGAAAAAAAATTATAACCGATTATAATTTATTTTCTAAATTACATATACAAGTATCTAGTAGACCTTTTTCCCGCTTCCGATCAACTTGTGATGAAGAAAAAATATAATCGGTTATAATTTATTTTCTAAATTACAGTTACATTATAAAGCTTTTTTCCGCTGCCGATGAAAACTTTTGGTGGTGAAAAAATATAATCGGTTATAATTTATTTTCTAAATTACAGTTACATTATAAAGCTTTTTTCCGCTGCCGATGAACTTGTGGTGGAGAAAAAATATAATCGGTTATAATTTATTTTCTAAATTAGAGTTACATTTATATAAAAACTTTTTTCCGCTTCCGATCAACTTGTGATGGAAAAAAAATATAATCGGTTATAATTTATTTTCTAAATAACAGTTTCAATTATCTAAAATTTTCTTTTTGTGGAAATGATTTAGAAAGGAGGCTTGGTTACAGATTCCCATTGAGGCCAAACAACTTTAGATAAATGTTCCCTCTTAATGGTTTGGCGAAAATTAATATCAACGGGTCTTAAAATAGTCAGATTTGGTGATTTTATAACTTTATTAAAGTTAATTAATTATTAGTTTTCATACTACACATAATTATTATGTAGACAAAATTATTAATCCTTATTTAGAACTGTTATGTAAATGAACAGTGAGGAAATTTTAAGTAAATATAGCTATTAGTATTGTATACAATTATAATATCCCCCAAAAAAAACTTCTCTTCGCAATTTTTTGTCACCTTCATAAGTAGTTCAAAATTTAGAGTATATATATAATTTGTGACAAAAAGTTTCTTCCGTGGTATGGCAATCTCTTTAGGAATTTTTTTTGTATATCGATTTTACCTTTAGCATTGTGCCCCTGTACGAATGCAAACAGTTTTTTATACATCTCGTTATTGGCTTCCGTCAATGATGATCCTTCAGCAGTAGTACTAATCCACGTTGTGGGAGGAAGTTGTCTTTCTTCATAACCCTGAATGATAGAAGATCACAAGATTAGTTTTAACTTTAAATTGCAAAGGTGTTCTCAAAGCACCGTTAGTAACATGAAGTCATTTTGCAAATTTTCGGGTCGTAGCTTTTTACGCAGTTTAACTATTTAAATTAAGTATGTTTCTCGGAAGGAAAAAGCGACATACATTGAACTTAAGTTAAAAGTTCGAATGATTTTCTTTTAATGCGAAAATTATTTAGAACGCATCTCATACTGCCTAATTAATTAATTTTAATATCCAAGCTCGTCAAGTTGGTCACCAAATTATAACGCGAAGTGCTAAGAGGATGCTGTAGAGAGAGAGAATCTGTTCGTGACAAATTCTGTTTTAACGACACTAAAAATTTCATATTTTAAGTGCAGAAAAAAGTGAGTTCACACAAACCTAGAGTAAGCCATGAAATTTCAAATATTGAAAATAAATTTTTAATATATCAAAATGCAAACAAATTATGAAAGGATTGCTCAGGATTTCGTAATAGAGAAGTAATCCTGCAATCATTTGTTTGCATTTTGATAATTTGCGAAACTTTATTTCAGCATTTGAAACCTCGTGGTTTATTTACGGTTAAAAAGAACTCACTTTTTTCTAAGCAGAGTTTTTAATCCCTCTTATAGTTAAAACAGAATTTGTCATAAAATGTTTCTCTCCTCATTTTGATGTTACGTAGATGATATTGGAACCATTAAAACCTTATCGAAGCCATATTTTCAATTCATATTATCAGTTTAATTTGCAAAAAATTGCACTGTTTAAATTAAAACATATCACGACGAATATATTTTAATTCTTCTACATTCTTTTCTGTTTTTAATCACCAAAAAGTTCTTTTCACTACATCTGTTAACATTTTAAAAATAGTGCATATTTTTCGTGAAAAAAGTGACGAGCGAAAATTTCTGTCTGTCTATTTCCAGGACTCTGGACGACCCCTCACCTGAGGGTCAATGGGTGAGGGACACGAAAAGTGTCGTTCCCCTATTCGTGGGGGAGGAAAGAGTTAGAAGAGAAGGACTCTCTTCTGAGAAATTAGATTAATTATGGACAGGAGATTGAGTAAATATAGATGAAGACGAAGGGAGTAATGTGGCTCCAGGAACTGTGCTTTTATTTGATTTTAAAATTTGTATATTTGCAAATATTTATTAGCTAAATAATCCAGAATCTAAAATAATTCTTTATACACGATAACTCCTCGCCATCGTTCAAGTGTACCAAAACCTAGCAGCAAATAACACCGTTTCACAAAGATGATATCAAAACTGTTATCTCCAAAACGGAAATTGTCATGGTCAGCTATAAGTTTATTTCAATTACAAATTTAAGGTCTATTAAATAGAAAAAATGTCACCTCTCACCTGACGCTACAGCTGCATCTGTGCTAGAGATAGTAGCTAAAAGAACCAGTCATTGCAAAATATCTCATACAGTTCAGTGTAAAAAATATAAATGGTATACATTTAGTAACCGACGCACGGAAAAAATTACTCGAAGACGAGATATCTCGTTCATAATGATTGTTATGTCCAAAGTTTAATGCAGTTTTAACTGACAGGCAATTTGGAGCGCTAAGTGGAAGAAGATCCAACAAAATATTTTTAAAAATGTGAGATTTTTTTGAAGGATCTAGCTTTGTCTTATTTAACTATAAGACATTGCTTAATTTTGATAAATCATTAAATTCCTAGTGGACATTTCCATAGTAGAGGAAGGTTCCAAGGGCATTTGTCAATTTTATTTTATTTTACTTCATAACTGTCGTTGAACAGCCGACCGAATTTTTATGGGTTTACGACTACTAATGTTCAACTCCATGGCCTTATAATTTTGAACCCAATCCAGAAGAACAAGGAAACTCTTGGATTGAGTATTGGGAAAATTTGCGTTACATGGAGAGGAAGACCACGAGAACCTCCCACGGTTAGTCTGACGGCAAGGGGACTCTAACCCATGAATCGTCTACCACTGAGGATATTTCAAGTCAGCACAGGTCGGATGCGAAATTCGTATCGACTGGGATTCGAACCCGGTTCACCTCATTGGAAGGTGAACACTCTTTCCCCTGAGCCATCGCGGCTCGCATTTTGCAATTTGAGAAATAACCATAGAAAACCGTCCCTTAATCCTTTTGTTGCAGCAGTTGGCCCCTGCTGAAGTGACATCACAGATTTATGCACCACGCCACGAAGTGTGAAAATGGCATGTTAAGAATTCTTATTATATTTTACTTTAGTACCTAGGAAATACCTCACTTCTAAATATTACATACAAAACAAACATTTCGTGGTTTTAATCTAATACATGTAAATAGAATAATGTAATGTAAATAGAATATTGAACTATAGGTGAATGGAGTATTTCTCATAGGCAAATTGGCTAATATTCTATTCACCGCTCCAATCTACTTGTTTGGAGTGGTTACCAAACAGTATCATGCTGACGCCGGCTAATTACGGCGATCGTACAAACTGTGCAGCACGATGATGCCGGCTAAAAGGGGTGAACTCAAGGACTCAAACAATTAGACTACAGCCAATTCATTAGACGCATTATAAGATTCTATGTTAAATCTTATTTATCAGGTGATACTATACAGCTTTATTGTTTTTACGAAATTGTTTGCACTTGCTTGCGTTCGATATCAATTGGTTAAATGAGACGATTTATAATATAAATTCAACGATTGTATAAATTAGACGATATATTATATAAATATAGAATTTTTATTATATCAGGTATTATATTAGTATATTATAATAATTAGATCAAATTATTAGACGCACTGTAGTGATTTAATATTTACGTGTTTTGCATGAGTTTATATGCAATACTTTTATATTTAAACATACATGTAATGGGTTTTTATTCAGGAGTTTTTTTATATACTTCCCATTTGTATTTATTTTTAACGTATTGCGGTACAATGTCAACCAATTGAGACACGAACATAAACAAGTGTAAACCAGTTTCAGCCTGCGTAAAAACAATAAAGCTGTATAGTATCATCTGATAATTCAGATTTTACACAGAATCTTAGAGTGCGTCTAATAATTTCGCCAGGGACTGTGGATCGAATATATTTTTAGATAGAAATTTAATTGAAAACAGGCAACAACAACAAAAATAGAAGAAGACAAAGGATGAACGTAATCCCCTTATGCCAACGCATAAATTTTACGGCTAATTTACTCAAGTTTACTAAATTATGACTTTGAACACTCTTTTAATCCCTTCTTGATTTATATAATATATAGTCAAATTCTTCTTCCATAACAAAAAACATACATTTCTTAATTTGCTGAATAAGTTTTGCGGGAAAAAAATGTAAAAAATCATTTTAATCATAGCAAAAAATAATTTATAAGGTTTAAATATTAAAAGCTTACTAATTATTGTATTAAAAAATGTAGATCTAATTAAAAATCGTAAAATAAAATATTTTCTTTCACTTATCACTACTATTTAAAGATAAATAAACAAAGTTTGTTTTAATTAGCTTAAACTTATTGAAATAAATAAAGATCAAAGTATTCAGTTAATTATTATATTCTAATTCAACCAGTGAAATAATTATTAACGCAAAAAATTTACTAAATTTTATTAATTATATTTTCAAAAAGTTAATTGAATTATTTGTTTCCAGAGCTTTGGGACAAAAGTTCTAATCTCTATATCTTTGCAAACACGCATTATAATTTAAAAACGCATTTGTTTGAATATTTTAACTTTTTTATAACAAATCTAATTTGTTCTCCTCTAATTTACGAACCAAAAATATTCGCTTTAATTAATAAAGTGACATTTTATCCAACAGAATGATAATATCAATACAGCTTGAGATAAAAACAAATCATTATTGTTTTCAGCTATGCAGGATAAGGATTTGTGCTTTAATTTGAATTAAGCCTTCTTTTTTCTATTTCAAAATTTATTTTGAAAATGGAAGCTTGAATATTGATTTAACTTCAGGGTTTGTTTAATCACGCATTCAAACTCTAAAACAAGAAAAACTTTCAAAATGCTGTTGCTTTAGATGTAACGAGTTTTACAACCTTTTGAAGTATTGTTTTCTTTTTTTTAAAAAATTGCTTTTTAAACAATGTTCCATAACAATGTTACTTTTATTTCAGATTGTCTGCAGGGCAAGAGAAAAAAAACTTAAGTAGCTGTTTACCTGCTGTCGACTAATAACTTGATATTCAATACACTCGACACCTCTTCTTGAGCATGCGCAGAAACATCTATTAATCTGGAAAAAATGGCAAAATAAAATAAAGATGTATTGCGGTAAGTGGTTTTACATAAAAGCTTAGAGAAATTTAGTTTTTTTTTTTTTTTTTTTTTAATATATCGTAACTATTTCTATGGGAACTTGTGAAAATTGTTTCTTTGTATTTTAATCCTTGAAGTTTGTCAGTTTAAAAAGATTAAATGGGTTTTGAAGATTTTTTGTAAACGATATCGAAAAGTTTCAACTTTAGTCAAGAGTTTGTTTTTGTTCTCTCAAAAATTCACAGCTCAATACTTTACTTAGTATCATGATGATTAGTTATTCCGAAAAATAACTTGATTGAAAAAAATTCTATTCTCTTTTAAAAATAAAGAAAATAAACGAATAATATATTCGATTTTTTTTTTTTTAGTAGGAAAAAAAAAATAATCAAAATGACGGTTCGAAGTTATAATGGCAACCATTGTCAATAGTCCAAAGCAATGATTCCCAACACAGTTTGGTTCGTTACTCTTTCACTGTG
Organism: Parasteatoda lunata; assembly: GCA_949128135.1. Lineage (NCBI taxonomy): Eukaryota > Metazoa > Arthropoda > Arachnida > Araneae > Theridiidae > Parasteatoda > Parasteatoda lunata. Next base: position 32,231,633 of record OX421974.1, on the reverse strand, counting down.
GTTTGCGTTTTGATGGTGTTTTCAATATAAATGTAAACAACAACAATCTCCAGCTCTTGACCTGCTCTACTTCCGATTAGAAAGTATACAGTTGCCTACTATACAGCTTATTCTGCAAGGCGATAATTTCTAACATATATTTTTTTAATGAAAGAAATATATTTTTTTTAATTTCTGAGCTCAAATCTACTGTATTTCATAAGATATTAATGATATTAGATAATTCTGGTGAGTGTTTCGATTGGTAAGTTTTTTAAATGATATCAAAAAGGGCTTACCTGTGATTTCTTACTGCTATAAAAAAAAAAGAATATGATTTATCTGAATTCCAAATATATCAAGAAATGGGACTATGCAGTTTATTATCTTAATTCGATTTATATTGATTTATGATTGATAATTGACATTTTAGGAACAAAATCGATTAGCTTTGATTTTAATGGTAACCAAACATATAACTGAATTTTTTTTTAATAATCTCATTAAAAATATAAATAATATTTTCTTTAAAACTTATACTTCTTTAAAATCACGCCATCTATCGACGAAAAGTTTTAGAAACTGAAAAGTGAATTAAAAGTAAAAATTAGCTTTAGTTATTTATTGATGTATTGTTAATAAAAAGGTGACATGGTTGCTAGATTTATAAAAAACTATCTTATCCGATTTGACCTCTTTTTACTTGTTTATCTTGTTCGTTCTTGTTGCAAGCCGTGCACCATCATATGTTAGTGTTAGCTCATTACTCGAACAGCAAGATAAGTTTATTTTACAAATTATTATTTAGATTTAAATTTCGAAGTTGCTACATTGTTGACAAGGAAAGAAGTGTTTTATAAAGATTCTTCTTTTTTTCAAATGACGATTCTTGCGTCTTGAAATGACAGGTCTTCAAATGAAGATTATTTATTTTTAACGCAAATAATAAATCAGATTACAAATACACCTGTACAAAAATACTACTCAAGAGAGTTTCAAAACTCAATGATCACGTAGCGAGACAAATGGTTTCAAGATACACCAGAAACAGTAACCCGGAAGTATAGGCAGTAAAGAGCTTGCAGCGCTTCCTAGTGTAGAAAACACCATCCATACGAATCTAAACAAAAACAAATCTCTAGCTCCTCTTTGTCTCAACTTCTGGTTAAAACGTTTACTGTGGCTTACAATAGCTTGAAGTGTGAGAGATAATTTTGTTTTCAATAAAATAAATAAATAATAAAATTTCTGAGCTCAAATCAGCCACATTTTATAAGATATTATTGATATTAAATAATTCTAGAGTTTGAAGGGAAAATTTATTTTAGTTTTTCAAAGATATATTATTATGAAAAGGCAATATGGTTGCTATGTTTAGAAAGAACTCTTTTTTTCTTCTGCAGTCCCGATTTGCTTTTTTTTTTACTTCGCTTTTGACTACTATTTTTTCTTGTTAAAAGCAATGCACTGTGCATAAGTTAGTTTAGTTAGAGTAACTAGACAAAATTTATTTTGCAAATTATCATTTAGATATAAATTTCGCAGTAAGTTCATAGTTGACAAAGTAATAAGTGTTTTATAACGATTTTTATTCTAATATTGAGTTTCTTACCTCTCAAATCGCCTGTTTTCTAGCTTTACTCTATTTTTATTTTTTATCATATAATTACATGTACTGTCTTCACTATTTTCTGTCTTTTCATTATTTGCTGTGTTTAGTATTATTGTTCAAAGCGATACTGGTGATAGCTTTCTTCTTTGCTGGTTGTTGGATGCATGAAATAGTGCTGAAAATTTCCAATGCAAGTCACTTTCAATGTTTCGGATTTTAAAAGCATAATTTGGTAAGATAAATAAACATTAGTAAAAACACTGCCCTGATCGCAGTTTCCACAACTCTTTGAAAAGAGTTGCCCATTGAAAAGTTAATTTTGTGGCTGATTCCTGAACAAATATGTCTTTAGCGTGAAAATCCATTGTAAGTGCAAGAAATTCATTTTGTCAAAGCATCCAGAGCTTTCAAACAGCAACAGATCCTGATGGATTTTGTACTAAAACATAGAAAAGCAGACAAGCACTTCATAGATTACATTTTCCAAAGATTCAGTGGGTTTCGTAGAAAAAAGCAAGTGTAATCAAACTGACCTCATTTCCTCTTTGAAATAGTGAAATTCTTCTCAGAGAGGGAATCTTTCTTAATTGAAAACCATTGGTCTAAATCCTTTATCAAAAAAGATCAAATTTTCTGGTTTTTCAAAATTTTCACGCTACCGCCATATTACCGAACCACTATTTATTTTTTTTATAAAGATCTCATCTTAAATTGTGAAATATTTATGTACTACAATCAAGTAATCTGGCATTGGCATTATTGTGGTTCAATATGACATCATACAGAAAATAAAATAAACCTAAGTGATTTTATGTTTCAAAAGGTTCGAATTATTTTAAGAGTAGATTCGAGTACATCATCAAAATTTTATGAAATGCTATTTCTAAAAATGCTGATAATCTACGCTGAATGGATTATAACCCTAAAACAATATATTTCCAGCACTGGATAGAGTTCAGCTAAGTTCTTGGGTAGAGTTCAATTGCTATAAAAATTACTGGCTGAAAAATAGTTCATAATTTTATCCAAAATTTACATAATGGCTCTAAGGGGAATTTGTGTAGAGTGTTGTATATCTTTCCCAATAAAAATTTTTGATGGTTTTCCATTGATGGACCAACATAATCTTGATGGTGACCATCAACCATTCCATCATGAACCATTATATTTTTTGATGGTAATCAACATAAGTAACCATCACCTCAATGTAGGAATTCGAAATCATTTATAATGGTCCAACATGAAAAAACCTACATTGTTCTGATGGTATATTCCAGAGAACCAACAAGAATTCCCATTAAACCATCATGGAAATACATAGTTGAAACCATCACGAACCATCATGGAATGTTGGTCTATGAGAATCAAACTTCTCTTGACGGTTAACCATCAAAGTAGCATTTTCCATCACAGAGTGCTGGAAGTTTGTTGGAATATCAAAAATTATGAACACGTAATGGAAAATATTTGATGATGGTGACAATCACGAATCACACTGAAACCAACATGAGCCTTCAAAATTTTTGATGGGACCATCAAGAATTTTGACTTGAGTTTTAAGGTATCCAGCATTGAATTTAAAATTGATGGTTAGAGTCCAATCAATATGCATTTAGCTTTGTGGCTGCTGGATGATAGTAATTGGTACAGTGTGCTGAAAAAATATAAAACCCTGAATAAATTTTGATCTAATGATCGGTTTTTCAAGTACTAGAACTCAATCTTAATGACATATGTGGGAGACACCAAATACTCTAACTAATTAGTACAGAGGATTTTTTAAGTAACGCTGAAAAGGTTGTAGATTTAAATTCGATTTCTCGAAAACTTTTCGATCGATTTCGTTCAAATTTTGTATTTATTAAAATTATTAAAATATTTATTGAAATGCTTTTTTTGGGGGGGAAATTATGTTTGAATAAATGAATTTTATTGTTGTGTGCAAAAATTTTTCAATTTGATCAAAAAGTTCCCGGGATAAGGCGAAATGTACAAAAAGTAAAATTAACATTAAGGAGTCCAAACATTCGACCGTTCTCCTGAGCAAACTGTTAAGAGGATATCCCCCAGATTGCTTTTTATGAGTATTTAAATTTTTCTGTCACTATTATTTTAAAATATTAATTTAATCAGCACACTTTTGTTTAAGTTATGAAACTTGTTGAACCGTAATATCGATCAAATGTGCTACCACATTAATATGGGGTTTTGAACCAGGTTGCATCAAGACTCAGGTACTTTTTTTAATTTTATTAAATGATACTATGGTTCAATTTGAAAGTAAAGAGGGTTCAATTTAACCATTTTTTGATTGTTTTAACCAATTAACACCGTATTATGGAGAAAAAGAGCGATGTTATGGTTCAACGTTGAACCAATCTTTTGAAAGAATAAGATTGAACTAAATATTTAGGTTAGTTTTATTTACAAGTGATACATGAAGATACATTTACATTTAGTTAGATTAGATTTAGTTACATTAGATGATACATTTTAGTTTAAAATTTTTTATTTTGCTATTAAATACCGGCAGTTACAGTCAGGAAACTTTACATTAAAAGGATTCGATGCAATAAATACATACTCCTAGTTAATTAGTAGTCTAATAAATGCCAAAATGTAGTAAGGATCCACTTTTTTTCGAGTCATATACTCATTTTTTAAACTTTTTAAGTGGTTCTGGTTGAAAATAGATTCTTTCCGATATAATGAGAGTTGTTATTGGTTTTCTAAAGATTTCATCAATAAATCTGGCTAATAGTGATGATAAATTCCTCAAATAACCTCAATATCATTCATTATACCAGTCTCTTTGTATTAATATTCATGGTTAGTTGGTAGATATAAGTTAATTATAATAATAATATTTTACCAGAGCGGCTATTATCATTAAACTTCCAACTCCCAGATGCGTCATAGTGGAATCGCTAAATCTGAAACATAAATACTTTTTCAGAACATTTCAAACAGCAAAATAAATAAATAAAAAATATATCACTCCTAAATCAAATTCCATTTGAGTGAGTGAGCTAACAATGATTGTTAGGTCATTCTGACGTTATCCGCCTCGAAAACTTATCAAACAACTGTATTATCAGGCATTACTTCGGTTTCTATTACAACTCTCTATACATAATAATTAAAAAGCAAAAATGTGCGAGCTTTTTAAAGAGAATCGAATCTTTTTTATTGTATTAATTACAAGGGTCATTAATATTATCATTTTTATAACTAATTATTATCTAAATATATATTTAGATCCACGATGGCTCAGGGATAGAGCGTTCGCCTTCCAATGCGGCGAACCAGGTTCGAATCCCAGTCGATACGAATTTCGCATCCGACTTGCACCGCCAACAGTGCTGACGAAAATTATCCTCAGTGGTAGACTGATCATGGGTGAGAGTCTCCTTATAATCAGGCTAACCGTGGGATGTTTTCGTGGTCTTCCTCTCCGTGTAACGCAAATGCGGGTTAGTTCCATCAAAAAGTCCTCCACGAAGGCAAATTTCTTCCAATACTCGATCCAGGAGTTCTCTTGTCTTCTGGATTGGGTTCAAAATCACTAGGCTAGTTGAACATAAGTAGTCGTAAACCCATAAAATTGGGTCGGCTGTGCAACGACGATTATAATATAAAATAAATACATAGTTAAACTAAAAAAAAATATGTTTGTTTATTGAAATTAATCGGTACTTTGGGATTTCCTCATCGTTCATTTTCGTACTTTAGAATTATCCCGTCGATCTTTTTCGCCAAACCCGATATTATTGCCAAAAGGTAGCTTTTGCTCCAAGGACAGAACATTTCATTATATTTACTGTGTAATCCTTGACTACGCCAGTTAGTTTAATTTTACGTGTTGAAATAAACAGTTTTTTTTTATTTTATTTTATTTTAACCCATTCATTAGCTTCAAACAATATACTAATCAAATTTTTTTACCATCTAGCTGTTGCCCGATATGTAGCATTTTGATTTGAATTTTTTAAGATGTCCACAAAATTTTCAATGTTCTTTATGCATTGAATTTTGGTAGTAATTTAAAATCTGCCCAGCAGCCATTAAATCAGACAAACCACTATAAGTATGAGTTCGGGATATTTCAGTATAGCAAGAATTAATTAAAATAATTTCCATTTCTGTCGTGTGGCTTGAGATAATATTGAAAAATAATTCTAATGTCCCATTACGATGCTGTACTACTTCCTCACCCACTTCTCGAGCGATAATTTGAGTTACGTATAATATCTATGCATGCTATTGCTCGAAGAGTAAGCTCCACAATCAATAATTGGGTATTTTCACTTCCAGAAGAAGAATATCATGATACCCACACATATGACCTATGACGCCTAAGCCAGCTGATTGCTTATAAGCAAAATGGCGTGTTAAAATTTAGTTAAGTTTTTCCAGGGGAGTTAGAATGTTAATTAACGTGAAGTTAATGAAATATAGCTACGTATTACTTATGGAATTTGTTGAAGTATAATTACTTCTCGTCTACATCTTTTATTTAACTTAGATTTATTATTTGTTTAAGTATTTTATTCTTACCATGATATATTTTTGTTTTGAGTACCTGGCAAGTTCGATGCATAATTAGTTAGTATTGTAGTGAAACTTCTTATGCGACTTTCAACAAGGTTGCGTTAAACGTTTAACGCTACCGTTGTCATGGAAACTATATTTCTCTTTACGTTCGTTGAGCGCACGAGGTAAGAGAAAAACATAGTAGTTAATATTGGCGTTAAAGAAAACAAAGCGATATTTTTTTTAAATTCGCCAAGAATATCTTACTGAAATTTAGAACATTTAGAAATAAGCTGATTTCTTATTATAATTTTTTTTTAAATATATTTTATTATTAATATTTTTTTAACTAAGCGAAAAAAAAATTTCATAAAACAAAGTATTGTATTAAAAAAGTTAATAAGTATATTTTTTTTTATTAAATACAATTAAAAAAATACTTTGATGCACATAGTTACTCTGCTTTAGATACTTATTTTTCTATGTTTTTTTATTATTTTTGTCTGTTTTTATTTTATAAGTGAAACTTCTAATGCGACTTCCAACAAGGATGCGTTAAACGTTTAACGCTACCATGGAGGGGGTATGAAAGCATTGTTGCGTTAAACGTTCAACGCTCCTGGGGAGGGGGAATAGAAAGAGACAGAGCGAGAGTGAATGCGTGGCACTCGAACGCATGCGCGTAGAGAATGATAATTAAAAGATGCGATCAATTGTGAATTGTAAGCAATGTTAATAAAGTTTGTCTTAAAGAAACAATATGATTTCACTAAAAATCGATTTCTACCCCTTCCCATTTTCATTTCCACATTACGAAGTTTCACTTCTTCCGCGCGGAGGGACTCCACGCACTATTTTTTGTTTTACATATCTCCATGCTGTCTTTGTGTTAAGTAAGAAATATATAGTGAAGGAATTAAAATTATTTATGAAAGAATCTTTGTGAAGGAATATGAAATGTGTCACCTAAGAGAATTGATAATAGACGGGATAACTCGAAATAAGAGTTTTTATTTTATTTTATAACCGTCGTTGAACAGCCGACCCAATTTCATGGGTTTACGACTACTAATGTTCAACTCCGTAGCCTTGTAATTTTGAACCAATCCAGAAGACAAGGAAACTCCTGGATCAGTACCCCCAGAGGTATTGATTTGTTATGGGAACATGGAGGACTTTGAGACTCGACAGATTTAACGTGCATCAGTCACCATTTACTACACGGGGAGTCTTCGGCCGGCGAGGATCGAACCCACGACCTCTTGGACATGGGCCCAGCGCCCTACCGACCAGGCTATCACTTGCGTATGTTGCCACACTACGCCAACGTGTATGTTTAAAATTTTTACAATCATTTTAGAGAAGATTTAAAAAAATATAAATAATAACTTCGTAACTGATTTTTTTTTATATAAAAATACAAAATTATTCTAAATAAATACTTAGCATATAAGTAACTGTTCAACACAAATTATTACTTAAGACAGCCAAAAAAACAAATAGAATTAAACATTTATCATATGAATAATTTTAAACACTACTCAAATTTTTGCTTAAGAGAACATAACAAGATGAATAATAAATATAGTGTTGTAAATAGATGAAGAAATAACCGAATGTATGATGCCACATAATAGAAATATATATAGATAATACAACTGTATGGTAAAAGTACAAAAATGTACGGGTTTTTAATGGGTCCCTTATTCCTCAATTTATATCCTACCCTGTTTTGCTTAATATACCATAGTTGGTCAATATTAAACTACTAATCAATGATTATTAATAATATCAAAATAAGCCTTTTAAAGTAAAATTTGAGTTGCATTAAGAATTAATTTATTGAATGAATTAAATGTAATTTTCTTCGATCGTCAACTTAATAACACGCCTTTTAAGAAAAGAATGCCTGCTTATTAACCGGTTCTAGTAAATTTCAAGAACCACCACCTAAAATGGGATAAAATAACAGCTTTTTTTTTTTTTTTTTTTAGCCTAAAATTAGACAATTATTCAACCATCTCAAACAGTTCCAAACCGTAGTTGCATATGAATTTTTTTTGAACAGCAGACACTAAATTCTTGTTCATTTGCCCTCGAATATGGAGGAAGTGTTGCTCTTTAAGTTTACCCGGTGAGCACCTGTGAACCTTAGTCGCGGAGCAATATTACCCACGCAGATGCAAGTTCATAGGGTGAGCCACATTCGCAGAGAACAACACAGAGAAATAAATCAATGACCTCACCGGGATACGAACCCGCAACCATTTGCTCCGCAGTCCGGCACGCTTACCGCTCAGCGACCTGGATGGTTTTGCATAAGAACTAAATAAATTATAAATAAACTGATAATATAAATATGGGAAGGGAAATGAAATAATTACATTAAAATTATAATTAATACTGAAAATTGGGCTAACAGAAAAGACAGGGAAAAAAAGAAAGATTTTATGTTTTAAAATACAAAATTAAGGAGATAACATTAATAAATGAATATTAGAAAAACAAATTAGTCAAAGAATTCGAAAAAAAACTGATGTTTTATTGATGCAAGAAAAGAAACTGATATTAAAATTATTATGTATATATATGTACATATGTAATATAAAATATATTATGTATCAATATATATATATATATATATATATTAGATGCCTCGGTTGGTTTAGATGAAAAAGGAAGAAATTTAATTGAATTATACATTGCAAATTATTTAAAAACTAAATATATTTTAATAACAAAAGTGCTCAAAATTTATTAATATTGAGTATACTTTAATATTAATCATATCCAAACTATTTATGAAAGCATAACTATAATTAGAATAAACAATCAGATGAAAACAACTACCTACTTCTTAAAAACAGAACCGAAACACGTTGAATTGAAGAGACTATCGGGGTCTTCCGGTTAACGAAACGGTCTGCAAGAATAAAGAACCAGCGCTTGCATAACTGGCCATTTTATATTAGAGCAAAGTGACTGCTAAGGTCAGACTAAACTTTTTCTTACCTGTAACCGTCGACCTTACGAAAGGGGCATCGCAGAAATAAGTTCACGAGACTGTTTTAGAGGTCATCGTGAAGAAGAAGAGCCGAATCTTCCGTGACAATAAAACGCTCAATTTCCGAAGTCCAATTAAAACAATCGTAAATTTTTGACTACGGGATGGTATTTTTATTCTTATTTCGAAATGAGTACCCGTTTTAGAATATTTTATGAAGAAGACCTCCTAAACTTTGCAACTCACATCGAAGAGTTCAGACATGGACTCCTTCTTTTTATTTTTTTAATAACAGGGTCTGTTGATTTAAAGTAGGGGTCGACCTTCAACAGGTGTCCGCAAGCTGGTAGTATTCCACCGGTGATATTTCATTGTACCACTGAATTATATAATTCTGTTGAAAACATTTATGAAAGGCTTTGAATGCATTGTATACAATGACAAATACAGACTGACACGGAATGAAATATGATTATTGCATACTTTTAAGAAGAGGTATTATGATTTCTTTGAATTGGTTGAAAGTAGCTTTTGGAAACAACAAATACACGGTAAAAAGATTTCACATGAAATTACGATAAAAGTACCGGCACTCAGAAGGCTGGTACTTTTGGCCATAAAATCCATTTTTACACTAAAATTTTAAGGATCCAAAAATATGATATACCGTAAATTTCAAACAGTAATATTGACTGTAAAATCACTGAATCACTGTAATTAAATAAATATTACTGTAAAAATTACGGAATAAAATTTTACGGCCAAACTGATTTTATCAATATAGTACCCAGAGTGCCAGTACTATTTACTGCAATTTGATACGGAAATTTTTACAGTGTAGGTTCATATTTTATTTTGATTTCTTTAAAAAAAATGGTAATAGACTGTGTAATAATTCATAATAACCGTATTAGACATCATAATATTCTGCTACGGATATGTGAACCATTGCCCGGTATTCTCTGCTCTCTAATGTGATTTTATTTTTATTTATTATCTGGTATACAATTGGGTACTCGCACTTCAAAAAGAAGAAGACCTCCCATACCCACACATGTAACCTATGACGTCAGCGCCAGCTTATCTTTATCAGCAAAATAGCTTATTAAAGTTGAGCTAAGTTTCTCTTCATAAGTTAGAATGCTAATTAACGATAAATTAATTAAATACAAAGGCGTATCGCACATCAAATTAGTTGAAATATAATTTTTTTCTCCTCCACTTCTTTTACTTAATTTAGATTTATTATTTGTTTATGTATTTTATTGTAACCGTGATATATTTTTGTTTTGTATACCTGGCAACTTCGGTGCATAATTAGTTTGTTTATGTTCCATATGGCTTCGTGCCTGTCTTTGTGTTAAGTCTCTCAATAAATATATAGTGAAAGAATTGCAATCTTTGAGAAAGAATGTTTGTGAAAAAATTTATAATATGTCACTTAAGTGAATTGATACTTGACGGGCTTGGCTTTCTCGAAATAGAATGGAAAGAACAATTGTTAATGTAAACAAATGCTACGTTTTAACAACTAACCGCTATCGAGATACCTTCACTACGTCACTTGTAGATATTCCATTGGTCATTGACTTACATCTTACACTGTTTTTATCTTTAGAGTTTAAGTTCTAATATCTGATGATCCCTACACTGATATTTTACCGAATCGGATACTACCAATAATTCTGTTGAAGTACACGGAAGCTGAAAACAAAATAACCACGATAAAGTAAAAATTGCGATTCACGAAAGAAATAATTTATTGAATAAAGGTAATCTTATTTTCCTTTGATCGTCTTCGCAATAATATAATTTTTTTAAAAAAAAAAAAAAAGAGAATACAAAAAAATAATAATGCACTGTTATTAATAATTTTTCAAGGTTTTTGTATTTCCCAACCCCTATTATGGATGTTGAAAGCTTTCAGAAATGCATTATTTAATAAAAAAAGTCTTCAACTTTACTTTTAAAAATTTAATAACCATTTGAAAAACAGATTTTTTTTAACATGGTGCGTTTTTATATAGTTGCTCAAATATAATTGTTTAGTACAAAATTTATTTAGCAGAAAAATTTATACAAATTCAAATAATGTGAGCATAAAACAAATGAAACATAATGAATAACTTTTGATCTAAAGATCGAATTTTTACATACTATAACTTAAGCTTAGAAGTTCGTGAAGATGACCTCAAATATGATAATTAATTACAGGCGATACTTTAATATATTTTTATCAGGCATTTTCTCTGAATAAACATAATTTTTTTAGACGGATTACAATTTCTGAACCCGAAAAATAAAGGATTGCTTCAAACTTTTTGCACACAATTACAAAATTCGTTTATCCAACGATAACTTTCATGCAAAAATTAATTTTAACAATTATTTATTGTTTTTTATTATAATAGTAGAAACAATTTTGAGTTGTAAGATTCATAAATTCTTCTATCATTTTAAAGAATGTAATTTTATATAGCAAAATACAAAATTTGAACGAAATCATCCGAATAATACCACAGAAATCGAATTTTAAAAATCAAATTTTTCTCCGTCGAAAAAAAAAGGTGTTTATTCAGGAAAATTATTTTTTCTGTAAGCGCGCCTGAAATTACTAATTAGTATATTTGACGTCACCCCCTTTATTATATTTATTTATTTTCAATTATTTTTAATTTATATTTCAGCATTTTGTACTCTAATCTTTTATAAAAATATTCAATTATAATATGTTTTTTTTAAAAAAAAAGGAAGAGTTTTTATCCTTTTCGTTTTCTAATTATTTTGAGTAAAAACTATTTTTTTAATATTTTTGAAATTAATTATTTAAATGTTTTCGATTTTAATAAATGAGATTAATATGTTTGCAACTTAATGACATTTATTCTACAATATTCTTTCTATAAAAAACAATTCTCACAACAATGGAATTTTTGTAGCATCTAAGCATCATCATTTTGTGTTGCATTTATGTTAATTTTATGTTTTACTTTTTTCTTCTTTTGAATGAAATTTAAAAAATGTCGAAACAAAACAAATCGAAACAAAAATAGAATAATCTATTTAAAGAAAAAAATAATACATATTTTATGTTTTATTTGTACAGCTTATTACTGTAAACATATAAATATATAGATGGATGATACCAAACAAAATTATATCATTATTTTTTATTAGATATTAACGTTTTTCTTTCTTTTTTTTTTATTTCTATAGAACTAGAAAATATAAAGGGATAAGTTAGTAAGGATTTTATAACAATTCAAATTTTCTGGTTGAAAAAGTATTTACAATTGGACGTAAGTATAGAGTATAGAGCGTTCCATTGGTGAGTTTTTAAATATGGACATATGTATATGGGTGATTCTCACGAAATATGACAATTCACTGTGTCCCTTGCTCCAAGATCTAATACTATAATACTAAAAGAACTTTTTTTTTTAAAAATTAATAAATAGCATTGCTTTTAGCAATTTAAAATACATTTGTACTAGCATTGACTGTTTTGCATAGTTAAAAAATTTATTTGAACTTCAAAATGTCATTTTCCTGGCATGTCCCAAACAATGTTTCCAATAATAACTAGCTTCAAAACTTCCTATAAATTTTTCAATATCTTTTTTTTTTTATCTCAACCGGTGTAAGCATTTCTAGAATATACGCAGAAGGTATTATTTACAAAAACTTCGTTTAAATTAATTTTTTCTGTTCAATAATTTTGTTCAATAATTCTAATTCAATAATTTGTTTGTCCCAAGAAAATCTGTCATTTTCCTGACTACTTTTATTTAGTGGTTTATAACCAAAATAGATAGAGCCAGCAATCAATATCTTATGTTAATAGATTGATTAGATACCTACCTATATGAACATGTCTTGTTGCATAAATAAAGAACCAATTTTCTGGTTCAAAATCTATTTCAAAAAATTTTTCATGGTAAGTAGGTTTTTGTGTTGTCATTTTCTTAGCTTCTTGAAACCATTAATAACATAAACTACATAGATTTATCTGAGTTATTTTAAGAAATCCTGTTGTTTTCTACAGAATATAAACGTCTTAGGCCAAAATATTTAATTAAAGTAAAGTTATATGCTATAAAATGGCGAATTTGTCATTATCCTGGCTGTCATTTTCCTGGCTTATGAATGCCAAACTGCTAATACTGTAAGGAAGGAAAGCAAATATTAACCTAATACCAAGTTTATGTATGATTGTAATATGCTTGGATGTAATCAAAGTTATTTATTTATTTAATGATTGATTATTATCCACAATTTTATTCTGTACATATCAGCAACAAAAATTTTTTTGATTCCTTCTACAGTGGATAAAAAAAGATAATTTAAGCAATTTATGGTCCATCTAACATAAAGGCTTAAGTTGAGTTACTTATTTTTAACGTAAAATGACTGTCTTTTAAACTTCTAAGCTAATATGTCATTTTCCTGGCATTCAAGATTTGGTGAATTTCAATTTTATTTTTTTTCCCGAGCAAATGTCAATAAACTACATTGCTGTCTGTAAGATATTAATAAGTGTTACTAAAGAATTATACAAAAAAAATTTTAGATTATTTTGACGACTTTAAATTTGAAGAAATTTTTTGGTCCGAATTGTCATATTTCGTGAGAATCACCCATATATGTTACTGTGAATGACCGAAATTGTTGTTTGCTGACTTCCAACGGTGGATGTTGGCAATCACATAGTCGCTTTGGTAAGTGTCCGAAATATATAATAGGTCTAGTTAAGTGCATTTGCCCGGTATGTCTTACATAAATGTTTTTTAAGGGGAAGCGCCACTGCCTAGTATGCATGTTCGGTACTCCGAACACTAATGTTTCTCCTAATCTATCTGCAGCAGATATTAAAATATAGAATAAATATAATAATATCAACGAATAAATTTATATCAAATCGGATATAACAAATATTTTGGACATTCACCAAAGCGACTATGTGATTGTTGACATTCACCGGTGAAAGTCGACATTCTCTTGACTTCGGTCACTCACGGTACTATATATACTACGTAATGCGTGTTTACAAAAATGGACTCTGTTAAAATGCGTGTTTATGAAAATAAGCGAAATTTCATATATATGCATGCTTTCGGAAATGAATGAATCAAAAAAGTCACTTTTCGAGTTTTTAACCCAATTTAACATTTAAACAGGAAATAACACATGCTTACTTTTCCTTACTTATTTAAACTCCCAATGAGGTGAACACTCTATCCCCATACATGACCAGCCATCCAACGATGGCTGGTCATAAGAAATCTGCACCCGGCTAGCACCGACCACAGTGCTGACGTATAACATCCTCAGTAATAGGCGGATCATGTGTTGGAGAGTCCCCTTGCCGTCAGACTGACCGTGTGAGGTTTTCGTAGTTTTCCTCTCCCTGTAACGTAAGTGCGTGTTTCTTTCATCAAAAAGTTCTCCACGAAGGCATAATTTCTCCCGATACTTGATCCTGAAATTCCCTTGCCTTCCGGATCGGGTTCAAAATTACAAGGCTATTCCGTAGTTGTAACTCGAACATAAGCAGTCGGAAACTCGAAACTGTGTCAGCTGCTCAACGACGATAATGAAATAAAATAAAATCATTACTGGGCAAGACCCAGGATTTCGAAGTCGAGGCACATTGCAGATGAAACGTTTCCGGCGATGTCTTAATATGCAGAACTCTCGGCGATAAAGTGAGTTTTAAAATTCTTAAACTCTCTCAACGTAATTTTACAATATAAATTTAGGTCACCTACGGCAACCTTGTAAAAATAACTGTTGACTTTTAAAGTCTTTTCAAAAACGTCAAACGTAATAAAAGGCATGAAGTGTCTTATGCAAATGGACTCAATCATAATAGGAATTGTTTTGGATTCCTTAGTTTCTGATTAAAGTTTACTAACTTGATTCACTCTTTACTAACTTATATTATTTAATTTTTTCCTTTTCTTCGGAAATAACCCAGCCGACTGCTGCTTTCACGTTATTACATTACCGATTGTGAGACCGGCTAAGCAGCTGTAACTTTTTCTTGGTATTTCTTCCTTTCTGTCAATAGATGGCGTGACATATAGGAATGTACCTCTGAAAGAAGAAAAATCAGACATTTCGCCATCTTTCGTTATTCTATCTTCTATCTTTTTTTTTTTTTTTTTTTTTTTTCAATTTAGAAAAACGTAAATCAGACATTATATATTTTAATTAGAGGAACGAAACATAAGACATTTCAATAACTTTCAATATTACATCTTTTTTAAATTCCTAAATATGAACGCAAGAACATATTTTTCGTAAAACAATACATTTCGCCATCTTACATTATTCTATCATTTTTATTTCTAATTAGAGGAAAGGAAAATCAGACATTTCACTATCTTTCAATATTTTAATTTTATTTTAAAAATTAGAGGAAAGGAAAATAAGACATTTCAGCAACTTTGAATAATGCAACATATTTCTTAAATTTCTGAAAATGAACATAATTTTTGTAAAACAATAGATTTTGCTAGCTTTCATTATTCTATCATTTTCATTTCTAATTGGAAAAAGAAAAATCAGACATTTCACTATCTTTCAATATTTTTGTTTTTTTTTTTAAATTAGAAGAAAGGAAAATAAGACATTTCAATAACTTTGAATATTTCAATACCTTTCTTAAATTTCCAAAAAACACAAGAACATATTTCCATAAAACAATAAATTTCTCTGTCTTACATTAATCTATCATTTTTATTTCTAGTTAGGAAAAGAAAAATCAGACATTTCACTATCTTTCAATATTTTTTTTTTTTAAAAATTAGAGGAATGAATAATAAGGTATTTCAGTAACTTTGAATATTGCGAAATATTTCTTAAATTTCTAAATATGAACACAAGAACATAATTTTCGTAAAGCAATAAAGTTTTGCAGCTGGATTCTAAAATTTCTATCTCTCTACAAAAGATGTGTTGCACCTGCACATTACAAATTTAATTTGTGTTTTACTACTTGCATTAATATGTTTATAACCAGATGATTTCGTAGAATTCTATTATGAATATTTATGATTCAAATACATTTGAAGCTAGCGATCTGGAAAGAAAACAAAAAAATCTAGTCAACGTAAATATATTTAATCCTACATATACTATGAAAGGCTTAGGGTAATATTATGATAAACCCCTTTTTTAAATTTTTTCATATATTTATAATAGCGTGTTTGTTTAAAAAAAGCTGCGACATTTTTGAAATGATTATGAGATATTTCAGAATATTTTTTTGACGTCCAGTGGAAATTGCAGCCATTTATAAAGTACATATCTGAAAACAGTACTAGGGACAAAAATATTGTGAAAATTTCCCAGTTAAAAAAACGTGATTTATCACTTTATTGCCCCAAAGACATTCATATACTCATTGCATTAAGAATAAACTTAAAGCGAAATTAAATATAATATTTTTGCTCCAAGGCGTTTATATATTCCATTAAAGAATGAATCTTATAAAGAAATTAAGCATACTATTTTCGCACTATGACATTCATATCTACTCATTAATAAATTTTTACGGAAAAAAATTAAGTGCAATATTTTTTTCCAAAACATTCATGTATACTCCTATTCAAGAATAAATCTTCTAAAAAAAAGTAAATTTAATATTTGCCCCCATATACACTCATTCTATTCAAAATAAACCTTACGAAGAAATTAAGTACAAAATATTTGTTATATTATTATTTTAAAATATAAAAAAACACTGTTTTTGAAAGTTATCTCGTAAGTTTACAGTTTTAGAAAAAGATTTAAAATTTTTATCCTGGAATAAAATAAAGCAGATAAAGCATGATTTATTTTGCAATGAATTTGAAAAATAATTTAAAAAACCATCAAAAATATATTTTTTGAACGGACATAACGGAGCGTGTGTGTTTAATTTTAATGGGTTAAATAAATTTGTGCAGTACGATAAGTTTTTCAAGACAATCCCAGTGATGATGTCTCTTAATAAAGGAAACACTTTCAGACACTAGGCTCAAAACTTACTGCAACTTTTTATCTAATGATCGGATTTTCGCTTACTTTTTGGTAAAAACTTAAGTATGCTAATTAATTAGTGCATACAGTATTTTAAATTACGAAATCAACATAAAAATGTTAATAAATGTCTGCACAATAACTGTTGTTTCTAAGCTAAACAGTTTTTTACACAAAAGTTACAATTATTAATTTAAAATATACGTGCTATAAATAGATATGACAAAGATTATGGAGAGAAGGCAAAATTCGCAGAAATCAAAATTAACATTAAAGAGCACAAAATTTGAACCCCTATCCAGAACAAATTTTTGAACCATATTTCCCAGATTGCGACTACTAGCGGATTTTTGAACCATATTTCCCAGATTACGGCTACCAGCCGATTTCGGAACCATGTTTACTAGGTTGCAGCATATTTTGGGGGTCAGAAATCCTAATCCATGAAAAAAAAAGGTATGTTTATTCAGAGAGTGTACGTTTTTGTGTCTGATTTTGTAACTTAAAATAACGTCGGCATTAATTAATTAGCATATTTGAAGACACTCCCTCAAACCATTATGAATGAGTCCAAGAAAGTGAAGATCCAATAACTAGAACAAAAGTTACTTTCTTTTTATTTTTCGCACTGTAAATATTTTTTTTAATTTACTTAAAACGTTCCAGAAATGCTGAATGGAAAAGGTTCAACGATAAGCAAACATTAAATTATCTCTAACTTCCGACCGCTGTATGATTGGAACTATATTTTTCAGACTAAGGCTACGTCCATATTTGTAGTCTCAAAAGTTTGAGATATTGCGTTTGGAGTCTGATTTCGTAATTTGGCCTAGTGCATATATCAAATATATATATATAGTATATATTAATTCTTTTTTTCTCATACAGATGGCATTGCGCTATTTAAGTTCTTAGCCACGGCAGATGTTTCTCCTTTAACGTAACCTGATGGTCACCCATCACTTTATCATAGACAAGCATCCATCCTCACTTAAGAACTCTATCTTTTAACGACGATGGTAGAATTACCACGCAATTTTGACCTTGGTCAAATGATGTGGACAGTGCCTAAGCTGGTACCACTCTCTCCAAACTTCTACCCTACAACCAGAGTGAGAACTTTTAGCCACGTCAGATTTAACGAGCACATTAGTGAGTATACGCGCTAATTCTTTTGTCAGCGATCAGAATCGAACTCACTACCACCAGCTCTCTAATCAGCGGTGTCAGCGTGTAACTACCATATTTAAGGCTAATTTTCGAACTGATAAAATTACTTTGTGCCAATCTAATCAAAAGCTGTTCAGGATGTTTCATTTATTGTTTATATGCTATTCATTATTGAAAACAACTGGTAAATATTAGCTAAAATTAAAAATAACATATTTTTCTCTTTTCTAAAAAAGATATTTTAGGCCACAGAAGCATAGACCAGATAAAATAATCAATGACTAATGCGCACTAATTAAACCGTTTATCTAAACATCTAAAGCCTGCTATCAAAAGTTATCTAAATCTGCTCTATACTGGTATATCTAAAGCCCCAATATATTATCTTTTAAAGCAACTATATATCGCAGTATATCTAAAGCCCCAATATATTATCGCTTGGTCAAAGCCGCGATCAAACCAGACCTTCAAACCATCTTAAGTCAAAATTCTCAATGGTTCCATCAAGACATTTTGATGGTTTATGTCGGTTTCAGTGCGATGCATGATGGTTCAACATCATTTGATGGTTACCATTATCCAGCATTTTCCATTATGGGTTCATGGTTTTTGATATGCCAACAAATTCCATCATGCTATGATGGAAAATGCTACTTTAATACTATGATGGTTAAGAATCAAAAGAAGTATGGTTTTCCTAGACCAACTATCCAAGATGATCCATAATGGTTCCAACTATATATGTCTATGATGGTAAAATGGGAATTCTTTTAGGTTCTCATGAATATACAATCTAAAATATTTGGGTTTTTTATGTTGGACCATCATAAATCAGTCTTTATTCCTACATTGGGGTGATGGTGGTTCATGAACGTTCCAACATTTGATTTTTAACAAACTATTATGGAAATTTCTGATGGTACAACATAAATAAACCGTCAAAACAAGTTGCTATTTTTTATGTTGGGTCATCATAAATCGGTCCAAATTCCTACGTTTTGGTGATGGTTACTCATGTTGGTTACCATCAAAAATATAATGGGTCATAATGGAATTATTAATGGTTATCATCAAGATTATGTTGATCCATCAATGTAAAACCATCAAAAATTTTGACTTTGGGATGCCAATCATCAAATTAAGCAATACGAATCAATTCATTGGATTAAACGGTTAAATTCTAAATGTTGCATTCTTTTTTATTTTCCTGACTTTAAAAGCTTTTTTTCTTGCATTACTATCATGTTATGATAGTAGTATTAAAATTAAGACGTTTGCCTTCCCTCAAATAATAATACATTTTAAGCCACCAGAACAGTAGTAAAATTAAATAAACTACATTGTATTTGCTGAAATAATTATATATCGGCTTTTAAAAGTACCGTGCAAAACCCCAAAGTTAAAAGTAGTAAAAATAAATAAACTACACTGCATTTGCGGACTACGCCATAATTAGATATATACTTTTAAAAGTACCACGTGAAGTTAAAAGGATTCTAATTAAATTTTGTTTAATCAACTGAATCCATTTATTGTTGCAAAAGACAAAGTGCGTGATATCACTGTTGCGACACTAATTAACTCAACGTGGAAACTAGGAGAAATTTTTCTGAATTTCATCCGCATAAAAATAAATTATTCTCATAAAATTTTGTTCGCAGTCAGCTATTTCAGAAACTTTTGTTAACATGGTGTTTGTCTGTAGAATCCTAATTTTAGTATTGGTGTTTTCGTTTAGCTTTTGCACCAAAGGTAAGCATTTTATTTATAGTCTCCTGTATATTTTAGAAAACAATTAGCAGTAAACAATTAAAAAACTTTTTTTGCTGTATTTTATTGAACTTCGGTAGAGATAATGTTACTAAAGAAAAAATGAAGAAATTGAAATTTATATGATAAGTTTAGTTTTAGAAATATTTTAAGTTGACAAAAAAAAAATTATTAAATAAATTTTTCAATTTTATTTATTTATTTATTTATTTATTTATTTTTGTACATTTGCACCAATGTTCTAATCTCTATGGACTTTTATGTTTCTATTTGTAAATTATCTTTACTTTTACTATTCGGTAAAGTGAGATGTTTCATCGTTACTGTCAAAGCTAGTTTTTGGAACTACCCAAAGTTGATTAAAAAAAAGTAATTAAATAAATTCTTCACTATTAAAAGCTGGTTTTGAATCATTTGTACTTTCTAAACACTATAGACATTTGTTTTCCTTTGTAAATTACCTTTGTTTTTGCTGTAACGCAAAATGAGGTGTTTTCTGTTCTGGTGCTATTCCTGCCGGTATGGATAATTGAAAAGTTTAATGGAAGAGATATTTACGCCATTTTCATTTTGGAATTAACAACACCACGTCAATATTTGTCACATAGCGAAAAATATAGCGTCTAATAAAATGGACTGGAAATGAAATACTCCTTTGAAAATATAACCGAAACTCAAAATGAGCGTTGAAGCAACAGGAATTTTTTTTTTCTGTCATAAACAATGAATTCAATTCCCCGCTCCCAATCGCTGAAAAAGACGCGTATCAAATCATTTCAAAATATCGTTGAATATTTTTAACATAAAAAATAATCATTATATAACACGGATTTTATGAAAAAATTGGTTCATGAAATAGGATCCTGATATCTGAGGGAGGAAAAGAATCAAAACAATTCTAGAGGAACAATTCTAAAAGAACATTTTTAAAGTCGGTTGAATAAAGACTTAGATTGATTAATGCATAACGAGTTTACTTCGTTTTTCTTGTTAATTCTTTTTAAACAAATTACTCATAATAGTAGTTTGGAAAACGAGTTCGCATGCTATGTTTCTTTTTTAGAAAAGCCATGTCCATTTTCTTAAACGAGCGTTATAAACTTTGATATTTCTTTTTTTTTTTTCTTCTTTTTTTTTCTCAAATACACGTTTCAAGCTACCTCCATTTTCTTAAACATACAATTTGATTTACGTTCTTTTCTTTTTTTTCATGATCGCATTTCGATCTATATATATTTAATTTATAATGTTTTTTAGGCGATGTCTAAAATAAAAATTGTCGATAATCAGCTGTTGGCGAAATACATTTTCTCATTAAAAGCCGCTTCCATTAAAAATCGATATGAATTCACCCAACTTTTTTTCAAAATAAAGATTCTTGCATATTTTATTTTAACTGACGTAGACAAATATGAAGTACGTAGACATAAAAATTCATGTTCTCCTTCTTGGTGTAGTATAGTTTGTACAGCAAAATCTTAGCTCGAATCTATCCTGGAGATGACTGTTTCTCAGAATAAACTTAGAAATATACCTCTAGATGGTTGTTGCCTCTAGATCGTTGTTGCGTATGAAATTGTTTGCATTACCTAACAATTAATTATTTAGTTTAGGCTTGCTATTTTGTTGATGCTTTTTATCACACAATGAGTGATTCAAAGTGTAGTTTTATAGATGGTATATGCAGGGATATAAATTGAGATATAAGTAACTATGAAGGGTATAGGAAGTTATTGCAAATTATATGATACTTGATTTAAAAAGCTGGTGGCCGGAGCATTGTAAGAAAAATGTAATCAAAATGTTCATATAGAAAAGTAAGAAAGGAAAAGCAACAGTTTAGGTGAAACATTTTAGCAATTTTACTTATAAAAGCACTACACCTGGTGAAGTTTAAGTATATGAAGATTATACAAATTATATTCGCTCGGTACAAAAATAATACCTTAACTACACTTGTATAAAAGCCAACGGAAAGCATACTGAAAATCAAAGCTTTATAAATTAGAATAAATACTTGATCATTAATACATGAACACTTAAAACTTATATCAAGTCACACATTCTTAGTTTTAAATTCTTTTAGAAACTTATGTTTTTTAAATCTTAACTTCATTTTTCTCGTTTAGATTGGGCCTCACTTCACCATACATTAAAAAAATAAAAAATATTGTTGCTTAAATATTGTTGTCTAGAGACTAAATAATAAAAGTTGCTGAGGGCAATTGAGGCGAGATAAAATCAAAAAACAGAAAACTTTCGTTCTGTGTTAAGAATTTTAAATTATTATTTAATTTTACAATAACAATGTAGCTGAATAAAAATTCCTAGTAAATGAACAATCTTAATTTTTCAAGTTTCAATTTAATTTTACAAATGTTTTTAATATTTTAAATTCCTTTTAAACTTTTAAAAAAATTATATACAACCTTGTTTTTAAAACAAAATTTGTATAGATCTTTTACCTGCTTTTTACTGAAATGTGAAATTATGTACAAAAATCAAAAAGAAATATAAATAGAAGAAAAAAAGAGAAATGCAAAAAGAAATATATAAAAAGAATTGCTTGATGAACTGAAATTTGTATTTATTAAGTTTTTATTTGTGTAAAAAAATACTCTTTTTCTGCTAGAAAGGCACTTTCCATTTACAGGTACATGATACAGGTACATTTGTATAAAAATATAAAGTATTGTTATAATTTTAATAAAATTATCGTTTTTAGGTCAACGACAAAGATATTTTCCTCGATATGAATACTCCGGGCCAAACGATGGTGACTTCTCACAAAACGTTCCACACTCATTCTCAAATTATGAGCAAGATTTTCCAGGAGACTATGAGCAAGGTGAAGATTATGATTTGAATGATTACGAAGATAATCAACAAGGTCCAAATAATGGATACAACCGAAAGTTTCATCGTCGCCAACAAACTCCGACGCAATCTAGTTACGATGATCCACAACCTAGACGATTTCAAAATCAAAAACAAAGCAGTTATAAGGAATATGATCAAGAGCCAAGCTCTTCATCACAAAATCAAAACCAAGACAGAGGTAGGCAATATGATCAAGAACCAAACTTTTATCCATCTCAAAATCAAAGACAAATCGGAGATAGTCAGTATAATCCAGAAACAGACTTCGATCCAACTCAAGACCAAACTTTGAGGCGAGGTGTTCCATATGATCAGAGAAGAAATCAAGATCAGAATAGTGACTCTCAAGATGATGCTGGTACTGATAAAGAACAAAAATTAATTGAATTATTTTCAAATGTTCACAATCTACATGGGAAATTCGAATCTTTATTACAACGAATACAGGAAGTATATAATTCATTTCAAAACATGGCGCAATTGGTAGAGCAACAGAGTCAGTCACCACAACAAAATCAGCCACCAGAGACTCAACGACAACTGCAAAATCAACAACAGAGAGAGTATCAACAGCAACAACAAGATCAACCACAACAACAAAATCTACAACAACGGCAAAATCAACCACAACAACCGAATCAACCACAACAGCAGATTCAATCCCAACAGACTAATCAATCACAGCTGCAGAATCAACCACAACAGCAGGATCAACAACAACAGCAAAATCAACCGCAACAGCAGAATCAACCACAACAGCAGAATCAACCACAACAACAAACTAAACCACAACAACAGAATCAATCCCAGCAGACTAATCAACCTCAACAGCAGAATCAACAACAGCAGAACCAACCACTACAGCTGAATCAACCGCAGCAACAGAATCAGCTCCAGATACATCTACGAGATACTTTGTTACAAGAACAGCCGCAAGAACAATCCCAAAATTCTATTCAGCAGAAAAGTATAAAACAATCTTCAACGCCAGGTCTACTTAATGTTTTTATTGCACCTCCAACTGCCCAACCAACACTACTTCAAGAAGCACAAACTGAGTCACCACCGCTCCTTAGATTTCTTCACATAGCAGCAGAGTAGAATATAACTTAAATAACGCGACATAACATAAAACATAAATATATTTCTGCGGCATCATATTTGATATTGTCTTCTTTTTAGTGTTATTGCAAACAGATAATGTGAAAATATGTTTGGATTTCGAAGATAAACAGCATTTTTACTTATTGTTTGGAAATAAACATGGAAGGTTTTATTTGTTACATTGTTCCGTAGTTAACACGTGCCATCCAATCCTTTAATGATTTAACATCAATCATTATACAAATAAGATGTCCTAAGGATATTTTAAATTTTTCTGAACTTCACATCTCTGGCGAAAGTATAATTAAAGCTGTTGTTTCTCAATATAACACAAAAAGAAAATAAAGTTTTTTTTTCCATACCTTATATAATTTTTTAAAGGATTACACTAGAGAGTAATATATTTCGTTTCCTTTTCTTTTCTTTTTTTTTTTTTTTTTTTTTTTTTTTTTTTTTGCTGCATTAAATTTTTTTTAAAAGGATTTTGGATATTTTTACGCTGCTGGTATCAAATCTGCAATCGGTTCATTTTTTCAAGCAACATTTTTTTGTAATGTCATTTTTTTAGTAGTTTTTTTAGGGAAATATGCAAGTTTTAAAAAGGTTATAAATAACAGGGAGACACATAAATGTTGAGACAAATTTCTTGGGGAAGTTAGAGCATATCATCAGTATTAAAATTGCACAGGAATCCATGACCGGAAATTTCCTCTTATGCGGATGGAGTAGAGACACTTCCCTATTATAAACTGTTATGAAGCACACCAAGTGGCGTATGATGATATTTCCGGGCGCAAACTTCCCCTAAGAGTTTATCGAAACATTTGTGTGACTCCCTGTTATATATATAACGTTTTCAAACTTGTACATGTTGACAAAAAATATACTAAAAATGTCATTTAAACTGTAGCTCTAAGAACAAAACAATTTCAGATTTTAAATCCCCATCCCTAAATTAGGCAAGATCAAACATTTGTTTAAATACAACACAATATTTGTTCCCGAGTGTTATTTACACTATTTCAAAAAGCCTTTAATCTCAATCTTTCAAAACATTTGCTAGTAGTTTTAGTAAATGCAATTTTAAGAAATTTAGAAAGAGTTGTGTAGAAATTGCTCATAGCCTCTATCCCCTATAAAACAATTGGGTATAATAAGACTTGCACTTCAAGAAGAAAAAGTTTCGTTTCGTGTGCCTGGCAACTTCGGTACATAATTAGTTTGTTTATGTTCCGCAAGGCTTCGTTCCTGTCTTTGTGTTAAGTCTCTGTGTAATATAGTGAAAGAATTGAAATCTTTGAAAAAGAATCTTTGTGAAAGAATTTAGAATGTGTCACTTAAGAGAATCGATACTTGTCTGGCTTGGCTTACTCGAAATAGAACAATTGCTGACGTAAGCAAACACAGCGTTTTAACAACCAATCAGGATCGAGATACCCTTACTACGTCATTGCAGGTATCCGATTGGCTAACTCCTCCTTCTTCTTTGATGCTTGCGTTATATTATAAACAAAAATGTTTTAAAGAAAACAATGCCGACTCTTCTGCAATTTTATAGTAATTTATTATCTGTATTAGATACGATTGAACAAAATCTTATATACACTTTAATTTAAGCACTTGGTACATAGTGAAATAAACACATGACGAACTAATTCCATGTGAAGGCCTTATTGTGAAACAATAAGGCCTTATATTCAAAAGCCACATATTCAAAGGAAAATTTAAAAAAACATTTGTTAGGGCTTAAATTATAATCTAATTAAAAGTCTTTGAGAAGAAGTCTTGTGAGAATCTTTGACGCACACAGTCGTGATTATAAAACAATTTCTATAATGAAAATATACATGATTTGCTTTTAAAATTGTTACTTAAATAATATTTTTAAATTAAAAAAATTAATGCTATTTCCTTTCACTTGATACCATCCACTCTAAATTTGCTACTACTCGTTTGTATAAACCTTATTTTCACTGTGACTTTTCATTGTTTCACTATAATTAGTTTCGTATTCTTTAATGGATTCACTCATGATAATTATGCATTTATTTTGTATTTATTAAGCAGTAGGATATATTAGGTAATTCCCTATATATCACATTGAAGATAAGAATCATCCTCAACGCTTTCTACTTTTGCGTTCAAACTTAATCAAGTTTTTAAACTTAATGTTAATGTCTAAACTACTCATCTGAGATGCAGCAAACTCTCTTAAAAATAAAACAAAGCATTTTTATAGATAACAGACCAAGAGTAATATT
The DNA here is from genome assembly GCA_949128135.1 of Parasteatoda lunata. NCBI lineage: Eukaryota > Metazoa > Arthropoda > Arachnida > Araneae > Theridiidae > Parasteatoda > Parasteatoda lunata. Next base: position 32,205,295 of record OX421974.1, on the reverse strand, counting down.
AAGAAATTTGTATAATAGAGAAATTTAACCATCTCACATTTGAGCTTACAGATAAACATACGTTGTGCTCAGCACAATTCTTTTTCTCAGGTTCTTCACGCCGTTTGGCCCATGACACATCCAGCCTACTGTTTCTTTCCTTCTTCCTCGATCTTTGGCTGGGGATCTGGCAACCTCTAGTCCTTTACATATTGCCATTATATAGCCTGCTCGCATTTATTTTTGATAAATAATTCATGGTCTTTCTTCCTTTTTTTTTTTTTTTTTTCACCTGGAGAGTTTAGGGTTCAAGAGAAAAAAACGTGAGTCGATTTTTCTGTTGGCATTCGTAGTATGTAGTAGTAATTATTAGAAAAAAATCTTGGTCATCTAAAGAGCTTGTGCAGGATGCTACGTGCGAGTGCTGAATCTCTCTTATGTTTTTTTTTATTCCATTTATTATCTCTCAGTTTTAAAAAGGATGAAATTCTCCATCGTAAATAGCATAAATATGCGATGTATTCAGTACAAATCGCTCTTTAGAGGTCATTCTAAAGTTATTAACATTCTTCATTTTGCCTAACTTTCCAAAAAGTCGAACTGCATCTAAATTATTGCTGGGTACAGAAGCTGCAAACCCTTTACCATAGGCAAATGTCTCCAGCAATTTTTTAAGCATGGCTTCTGCTACTGCAGGAGTCTCGGCATATAAAGGTCCCACTCTGCAACCACCTTGTATATTAAGTTTTATACTACCGTAACCTGTACATCTGTTACCACTTATCGCAACGACAGTCCTACCATAAGCATCGAGGCAGTTGGAAACGACATCTTCTTTGCGATCGAATCCTATAATTTTGCGATCGTATTCCACAATCTCGGATATGAATTCTTTGCGAAAGTACTGCATTTCCGTATTCGGTTGATTCCCAAAAGATAAACTTCTAGAATTTGCATCTTCTTGGCTTTCAAAATCGATAATAATGTAGTCCTTTTCTAAAAATGGAGCATACGGAGCGTACACAGGAATAAAACGGGCCTCCGTCAGTAGAATCATGTTTCTGTTGCCAACTCGTGGAGAGTGATGCAGTATCATCTGAAAGGATAATTTTAAGTTTTCAGCATAAAGTTATGAGTTTCAAAACGAATTTAGCATAATTTTAGGAATTTTGCATTAGAAACAAAACCATCCTAAGGGGACGTGAATATCTGAAGACGGGTTTATGTTAATGGGGTTTTGGGATGGGCTAATTCTTGTTGCCAAAAGGGGAGAAGAGGTGCTTACGTGAGATGCTAAAATTCCATTATTTTCAATTTTTCTGAGATGCAAAAGAAAAATGTAGTGTATAAAATTAAAGTTAAAGTTTGAAAAATAGATGAAAATGTCTGAAAAAATGTTACAAAAAGAAATGTAAACAAAAAAATTTTTCCAAATAGTTTTAACGTAATTACATTTTTTGCTAAAAAACAGTTTTTCGTATGTTACTTGTCGACTGCATCCAAGTGCACTCGGAACCCTCTTCCACTCCCAAAACACTCAAAGAATGTCCCTCCGTACTGTCATCCTCCAAAATGTGAAAATTTAAAAGATTTATCAAAATAATTGATGTTAAATAAGACTTAAATAAAACTTTTAAATAAAACTGAGGAATTAAATTTTTTTTAAAGTTTCACTTAGAATCTTCTTGGACAAACTTTTGAATTATTCATTATCGAAAAACGTAAGCTTTTAGATAAATTTCTTTAAGTATTTATATTGACTTGATTATATCTGCGACCCGCATAAAATTCGTAATTTTTAATTTAAAAAAAAATCTATTTAAATTACCTTACTATTTAGCGATTTAATCATACATTTAAATTTTAAAATTGAAGGTTTTTACGAATTTTAGTACTATACATTCAAATAACATTGTGTAAAATTAGAAATGTCTTTTATAAGAAAACATGTGTTCCTGGTATATTTTTAGCTGAAAATAGTAAATCTGTAATTATTTTTGTTTGCCACGCGCCATTTTCGTAAAACTCCATATTTTATTTTGGCGACATAACTTATTTATAGCACACAACTTACAAACAAAGGAAAATCGCCCATAATTCGTTCACCAGGAGTAGGCACTTGGCTCCGCCCTTCTCACGTGGTATCCGACTATATTATTTCGCTATTTTTGGGAGTAGAAAATGAGCAATCCTGAACAAGGTTGCTATATAGCGATCGTATGACAAAAATATTTATTTCGCAATCTTTATGTGCATTTTTTTAACATTAAGTATTTCATAAATTTGATGATATTTCTCTCTTTTGCGAGAATAGTTTGCCCTTTTTGAAACATTTTGCTACAATATCTTTAATTAGCTAGAGTAATGAAAGGTATAATAGCAGGTGATAAAGCGAAGTAAGTGACTGAAAAAGAATTAACTGTTTACGTTTGGCGCGCATTAAGGGTTGTCTCAATTTCAAGCGCGAAGACTTTTCTCCTATTACTCCTACTCTGAAATGAAATCTTCCTCCTCCGAGGAGGTGGTGCCAAGTGCCAAATCTTAGTAAACGAACTGTACTTGAATACCATTTTATCGTTCTTGGTGACATTTTTATCAACAAATTTCGTAATTTTCTTAATGATTTCGTAATTTGAAATATCGCCTGCCCTAATTAATTAGCATACATGAGATTAGAGTCTTAATTCGAGAAAGAAATTTGGATCGATCATAGGATCAAAAATTATTCAGAGTTTTCTTTTTTTTTTTTTTTTTTTTTTGTGCAGAGTACATGAAAAAATTAATACCTTAAACATGTTTCATTCAGGCTGTAATTATGCTCTATTGAAATATACGTAAAATCAGATTTTCGAAAAAAATGGTGCATTATAAACAAAAAAATAAATATAGATCCGTTATTTTCAGTCAAAGATTTACAAGAAATGACCATTCATGGAACTGGTTTCCATTAAGGTTCATGTTGTTCTGCGTCACAATACACTTTTATTTAACTTTATGTAAATTGCTTCACGGGTAATTTTGAAATGCAACATTTAACAACAATGTGGTGCGTCGATGTAGGAGTCGCATTCATGAATTGAAAAGAAAATTATTGACCTAAATCGAACACAAACTGACATTTTCACTGATAAAAAAGAAAATTGCGTTTTCATTTGAGCGTCAATAATTGGAATATGAAATTAAAAACTACTTTGCACTTTTGAACCATGACGTTTTTTAAGAAATAATACAGTGTACTTACCTTCTTAGCCAAACCATAGTTCCAGTAATCTGGATGTATAGTCATGCAGCCAGCAGTTGATAAGGTGTCAGAGCTATTTTTTATACTTCCAAATCCAATAACTCTTTCTATTCGTTGAAAAAGAAATTATTATATGAATATTTTGTCAGTAAAAAAAAAATTATAATGAACTGTAAATTACACGGTAGATACTGTATCGTAGGAAGATCAAAAATACAAGCATTATATATTCATACACTATTCAGTATTCATCACTTTGCCATAGGCATGCCTGTACTGCCTTGCAATAGAAAAAACAACGCAAATGTTCCATGACGGATTTCGAGAAAAGTTGTTTGACAACTATATTCCTTCTATTGCTAATGAACGCTGAAATAGAATTTCAAAAAACTCATCAAACAAAATTTATTTTCAAAAAAAAATTGCAACATATGGCTAACCATACAAAGAAGCCAAATATATAAAAAACCCAATTTCGAATGTTTTTGTCACTTACGTTGATTTTTCAATTACACGACAGTGTACTATTTAATTTTTTTTTTTCAGTTTACTTGATGCCTGAAGCAAAAAGACTGTAAGTATCAATATCAAGTTGTTTTTTTCAGTGTCACAGGTTTTTGGTTCAAGCAAAAAACAACCGATAAATTTATTGTAACATATGTGTGCAGTGATAAAAAATAATGAATTTTTTTTTTCAGATGGAAATTATCCGAAAATCCACAGCTCATAACTCGAAATATGTTCCTGAAATGTGAATTCTCTTCTCAACCAGACCATCTGACTAATATCTTTTTCTGTCATAGATTTGATTCATAAAAACCTGATCATTTGACTAATATCTTCTTCTCTCATAGATCTGATTCATAAAAACCTGATCATCTGACTAATATCTTCTTCTCTCATAGATCTGATTCATAAATACCCCTAAACCTGATCATCTGACTAATATCTTCTTCTCTCATAGATCTGATTCATAAATACCTGATCATCTGACTAATATCTTCTTCTCTCATAGATCTGATTCATAAATACCTGATCATCTGACTAATGTCTTCTTCTCTCATAGATCTGATTCATAAATACCTGATCATCTGACTAATATCTTCTTCTCTCATAGATCTGATTCATAAATACCCCTAAACCTGATCATCTAACTAATATCTTCTTCTCTCATAGATCTGATTCATAAATACCCCTAAACCTGATCATCTGACTAATATCTTCTTCTCTCATAGATCTGATTCATAAATACCTGATCATCTGACTAATATCTTCTTCTCTCATAGATCTGATTCATAAATACCTGATCATCTGACTAATGTCTTCTTCTCTCATAGATCTGATTCATAAATACCTGATCATCTGACTAATATCTTCTTCTCTCATAGATCTGATTCATAAATACCCCTAAACCTGATCATCTAACTAATATCTTCTTCTCTCATAGATCTGATTCATAAATACCCCTAAACCTGATCATCTGACTAATATCTTCTTCTCTCATAGATCTGATTCGTAAATACCCCTAAAAATGTCACTTACCTGGTTCTTCCAAGAATCTCTTCAATTGCGTTGATATATGCATTTTAGTTTTGTTCGTGATTTCGTAGTGCTGCTCAGTACAGATTAATTTTTTTTTTTTTTTGAATTCAAACCCTTCCAGAGAACAAGTATTTAACTAGTTAACTATAAAAAAAAAAGTAGTATTCATTTATGAAAATGTATATCACTTTAGAAAATATTTTTCTACCGTTTTCATCCGCTGCTACAAGAAAAGCTTGAGAATCCACTTTATGGCACAACTCATTGCTTGAAATGCTATCCTGAAATGTTAATTCTCTTCTCAGTCTGATCATCTGACTAATATCTTCTTCTCGCATCGATCTCAACTTATAGAAGACATCTGGTGTTTTTTTCGCAGAAAATCTTCTGGACCTTTAAAATAAATGTAGGGTCAATTTTACTTCATAGGTCATAGTTATAAGTTACACAGTCCCTGGCCAAATTATTAGACGCACCATAAGATTCTATGTAAAATCTTAATTACCAGGTTACACTATACAGTTTTATTGTTTTCAGGCGACTGAAGTCGGTTTGCACTTGCTTATCCAATTCGTGTATCCAATTGGTTAATTTAAACGATGTATAATATAAATTCGACGATTGGATAAATTAGACGATATATTATATAAATATAGAATATTTATTACATCAGATATTATATTAATATATAATAATAATTAGACTAAATTATAAGACGCACTGTAGTGTTTTAATAATTGCATGATTACACGAGTTTTATATGCAATACTTTTATATTTAAACATGCATGTAATGGGTTTTTATTAAGGAGATTTTTCATATTCTCCCTATTTGTATTTATTTTTAACGTATTGCATTACAATGTTAGCCAATTGATACACGGACGTTCGTGTCAGGTAACGGTCATAATAGCATAACAAAGCTCTAAAAAAATCATGGAAGTTAGTTTTTCCGAAGAGAAAGTCGTCTAATTTTATTAGACTAAATAAGCAAATACAAAATTCTTTTAGGGAAAAATCTTTTTCAAAATGTAACTGTCAAATTCAGATTAGGTAAGACAGATAATGAAATGCTTTAATAATGACTAGAAATTCTACTTCACGTCATTATGAAAGCATCACGTCATTATTAAAGCTTCACAGAAAAATATGGTTCAATGCTGAACAATAATATCAGTATCTTGAACCGTAATACACTGCGAATTGAAGGTCACCTTAATAAGGAGTTAAATTTTTATGTAATTTTCTAGCTGAAATATACTATTACAGAACAATGAAAAAAGGAGAAAAAGAAAAATAATAAAAAGAATAATAAAAATCCGGAAAAAAAGGGAAAAAAAATTTACAAATCCGGAAAATAAAAGATATAATCTTTTCATCAGCTCACACTTGTAGATTATGCGCTGTAAATAAAACTTATTGTTTTCCTTAACCTTCTTCATTTTTGCAGTTGAATGTCAGTCTGACCAGCTTGCGTTAATTATGAAAAATTTATTAAAAATATACAGCATAAAAATGAACGCAATATTTAATAAATGAATCAACTGTGCAGCAAAAATAATGGTTTAACGATGAAAATGAAATTAATTTCAATGTGTTTTAAGCAAACCAGATTTCAAACATAGTCGAACCTCTATACGAATGAATATTTCTTAGATATTACGAAAATATCCCAAGCCATTTTCTATGTTGTTAATGGAAAAAAAAAACTCTTTCAGCCGAATACATTTCTTGTTGTACCTCAATTTGATGAAATATTTCTTATCAACAAAACATTTTTTTTTTCCTCTTAATTATTGAAAAATTTACTTTATTTTATTTTTAATTATATTTTTTAAAGCTTTTTATTGGATAATATTATTAATCATTTATTAAACCCTCATAAGAAAGAAATTACCATGTTTAAAAGCAAATTGTCTGAACAATCCATACCTAAGGAAGTACAGTTGAGTACATTTTTTAGTGTACCTCAATTTGACGAAAGATTTTTGATCACCAAAAAACTTTTTTCCTCCTTATTTTTGAAGAATTTTTTTTTAATTCTAATTCTTAAAAACTTTTCTTGGAAAATTTTAGTAACCATTTCTTGAAACCTTGATACGAAAGAGATTAATATGTTTAAAAAGAATTGTAAGAATTATCCATACCAAAAGAAGTACAGCCGAGAAAATTTTTTTATGTAATATTTAATATCCAAAAACTTTTTTTCCAAATTTCTGAAGAACTCCTTTTTTTTAAAAAAAAAATTTTTTTTAATTCTACTTTTTAAAAACTTTTCTTGGATAATTTTATGAATCATTTCTTGAAGCCCTAATAAGAAAACGATTACCATTTCTGAAAAGAAATCGCCTGAATTATCGATACCTACGGAATTGAACATGCAAGACGCGAGCATAAATAAGAACTTATGAAAGAACTTTTTAATTTAATGAATCCAAAAAAAAACTGGTATTTATAAGGAAGTAATTACTGTAAACAAAGTTTAACTGCGTGGAACAATCAGAACTATTAAAAGAGGCTAAAGCATCTGGACGTGCATAAAAAAATGGCTGTACAGAAGAACATAAGCAAAATGTAATAAAGATTTTGACATTGTGTGAAATAGATGTTTTTTGAAATAAATACATACTATACGACTTTTGAAAAACTAGTACAGTTGTTATTGTGACCGAACTGTTAAAAAAATATTTGATTTTCAATACCCCAAAGTTTTGATATCGCGAAATTTTCTGCGTTTTATTTTCAGATCATAATATCTAGATTTAACTGCACAAATATCTGAAAAATAAGTATTAATTATTATGTTTGTGATAGTTGATGAAATTGCAAGAACCGTACAAATCGTCATAAGCTTATATATTCTAAAATCTTTATCGAAAGTAGATCACAGATTCATTTCAAACCGTGTAAAGAAGCACAAGAAACATTAGAAAAATATTTTTCTCACCTAACCTTTTTAAATATGTACAAATTTTTTTTAAAAAACAAAACTTACATTTGTGAAAATTTAATGAATATCCGAAAAGAAGTTGGATGCCAATGAATCTTTGAAAAAATCATAAATTTTTGATAACTGAACGAAAACATTATTCAAGAGAAACTGACTGTCTGGCCCAAAATCATCAGTAGACAAAATAACCATAAAACACGATTAATGCATGATTCAAAAAAATACCATTAAATGCGATCTTTTTATGGTTTATTTAACCTACTTTTAACATGGCATTTAAAACGATTTGCCTAAATTAATTTGCTTGCTCTTAGCCGAATTCAAAGAACTACAGGCAAATAACAATTCAAAGTTAATGCATGTAAGCATATCCTACATTATGTTTATTTTGAAAAAAAATCAGCCTTATTTAATAAAATTCCTAATAATTCTTGTTTATTGTTCTGGTATCTGATGTAATGCACTTGAATGCAATAAAGTACTTTTTATGATTATTCACATTTCTAAACATTATTATCGAAACATTTTAAAAATTGCGAGACTGTCATTCCTATCAAATTTCTTTAAGAATTCACTAAGAGACTTTGACCAAATAAGTTCCGATGCATAAATTACTTCAATTAATATTTCTAATTTAAAAAGAACAAAAACGCAGAGGAAAAAAACGGAAATTTCTGCAAAATTACATAAGTTCTTGTTATCTTATGTTCTGTTCATACTTTTCAATATTCTTTAAGGCGAGAATTCACAAAAAGACTTGAACCAAATAAGTTAATATGTGTAAATTATTTTAATATTTTTAACCCCAAAAGAACAATTCTGCATAATAAAAACTTACAGAAAAAAAACCAGAATATTTATTAAATTACATAAGCTCTTGTTAACTTATGCACAATTCATTCTTTAAGACGAAAATTCACAAGAAGACTTGAATGAGTTCCGATGTATACATAATTTAATTATATTTTCAACCTCAAAAGAACAATTCTAATTAATTAATAGATAATCCGGAAAGAAAATTAAATTACATAATTATTACATAATTATTAAATTACATAAGTTCCTTTATCTTATGTTCAGTTCATTGCTTTCAAAATTCTTTAAGACGAGAATTCACAAGAAGACTTTAACCAAATAAGTTCCGATGCATAAATTATTTTAATTATTCCAATAATATTTTTAACCTCAAAAGAACAATTCTGAAAAAGAAAGTTAGAGAACAAAAAAAACAGAATAGCTGTTAAATTACATAAGTTCTTGTTATCTTATGTACCGTTCTCATTATCGGTCTTAAATAGTTACCGAGTTTTTAAAAGTTACTGAAAATGCCCGTTTTTGTAAGCCCGTTTTTTACCATTTCTGTAGGGGAACTTTTTCTTAAGACATTTCAATGTATTTTTATTTCAGTTCATTACAAATTAGGCACCCATTTTGTTTGGTGGGTAGTGTCTTCAACTAGTCGGCTTTGACCGCGGCTCGTTCCTGCTTGGTGACAACTGGGTATTCTAATGTAGCATCCTCGGTAAATTCAGAACCATGCTTAGCCCATTTTTAAATATCCAGGGAGTAGTTTAGAGTATTCTATTTATTTGTTTTACTTAAAACTACTAATTTCCTGAGTATATTTTCCTGTATTTTTACAGATTTCCTTTCTAATTCTCGGTAATTTTGAATCAGACTTCTGATATAAATGATTAATTTTCATCGGAATTTGGTAGTTATTAATTAAGTTTATTACCTGAGAAAGGATGTCCAGAAAACCACTTGCCAATTCTGAAGGGGTATTTGGAGTTAGGTAATTAAATATATAGTGATAATAACAAATCATCTTCGATATATGATTAGAGAAAATTATGTAAGTAAAAAAAAATTTCTTGGGAAAGTCAAAACTGCGCTTTTAACATTTACTTTCAGCAGTTATTATTATATCATAAAGATGCTTTTATGTAGATGTACAATGCTCAAAATATGAGATAGAATAATATAAAAAAAAGTCTTTTCTGAATAAATTTAAATAAAATGATCGGGGGACAATTGGAACTATATTTTCCAGATTGCGCCTAACCCCTAAATTTCGAGATTCAGAAAAACTGTGTTCATTAAAGAAGAAGAACAGAAAAAATATTATTTGTGTCAGATTTTCGTCTACACTAAGTGATTAGCAAATTTGAAACTACTCGCTCGAATCAATAAGATTGAATCCTAAAACGTAAATATTTGATCAAAAGTTAAACAGAGTGTTCTTTTTTCTTTTTTTTTCTTTTTTTTTTCAGCACTTTTTTAAGCTTTAAAAATTTATTCAAAACATTCCGTTTGCCATATAATCAAACAAATAATCAACCAAAACTTAGCAAACAAGCAAAACGGAAAATAACTAAATATGTTTTCTGTAAAAAAAAAAAAAAAAATTGCCCAGCCCAAGATGATAAATTACTGATATAAAAAAAAACAATTGTAATTACAAAATATTCTCTCAGATTTAATAAAATAAACTAAATATTAAGTAAATGTAAAACACAAAATGAAGCTGTTTACGATTTAAATTAAGACATGAATTTTCCTTATTTTGATTTTTAAACAAAAGAATATTTGTTAAATTTCCTCTTTCTGATCGAAACACCAGAGTCACTAACATTCCATTTATTCGAATTACGAACTTCATTTACTTCGAACTGAGAATCGTTTAATTTTTCATTACAATGTGAGTATAGTAAAAATGTTTTTATTTTCGTTTATTTAAATTTTCGGTGCATTTAGCCTTTCATTTTCCTTTTTAATCAAACCATCTTTTATCAATTTTCAAATTTTTCGTGCTTTTTATTTAGTTGTTAGAGTAATTTGCAGGGTGTTATGTAATGACCTCATTTAATATACACTTTTGTGAATTTTTCATAAAAGTGATGTTTAAAAATAATACATTACGTGTAATAAATTAATATTTAAGCTAAGAAAAACTCAATATCGAATCACAAGTGAAAATACCAGGAATGAAAACACCAAACATGTTTGATTGTCGAAGGAAGCAGAGAAGATTTGGTAAGTGATAGCTAGAAACACTCAAGCTATCAAACACGCTTTTGATGTTTCGAATCTCGGCTACTCGCTAATGATTCGACAGAATTCGATAATGTTTTCACTTCTTTCTCTCAAAAATATTGAATTGCGAACTCTAATGTGTACACATTTTATGCTTCATTTTTGACAAGGATTCTAAATATATTTATAAAAGGTGGTGATTTCGAAACCACAAGTATATATATATATATATATATATATATATATATATATATATATATATATATATATATATATATATATATATATATATATATATATATATATTATTTTGCGGCCGATATAGTGAACAGCCGACTGATTTTGGAGTTTACGACAATCAATGTTTACCTCCATAGTCTTTTAATTTTGAACCCAATCCAGAAGACAAGGGAACTCTTGGATCAAGCATTGGGACAAAAAATTTTGGGTTAATAAATTTTGAATTGTTATTTTATCATGTTTCTCTTATGAAATGTGAAAACAGACTTCACACAATTCTTAGCTGAAGTTGCGATATCATAGTTAATATAATTCTAACTAAAATACTAATTGAACTTCGAATTTATGTAGTTTAATTTAAACATAAGATCAATTATTCTTAGCAACTTTATCTTCCCTCAAAGATTAAAAATAAAATTTAGAAAGAAGCTGTCTGACGACATTTTGAGGTGCCCGGTTCCTTTAAATTTAATATTGACTAAAATCTTAATCTTAACTAAAAATCTCAAAAATGATGTTAATTTATTATGATCAATAACACTTAAAGTTACATCCTATTTCACAATAAACGGGAAAAAAAAAAAGCCTAACTATTTAGAACATTCATGAATAACAAAATGGCGAAATATGGAGAAAAACAAACTTCTACGTCTTTCATTCGCACGTTTATGTTAATTTCAAATATATCTTCAAAAACAACATGAAAAACAAAGTACTAAAGAAAAATAAAATGAAAAATCCGTCGATGTTTTATCACAAATATAATTATATCTTCAAAATGAAGGAAGCAACGTTTCCAGATGGTAAGCAATAATTTCATTTTCCTTTATTAGTTGATGTAACAGACATATTACAAGGTCACTTTTGTTTTCTCTTTCAATCTTCTTGATTAATTCATATTCTTTGAACTTAAATAATTCTCTTTGGCATATCGTCAAAGGAATAACGAAGAATTTAAATTTGTAATCGAATTGTTTTCATTTCAAGTTCAATGCAACACTTAGTTAATAACAAATTTCTTAAAATAGCAAATTTGAATAAATATTTTGAAAAAACGACATCATTCAGGTAGATCGAAAAAAAGTGAAAATTATTCGACTTTTGTCGGAAGTAAAAGAAATAGTTCATTACTATCAAAAGACGTATATAAAGGTTTTCGGTGGTGATAGAAGTTTATCATTCGGTGGTGATTGGAGTGATATACCCTACGTTTTCCATTTTTAAATACTTGGAAAACGTAGTTTTTCCATAAAAAAATGGTTTTTTTAAGACCATAAAGTGTCTTTACATTTTGATACATCATACATTTTGATAGCTAAATTTTAAAAAAAAATTACTTAACTGCCGCGCAAAGTTTTGATGTGTTGTTTTCTTCAAAAATTGTATCAATTTAAACGACCAAAGGCAATAGAGCTCCTCAAAATTATTGCTATTAAGCATTAAATCAAACGTAAGTAGAATTTTTTTTAAAAAATCAATTTATATACAAGGATTAATTTAAAGTGTGCAAAAAGAAATTTTTAAAATTTCATATATATATTTTTTAATTATATATCTCCTATGATAATATATTATGTATATTATATACATTGTGTAGATTAGTAATACTTTCTCAGGGTGTTAATGTTATGAATATTTTTCAAAATTGTGAAAAATTTCCTTATAATATGCAGTTCATTATAATATGCAGTATATTTCTTTAAAAAAATATTGTTTAAAATATCTTATTTTTATTTGATGATCATATTACAATACGATTAGTGTAATTATTGCTATTAAAAAATCTTTTAAGTTTATGTAAGAATATGAAATAAAAGTGTTAAAAAATATTAAATGTCAAAATTCCGTTTCCATAAATTTCAAACTAGTTTTTGTGTATGAAATAATTTTAAAATTATATTTGATCAATCTATGAATATTTAATGAATTAAAATAATAATTAATTAATTCGTAATATTTAAATTAATCCAGATTCAATTTTTTGCAACGATATTTTTTCCCGGTGGTTTTTTTTAAGGCTTTAATTTGCTTTGCTTTTTTTCCGAGCTGTAATGCCAAGGCTATTTTCCATTTACCTCTGAGAAAACCGATTCTTAAGCATACCTGAAAATTCTGTACCGGAAAATGATTTGTAGCAGTTAAATAAAAATCGTCCCTAATCCATCGTTTCCTCCCCCCCCCCCCCCCAAAAAAAAAAAAAACTAATAATTAAACTATTAAAAAAACTATTAATTACACGTGGATGAGTTAAACTCAAACATTAGCTAATGTTTGAGTTTAACTCATCCACGTGTTTGACTGGGATAGCCTGCTTTATAAGGCGTTTAGCTCATGTCCAAAAAATCGTGAGTTCGATCCCCACCTGCCGAAGACTCTCCATGTACTAAATGGTGACCTGAGCAAGCGAAATCTGTCGAGGTTACAATGTCCTCCAAGTTCCCATAACAAACCATTACCTAAGGGATACTGGATTGGAGATGGATCGTGCTCTGGTTCAGGTCAAAATTACGATCTGTGGATGGATGGATGGACAGTGAATGTGACCTCCCTGTAAAACTGGCTGTGACGTATGTGTGTGGCAAAGTCGAATTCTTGCTCATAGATGACGCCACTGGAAAATAAGAAGAAGCACGTCCTTCTGCTTTAAAATTAGCTTGTCAGTATTGACAAGTGACAAAAGAGACAACAACAACAGTCAACTAGTTATAAATGTGCTTCTCTCATTACGTAAGTTTTAAGTTGAAGATATAAGGAATTTAGCTAGAAATAATAATCCCCGCACAAAAAAGGATATCTCCCATGGAAAAAAAAAAAAAAAGATTTTTAAATTTTCTAATCACTGAAGAAAATTCTCTTTCTTTTCAAACTAGACCACAAGTTGTTGTTTTCTTGTTTATTACTTTACGTGATTGTAAAATAGTGCATTAATTATATAACAAATTTAACGGGAAAAATATCCCCCACCAAAAGAGATTCTAAAAAGTATAATCATAATACTTTTAATACTCCCTAATAATAATAATACCCCCCAAAAAAATATGTTCAAAAATGTCCACTTAAATAGTTAAAAGTATTTTTTTTAATCTAATCTACAGATTTAAACAACAAAATTGTATAAACCATTTTTAAAAAATATCCCCACAAAAAATGGTTATGATGACTTGTCTTCCTTAGTACCCCCTAACTATAATTCATCATCTATGTCATCAATATTTAGTATTATTTTCATTTTAATTATATAACTCCAACATTCTGAAACCTGGCAAAAAATTTTAACTTTTTTTGTCGTTTAAATAATAAAATAAATTTTCGAGGTTTTCTTTTTTTCTGATCATTACAATATACGTATTTAAAAAGGCATTTTCGAACTTTTATTTGAATTGTTCCACAACTAACGACGCTAAGCGTAGGTATATGAACACACTTTGGAAGCAGCGAGTACAAATACCCATCGCTTAAGAGATACTAAAATATACTACAACTTTTAAGTACTAAACTTTAACTATGGCTTTCATGTTAATTGTAAAAAAAATATAAAAAATTTTTAATTAGATTTCTCAGAAACTTTCTCATAAACGATTTCGCTCAACTTTTGTATTTTGTCTTATAAAATTAAGTAGTTGTAGTAGTAGTTAAATTAAAATGATATAAAAAAAAAACTATATACCTTACAGTTCAAAAAATTTTGGACTATTATTAAATAAATAATAAATATTTACTAAAATTTGCATGAGAATTTTTGCATGAAATTATCTTTAGGCAAACGAATAACTTTGGACCGCTCTCCTGGTCAAACTATAAACGTTTGGACGTCAAAAAAAAAAAAAAAAAAAGGTATGTTCAGAAAATAAAAAAAAATTACCTTTTTGTGTCTGAATTGTGAACTTAAAATATCGTATGCACTAATTAATTAGCATATTTGAGATTACTCCCTCAAACAATTAAGATTGAGTCCTAGAACGTAAAGATCCAATAATTACATCAAAAGCTATTCAGATTGGGCCATTTTTTTCCTTCTTTCATTTATTGCATGCTGCACACTGATAACTAAGCGTATTGACTCGTCTCTGCTGTAAAACTAATAAAGGGTCCCTCATGAAAAAAGTGACAGTAATGTATCATTCTCAGTGAATGCGATTCGCATAAGCGATTCGCGCTTACGCGAGCATTTCGACTTGCGTGTAATTTATTAAACATTCGCACAGAGGTGTATAGGGTAATCTCGGGATGTGAATGCTCATGATTGGTAAAATATCTTCCATATACCAGGCAAAAAATTACCAATCACATTTTCAATCGCAAGCGATTTTTTTCGTTTGTATAAAAATCACACGCAGCGTAAATATTCCATAAATACTGACATAAGGGGACCACTTTGATCAGTTGGCGTCGGGACCGAGAGTGCTCGACTTCGCGCTCAGGTCGTGGGGCTACCGAGGCAGGATGCCATCCCTTCGGCAGAGGATTAAAATTGTGATGACATGTCTTCAGATCATCCTCCGAAATGCTTCCCACGCCATCACCAATAGCCCATTGTACAACTCTAGCGTGAGTTAAATAAATTACTACTATTACTACTTTGTCCGGCAAGTTGTTTCAAATATATGTACACTCTAGCGAGATTCGGATCGACTTGTCGAAATAGCCCTATTTTTCATGCAAAAGTGTAAAAAGATTTCAAGGGTAGGCGTAAACAAAATTTATATTTTTTTTACGAAAATATAAATATGTATGAAGTTATAACTGGAACCGCAAATATAGTTCGTCTGCTTGTGATGCAATTTTGACAACCTGCGGTTTTTCCTTGACATTTCTCTTTTTTATCGTCCTACTTTCACACTGTTTAGTTATTTATTTTCCCACTCAAATTTTAAAAACTATTCTTTACATTATGTTATCGCGATGTTTTCGGATGCCTAATTTAAAATTCTTTATATTTCTACATATATTATAAATGAAAGGATCAGTGAGGATTTGTCAAACATCAAATAATTATCTTCAAAGCTTGGCTTATTCTAATTTTAAAATGAAATTAGTAAATTCATCTCTACCTTAAAGGATGATCTGAAAAGGTGTGCAATATCAAGTAACTATTCAAAGGTTTGAATTTCTGTGTTAAATATTTCCTTCGATGGCAGATATAAATTTCTAAGATTCCTTGAAAGTATTTATACCGGTCAGTTTTTTATGTATCCGATATTAAGTTATCTTCTCAGTTCTAAATTTAAATGCTTTAATAACTGAATGTTCAATAATATTTGTTTGCCAGTCAATGAAAATTTTAAATTCTTGTTTTTAAAACGTGATTTCTCTTTGTATTTTTTTTACCCTTTTTTCTGTATTCCTAGTCTTCCTATCGTATCTTACCCGTTTATCTTCAATGAACATAGTGGATTTTGTTCTTCTACAGTCTAGCTATAAAACGTTCATTATTGACTTTACTAATCTTAACCAGGATTAATAATTAATCATAAATATACTTAATAAGATATTTTTTTTCTTTCTAGCTATTGGACAAAAAAAAAAAAAAAAATAAATAATATTTCTTTTTTGTTTGTTTTATTATTATTGCTACTTAAATATTTTTTTTACAAATAAATAACCGTGTTATTTTTTACTTAAATAAACTATAATACATATAGCACTATGTATTTGCTTTTAATAACAGGTACTTAAAATAACAATATAATATTTAATACATTAAAATAACAGGGTGTGTAGTGTTTTTAAAAAGTGCTTAAAGGTGCTTTTTTCATTGGGTGTTTTTAAAAAGTGCTTAATTTCCCCTTTTTCAAAATGAGATTTTTCCTTTACCATGTTGATTTTTGCTATGAATTATGCAAAAAGACGCATTTCGCATTGTTCTATTCAACATTTTCACAATTCATTCGATCCCAATCTATTTCTGCGTATTGTCAGTTCATAGCGTATGAAAACGCCATTCATTTTATATGATTCAAAACTTCTTGATTTTTAACAATTGTCAAAAACAATGGCAAAAGTTTTTTTTTTTTTTTTTGACATGATGGTTAAAACAAGATAAAACCATCAATTGTCAAAAACTTTCCAACCTTGCCCAATTATGATATTTTTTAAAGTGCTTTCAAATATCCTTTGAGTGCTTGAAAATTGCTTAAAAGGTGCTTATTTTTTGTTGAATAATTTGGCTATGCACCCTGAATAATAATTGTCCTTGTCTTCTACCCCTTAAGAATGGCCTTGGTTACATATTTACCCACTTAAAAATTTACGGTCTTAAAAATTCTCGTTAAATCTTTTCTACTTTCAAAATATTAAATAGTATGGTTATAAATAATAGCTTACTGATTAAAATTAACTTTTACTTCTAAATAGAGTTTTAACTTCTGTTTTTTTTTTTTTTTTAATTAAAAAGCATTTATACACTCTAGTATTTATAAAAGTTGTATAAAATCAGAGCGGAACAACAATTAATTTCATCACTTAACATTTTTATGTTATGATTAGAAATACAGATGATACATCATACAAACCATATAACACCCTTTCATAAAATCCAATTCGTTACATTAATGTTTCTAGTAAATTTTAATAAATTTTGAGTTGCACCCTAATGATTTAAGCTTATTAATAATTTATATTTTTTTCAGATCAATTTTAAAATTTAAGTTACATGGCTCCTTTAACAAGCTGAATATGATTGACTTTTCATCTCTTATATATTTATTTCGAGAAGTGATCCAACTATTTTAAAAGAACAATATTTTTTTAAATCTAGGTAAGTAATGAGTTAAAAAATTTTTTAAATGTTAACAGTTTTCATCATTTCTGTATTTTATTTATTTTTGTGCCTATAAGTGCCATAAAAATTTTTTAATGTTAACAGTTTTCATCATTTCTGTATTTTATTTATTATGTGCCTATAAGTGCCATTTTATTACTCTTGTTAAGTTCATTTCATATTTTGTAAAAATTTCGAAGGCTTTTTATAAAAAATTATAATTTTTATGTAGATATTTCAGAAATATCTACATAAAAATTTCTGAAATATCTGCATAAGACATCTACATAACTACTGAAAGAAATTTTAAATGTGCCAAGGTATAATATCAAAGTCACAAATTGCTAAAATATTCATGATTCAGAAAATAATAATTAAAAATCATGACATAATTCTAAAGGCATATGTTCTGATTTATTCCTATGTTCTTATGAAAGAAAATTTCAAAATCAGAAAAAATGCTAAATCACTGACTGAAGTTAATGTATAATGTCATTTGAAATAAATAAAATATATTTCAGCCTTCAATATACATTATAAGTGGTTGAACTTGAACGCTACAAGTAGCTAAACTAGTAGCTAAACCCCCCCCCCTTAGTTTTAATGTTAATTTCTATGTATGCTTATATAGCGTGTTCAGTACCTTCTTTACGCATGGGCACACCTGGGCAGTGCCTACTTTTTATAAATTGTGTTAAAAGAATAAACGACATTGCCTTATATATTTTTTAAAATAAATATATTCCATTATATAAAGTGTGCATTTTTTTTCTTACAAATTTTGATTGATTGTCATGCAATCACTAATAATTTGAATAGTTTATTAACAAGAAAACTTAAAACAGGGAACCGAAATCTATTTTTCTACGTTCCAATGAAAATTTTAGGTACTTGGGCATTGAAAGATGTTTTAATAACTGTTCAGTTTGACAAAATAATTCATACCTTTTGAATTTATTTTAAGTTGTTATACCTTTATGCTTATTTAATTTAATTTAATTATTTTAATTAACTTCCATGATTTTGAAAATTATTTTATTACTTGAGGATTACAACTGGGTAGCATCTCCATTTTTATTTTAAAAAATGGTACATAGTTTAAGAATGCTTTTTTTTTGTTGAGTTTTTGGGGCAATCAAAATGTGTTTAAATTTGTTAAAATCCTATCTTAAAAATGATTTATTTTATATATGTGAAGTTTTTTAGTTCCTTTTTAAACATTATAGCATGTTATAGAAGTCTAAAATATTTTTGTGCCCGGGAGCCCTGCATGTTATTAAGACGGCCCTGAGCGTGTTACTTTCTAAGAAAATTAGTGTAGCAAGTAGTTTAATGCAAAAAATCAGCGGTTTGTAGCCATTTCTGGTAACTACTTTTAAGGTAAGTTTAAAAAAGAAACAAAGTTCAAGCGCAAAAAATGTTTTGAATCTGATTGATGATAGTCTTTTAGTTCATCAGCTGTGCAATGAAAATGATGCTGTGGCTGGGTGTTAGAATTACCTTTAAGTTTGCTTCTATATAAAAAAACAGCAACAATTCAAAAGTTGTGGTTTCTTTTCTTTTCCCCATTTCGAACTTAAGACTATTCTTCTAACATCTCCTTTTTTACTCATGACTACAAAATTAGATGTATACAACTTTGTGTTCTACGAAGGAAAATAAAAAAGTCTTATTAAAATTATTGCTTTTATTTATTGATATATTTAAATGATTAATATTATTTTATTTGTTTTATAGAATGTAATCTATTGCTAGATAAAATATTTTATTAAAACTTTGATTTTTATTACATCAAGAACATAGATTTTTCTTCGGTTTTACATTTAATGTTCACTTTCTAAAGTTATAAATTTTACTCATACATTAAAATTGTATAAGCCAGAGAGAGAGTTTAAAAAAAGTTTTTTGTAGTTAAATTTTTGATTTTTAACGGAAATAAAAACGATTTTGTAATTAAAAATTTTGATCTGCATTTGACTTGTGGTATATGCTTTTAATAGAAATCTAGCAGTGGTTTATTTGTGTTTATAGCTATATACTTAGGTGTGCATGCAATTTGCATAATTAATCTGTTAATAAAAATACAATTAACATTAGTAAATCCTCAGTAGAACGTAGTCATTAATTGTAATTTCAGTTTTACACTTAATGATTACATTCTTAAGTTATAAATTTTATTCATACAGTAAAATTTTATAAGAAAGAGAGAGTGCTGAACTGAAAAAAATTATTTTGTGGTTAAATTTGCAATTTGCATAATTAACCTGTTAATAAAAATACAATCAATGTTGGTAAGTAGCTGTAATAAAAATATTCTTTATTCAAGAATTCATGCAAAACATATTTTTTTATCTTTTTTTATCTATCCACATATCTGCATGTTTTCAGTAGTTGACGCTATATCAAAAATTTTTAGAACTCAGTTTTATTACATGAAATGCTTGAACACAAACTTATTTTTCACTTGATAGTCGACTTTTTATTTTTTAGTTTTTTTGTTTTGTTTTTTTTCAGGCTGAGCACAAACACAAGCTGTCTGAACTGGAGAGGCTAATTAAATAATTAAAAAAACATTTTAGTAATAAATTAGCTCGTATAAACATATATCTTAATTATTTTTCCTATATAAATAACAAAACAACTTTTCATGAATTTTTTCTTTCAATGTTCAACATTTTTAATTTTGAACTTCAGTGTAAATTAAACCTTCCAGAAAAATTCCTATTTTAAATGTAGTTAAGCAGTGACTAACTTTCAAAAGTAGTTTGTAGTCGTTATTTTTATTTTAAAAAAGTATTTGTAGTTCACTACATTTTTAATAAAGGATAATCACAAAAAATATATATATAGATTTTCCAAGGCTTGTGTATTATATTACGTGGCTTTTGTACTTTATTAACATAAGATTGTATTGTCGATTTTGTGACTTGTTTTCGTCAAAATAAATCCAATGCAATAATTTTGTGTATCTACTATAAAGCGAACTTGCATTATAATATTCGTTTTTGTTTCACTGGGGTTGTTATATTGAGTATTGGCAGCATTTTGAAAGCATATAATTTTAGAAATTTAAATCTCAAATATTTTGAAATCTTGTGAGGAATTAAAAACCAATTCATACTCTACTGTAGTTCAAAGATAAAAAATAATAAAAAATTTTAACTTTAATTATTAATTTTTTTTCTTCTAAAACGCTTTGAAACATTTTATTTTTTGAATTTCATCACTAGTTGTTGTTGCAAAATACATTTAAAGTTTCATCATCTAAAATCTATCTTTAAAATTATTTTTTATGAAAAAAATTGTTGTTTGATAAAGAATACTTAAATATTACTATAACAATTTTAATATTCATCTATGTTTTAGATTCATTTGAATCTTAAACTATTACAAATGCCTGCATTGATATTCTTCAAGAGAAAATGGCTGATTGCTGATGATGACTTGGTAATACCATTTGCTGTTGAAGCCTTCGTAAGATTAATGTGGTTTGTAACATTTTCTCCTTCATTATATATTTCAAACTTTTTAGGAGATTGACTAAACTGCAATGTCTATTAAAATTAAACAAAGCATTATGTATATGTTTGTTTGTTTTTTTTTACAATTACTTGAAAATACCAATTGCCACATGGTGCCTTAAATAACCAAAACAAATGGTCACTTTTTCCCATCGCCCTTTTTAAAAATCTTTTAATGATAAAAGTATATCACTATAGAAACGAGACTTGAAATTGACGAGATTTTCACTAAAATGTCCAATGTCAATTCAAAATTTTGTAATAAAATTTTTTTCTTTCAAAATTTTTCACCATTTAAAATTATCCTTTAGTATCCATTGATTTATGGTAGAAAGACTCATGCGGAAGTAGTGTTCTTTAACAATTCACATATTTAAAAGTTGTAATATATACATTATATGTATTTTGCCTTACAAATATTTTTTCATAAAATTCTTTAAATTCAGAATGTCTGGTGGGATAGTCTGGTTGGTAGGACATTGGGCTCATGTTTGTGAGTAATCCTGCCAACTGAAGAATCTTATATGGCATTAAATGATGACTGGTGCACATTAAATCTGTCCGGGTGACAAAGTCTTCCAGTTCCTAAAACAAATCAATATCTCCGGGGGTTCTGAATTGGAGATTGATCGCTCTCTGGTTCAGGACAAAATTACGATGTGTGGATGAATAAATGATGTATGAATGGGTTCACCCTATAAATGAATTGTGACGTGTGTGTGGTTGAAGACGTATTCTTGGTCATAAATAGCGTCACTGAAAAAACTAAAAACACACCCTATGCCTTAAAAAATCAATTGATTTCTCAAGAAGGCTTGTTGATATTGGCAAGTGGCATAAATATCGACAACACAATCAGAATGTATAATTATATATTTTTTACATATTTATAATGTTGTTGAATTATCTTTTTATTGTCATAAAGTATTTCTAATGTGAGTTTTTTTTAAGATAATATTTAATCCAAGCAAAAGACCATATGCAAAAAATTTCTATTAAATTAAAAGGACCTATTAATATCGGTCACTGATTCATTAGGTTTGAGGAAAAAGTGACTACTAAATCAATAGAGCTTATCGGCCATTGGTTACCAACTAAAAATTCTAATTCTCAAGTATACTTGAAAGCATAAAACTTATATCATTTTATTACATTAATTATTTAATTCATTGAATATCATTTAAGTGTTTTACTTTAAAACAAGTTATTTTGAAATCACTTGAAAATGTAATTAATTTATGTGGAAAATTATTCAAAAATACTTATATTCCTAGTAAGGACTCTTTGTGTATTTTTCTGTCTTTAAATTTAGTTGTATTTACTTGGATAAAATGCATTATTATTCAATATTTATTAAAATAATTGTTAGTATCATGATTTAAAGAAAAATAATTTCTTTTAAATTTGAATATATTCATAACTCATAAAATTTAAGAACATGATACATATAAGTGTGTTATAAGCTGTTATTTTAACTCATCAATAATTCACAAACTCGGACTTGCATTCATATTCTCTTTTTTATCTTTATGTGTTGTATGTTTCAATAATACTAGAAATAAATGAAACTTACCTTTCAATATTATTGAAAAGTAAAGCAACATATTGTAAAGTACCATCACTATAAATGAACTAAGCATTCTACAATCAACTCTGAGTGATGATTCTTTTTTTTACAATAATATGTAGTAGTTCATTTATGTCGAACTTGAGCTGCACAATGGGCTATTGGCGATGGTCTGGGAAACATCCCTGAGGATGATTCGAAGACATGGCATCACAATTTTGATCCTCTGCAGAGGGGGTGGCACCCCCAATTCAGTAGCCTGATGACCTGCACGCTTAGTCTAGCACTTTACGGTAAAACAGTTTAACGAGGACCAATACCGCACACCCTCGGTCCTCATGCAGGCTGATCCAAGTATTCACCCACTTGCACACTGACAGCAGCCAGTGATGCTTGACTTCGGTAATCTGCTGGGAAAAGTCTGCCGATCAGTCTGGGTGACTTCACAAGAAATTATTAATGCTTTTTTTTTTTTGGTATATCTGTAATAATGTTTATAATATATTTTTTTATGTAATTATTTTAAACAGTTAAATTTTAGTTATTATTATTATGACACAATCTAATATTTTATAATTGTTTAAGATTCAGAAATTATGTTAGTTAAGAATGAAATAAAAAAAATTTATTCTTAGGAAAAATAGTTGTATAAAGCAAAAGTATAGAGTAAAAAATTAATTTTATATTTTATTCCCAGGCTATCAACTTCATTAGCAATTACTTGGCTGAATATCAAAAACTGCACGGACTCAGATCTTCTAAATTATTTTCTTTTTGTAATTATTGGAGATCTTTCAGTTTCTGCAATTGTTTCTTTTGCTGTTTGTTTTGTTAGTTCTAGAGGCTCAGTTATGGAGGTAAAGATATGTCAATTTTATCAGATTTTGTTACTTTTTGTTCTTTTCATGCTTTTTTGTTTACTGTTTAATATATTAGCGTAATTAAATACAAACTACTATATCCAAAGTTCACTGCACACCTGTTAATTTCTTTTTTCAATGTCTCTAATATTCTTATAGTAGTAGTTGAAGTATCATCATTAACTTTTGGCCATTACATATACATCTTAATTTGGATGTAATAATAATAATTATCTCAAATGATGTAAATGATAATAATTATCTCAAGGAAATGAATAAAACCGTTTAAGTAAAAAGAATTGATTTATTAAGAAATTATTAGTATATTAAAATGGCTATATTAAATATAAAAATAATAAAGAAAAGAAGTTCCTTAAAGACATCAAGATAAAAAATTCTCTTCATCAAGAATTTGGGATTGGGAATAATATATTCAATGGTTGGGACAGGGAGGTCCGAAAGGGCACCCCCAGTCCCCACAAATTTGAAATTGATTGAATTTGTTCCCAACAGACACAAGCGCATGCAAAAGAGGTCCAAGGTCAGCGAAATTATCGAAATATAACATAGCCAATATGAAAATTAAAATTACCAGATAACTGAAACATAAATGTGGTAAGAAATTAATAATAAAGAGTTATAAATAGATTTTTGTTTTGGATTAGCAGCGGCAGTGAATTAATGAGTCTACAATAATATTGAAATAAATAAATAGCTGTTACATTGATCGATAAGAAAAGAATAAAATATTTTATTCATTCTCTAAATTAAAACATAGTAGTCATTTATTTTTTTATGAAAAATTTACAAAATGTTTAATCTGGCATGAATCAACTAATTATGGCCTTTTGAGCTTTTTTATGATATAATGCTATTAACAAACATTATTTTTAAAAAATTTTTTAATTTTTTTTTTTTTTTTAAATATATACTATTTACTATTTTAATAAGTTTTGTATGTGTTAGGTCTGAAAACATTGTTAAACCTTTTCTTAATTTTTATTTATTTTTTTCTCCACATGAGTTGTTAATTTGTATTTTCTGAAATTAATTAAAATTAAAAAAATTCTCAGCACTGTTACACAATTGATTTTTTAAAGACCATAAAGTTAAATCAGATGCTTAAAAAGGTGTTCCATAGATCAGCAGTCCCTAAAAGGTGCCCAACAGAACCTTAGGATTATGTTAAAGAGTCATAGAAGTTCCAAGATTTAGGATTTATTTTTTACAAACTATGAGTTTTAAAATATGTAATTATATTTAATGAATAATCTGTTATTAATTTCATATTTTTATGAAATTAATATTTATTCAATTATTTTATGAAATTTTAAATGTGATGCCAGTGAAAAAAGTAAAAATTTAAAAATATATATATATTTTTTACTAAGAATATTTTGAATAAATAATGTAAAATAAATGCATTTATAAGAAATTGCATTGACGTTTAACCTTTAAGTTTTCAATTTTAAATAAAATAACTAAATTCAGAAATTATCTCTTTGATAACCACTTTCTAAGTTTATTTCAGTTCTTTCTCATTTTCACTTTAATTACCATACATATCTCCTTGATAACCACTTTCTAAGTTTATTGCAGTTCTTTTTCATTTTCCCTTTGACAAAAGCTGTAGCTCAGCTTACGTATGCACCTAAACCAAATTCAGAACTAGACTAGAATCTGCTCAGGTCTTGCAAGTTCAACCATCTGATAAAAAATCTACGCTTAAAACTATTATTTATAAAATGAAATAATTTCGTTTTCTTCCCAATGAATGTTTTCAAAATAATTTGTAATTTTTATTTATTTTTAAGCTCACAATTGTTAGGAAACATTATTAATAATTACTAACAATTATTACTTTATAAATGTTAGTAATTATGAGTTTGGGTTCTGCTAAAATGTCAATCATATAAAGTTCTATAACCAAAAAGAAATAGGGAACTTTTGACTAAGAAAGTATAAAATTACTGTAGTTTTATAGAAATTATTTTTATTAAAATAATGTTAATATTCTATGCAGAGCTGTTTGGGACAAGGAATATATTTACAATATAAGAAATTATTATATTATCAAAGAATATGTAATAATTTTGAAACAATACCATTTAAGTTTGCTTGTAATTAGAGACACATTATATTTTGGTACAAACTGTTAAATAAGGTTTTTTGGGACTAAACAGCTTGGATATTAACAGTTATATTAATAATCCTATACTCTGTAAGTCAAAATGAATGCCCTTATTTTATAGATTCACTATGTGAGATGTAATAAATTCAAAACTACCCTTTCAAAAACTAGTTTTAATGTGTTCAAGGGTCTGTCTAGGTTTTTCTGTGAGGTATCTATTTTGTGAAAATTGAGACATAATTTGTGAAAGTTAAAAAATATATTAAAAAATTAACACAAAAATATGGATTTATTGTTTCATATGGGACACAAAAATAAAATTTTAAGAAAAAGTATTGTTTTCTCCTAAAGTTGAATTTGTGAAGGTACCGCTAAACGTTAGTAAATTTGGAATGGACAGACCCCTGATGTTATATACAATTTTGCATTTTCTTTGAGAGCAAATGTATGATATATAGAGAAGAATGTGAAATAGTTTTAACTTGAACAATTTTGCAAACTAAATAACTTTTTGTTTAATTTTAAAAAATTGCATATGTTTTTTTTTTTTTTTTAATTAATCGACACCTGACTTATCAGAAAGTCGCTATTTAGTAATCAAAAATAGGGATTGTCTTATATAACAGGTTGACTTATACTCTAAGATATACGGTAATTAGAAAAGAATATACATGCAGAAACTAGTATGTATAAGCAGGATTTCAATTTTCACAAATATTCAATATGCTGTGTGTGGCATTCATCGGTCTTGGCAAACTTCGAGCAACGTGCCTGTTTCGATCCTGGCAATAGCAGCTGTGACAACTGAGGCTTTCAAATTGATCATGGCCATTTTACCTGGAGGCACATACACACAATTTTTTATGAATCCAATAGAAAAAATAGCACGGGGTGAGATCTGGGAATTATGGTGGCCTAGCTAAGTGTGCATTGTCTGCTTTTCTTTCTAAAAGCTTTTGCAATGTAGTTTTACAAAGGTGTTTTTACAAAAATTCTGTTGATATTTGAACTTTCAGCACTATCTATTGGTAACTATTCAAAATTTGCTCATATTATCTCAGCATCTATGCACATTTTTAATGAATACATATAGCGTTGCAAATCGATGAAATTAGGGCATTCATTTTCACTTACTCTAAATTAAATCACTTTTTTGTAATTATTTTTTCATTCATTGTTTTTCTTTGTTTTAGGTGCACAAAAGAAAGGGTTTAACTAAAATTTTATATATTAAAGTGGTTACTGTACTAATAGAGATCGGTTTAGCCTCGTGTGTAATTTGGTTCTGGTTCCAAATGGATAGAAAATGTGTTGTAAAAGAGCTTTTCATCAAAGTAAGCCTTTTTAGTCATGTTATACTTATACATCTTTTGGAAACTTGTACATTTCTAACTAAATTTGCTCTAGGTTTGATAATTAATTGAATTATTCTTTTAAAAATAATAACTAAAAAGTTGGGACATTTTTATTCGCACTAAGGAGAGGAAGAAGTTTAATATGAGTTCAAGTTTGTTTTTTATTGAAAGATTATCTAAATAATTTGGTAAAAGATTTTTATTATTTTTAACTTTATTTTAAAAAATTAGGCAATGCATTAAATTAATAATACAATTAATGCGAAATGTAGCTCACGTTTTTAAAATTAAAATAAAATTTTGTAGCAATTAATTATTTTGTTTCAAACTGTTGAAAGAGGAAGTTCTAGTTTTAAAAAGATATTGCTATTTGGTTTTGATCTTCACACAATTTTTTATTATATTTAAATATTTAATTCCAGTTTTCAGTTAATTACTTTTTAAGCTATATTCCACACAATTATTTTTTGTTTATTCTGAAATTAAATAACTATTTGTATATAATTATTTTGAATTTTTCCTGTCTTTAATAAAGATTGTGTTTTATATTATAGGTAACTACTGTTGCTGCTTGGATTTATGTTTTAATGTTAACTATGGGTATAATAGTTGGTTATGATTCACTTGGCTCTTCAAAATATTGGAATAACGAGCAAAACTCTAATTCACTCAATTTTTTTAAGAAAGCTAAATCTATTTGGAAATTCCGGTGAGAGTTATTTACATTCCATATAATTTTTTAATTTAAATTGTTACCTTGATTATAAGTTGAAGGCTGCTCTAATATAACTTAAGCACTTGAGAGAGACTAATGTATTATCAATCTTGTGTAGCGTTGTATTAAGTAATCAATTACCATTTACTGCTAATTATTAACATTTGATAATGGATAAGTATTCCAATTAAAGTATGAAATTCATTTAAACAAATTTTAAGATAAAAAGTTTGAAATAATAAATCAAAATGGTTTTAAAGTTTTAATGGTAATTTTAAATAAAAATAGTAATTTAAAATTTCATTTACTTGTTTTTGGTTTTTAATTTTTTTATTTAAATGGATAAAAGTACTATAATAGTTTTAAACTGTTTACATTTTATAATTTAATATCTATAAAAAGCATAATGTAATATTTAATTCAATATCTATAATTTTTATGAAGTATAATAATCAAATTTAAATACTTTACTTTCCAAGCAGTTAGTTGAATGCTATATTATCACTGTGTTGCAAAAAGGTGTATTTTGGGAGTTTTTATTCCTCTTCTAAATTTAATCATTCAAAAACTCAAATCAAAACCATCTCAATCCAAGAAAAAATAAGAAGAATTAATACTTAGACTAAATTGAATTCTTCATTCACAAACTTATATATGTTTTAAAATTAAATGAATTCCTGTGATAGTAGTCCTGATAAAAATGTTTTTCTGACTTAATTTTTAGCTTTTTGTCCTGATATGTATATTAATCTATGTCTATGTTTTTAATATTCAATTTAAAATTTTGTAGGTTAAAACTTTTTTGCTGTTGTGCAGATATTGGTAATCGAAGTGATTTCATTTATGTTGAAATCTCCTCCTTCTTAGCTTCTTTCTTAAAGGTTTGTAGCTTTTATAGCAGATTTTTCCTCATTTTCTTTATCTTAATGATCAGTTATTATAAATAGCAATTTTTTTCTAAAAAAAAAAATACATTTTTAATTTAGTTTTATAATAATTGAATAAAATCTCTTTGAATAATTAAAATATAATTTTGAATAAGTTTTAAGACATTACTTAAAAAATTATGATATTTTATTTTTTCAATTTTTAATCCCTTATTTTTATAAAGCAATGTTTTGACAACAAACGGCTAAGTTATCTTTTCTTTCTAACAAAAATAAAAGTTGTTCCACTGTTTTTAGAAATCCTTTCACAAACTTCAAAAAAGTACATATTTTGTTGACCACACATCTATGATATTAAGCATACATATGATATACCCTTTATTTTTATTTTTTATAACTTATTATTGAAATCATTGTTTCCCGATATCAAGGATGCCAAAAGGTATCGCAATTCATTTCTATTTACATGTTACACTTTAGAAATTCATTTTTTAAACATTTCTGTCATAGACATTTCTGCTATTCCTTAAGTATAAAGTTTCGTAAAAGTGCACAAAATGAAAAGACAAAGTAGGTAAATATTTAGATTTCATTTTTTAGTCTTTTTACCAGCATTAAATAAAGTTTAAACATTGAATATATGTTACTTAATTGAAAAACTTTTCACTTCCAAAATATACAGATCAGAAATAACAGTTAACTTGTTTCAAGCAATTGAAAATAGGTGCCCATTTTCAAGATTTGCCGGACGAGTGAATGAGAAGAAACAAAAATGATTTTAAAAATAAATTTTAAAGTTAGTTTTCACTGAAAATATGAAATGAAGGTGAGAAACAGAACTAGAGAAACCTCAGTAGCCAGACAATGGTGGTTATTCTTGTTCTGTTTGATCATCTTAATTTTTATTCTCTCTTGGCTACTGAGGTTTTTCTTATGTTGTTTCTCTCCTTTATTTTTCATTTTTTAATGTCAACTTTACGTTTTATATTTTAAATCACTTCTCATTCACAAATGGCACAGAGTGCTTGAATTGTATCTGTATGTTTTTGAGCTAATGTTTGAGCCTATCTGTATATTTTTGAAGTAAATGAAGTTTTTTAATCAGATAATATCTTACTGATTCAGTTTCTTGGGATTATTCATTTAATTATATATATATGTATATATATATGTAACATAAAAAGCTTCTATTAATCTTTTTATGTTAGTTTCTTCGTTAAAAACAACTCCTAATTTATTACTCATTAATTTCAAATCGAAGCACTTTATCATACTTTTATATAGCCACATCCTGTTTCTAAATCTATTTTTGGCACAACTATGCATAAATTTAAATAAAGATTTTTCTCCCTCTAAGCTTCGTGGGAAACGTGTGATCTATTTAATTAACCAATAGTAATTTCTAAGATTTCCCTCTTTCCCTAAATTGAAACATTTTACGGATTTACTTTGCAAGATTTTCCCTAGCATATAACCAAGGAACGCAACTTTTCGTACACACTTCCATGACTGCTCTGATTAATAATTAATAGATAAATTTTGTACCCTCCTTCCTGGCCTAAGACCTGTTTTAATCCTTCCACTCGGCAACGACGTTATAAGTCACCAGGATTAAACGGTCGGGAAAGGGGTACGGTATATCAAAGATATGTAATATCGCATTAAAATAATTTTGAAAATAAATCAACTTCGGAAGAGGGTACAGCAAAAATGTGGAATATCTTATTCATACGGACAGTTAAAAAGTTATCAGTCAAACTCTTCTTCGATTTATATCAATTCATAATTCATCCAGTATCTTCAACAAAAAATAAATTCTTCAATCATCGAACTTTTTGTTAATATAAATGATACCTACGCCCAGTGAAACTTGTCTTAAATATCCTCTACTTTCCTTTTGTGTATGCTGCATGTTTTGTCTATGTTCTGAAAGCTGTGGATTCCACTAAGAGAGCCAAGCTTCAATATATTTCACCCCCCTTGGATTAAAAAAAAACACTGCATCAGGCTCCTGATAATTAAAAAGTTTTTTTTTTTTTTTTTTTGAAATCACATCCATTTCCTTTACAAATGTCTTTCTGAAAGCTGATATGCCTACCGTGTAGTGCTCTGGATTGAATCGTCGATGAAGTGTTTTCACACCCCGGAATGGTTTACGATGGTCTACTTCGGCATTCCCTCCCTCCTACTCAGAACTCAAAGAAATATATGCTTCAATTGCTTCTTCATCTCGGTGATAATTTATGAATCATTTTAACGAAGAAAAGAAGGAAAAAAAATTTTTTATTTTCCTATCAACTGTCATCTGATGTTGTGGCTTTCAAGAAATATTGTGGATTAATTCGAACTTTTTCCCGTATCCTTTATGGTAATTTTTCTTTGCAATTCTCATAAAACAATTACTTGAATTTTTATTGATTATTAAAAAATAAAAAAAAACACTTATGTAAATAAACAGAAACAATAGATTATGATTTTAAATTTTTTTTCTCATACTTGATGTTTCAATTGAAACAATTATTTTTTATACATCAATCTCTGTTGAAATTTTTTTTTTCTTGAAATTTTTATTTTCAGTGAATTGATTGTTTTGATTGGCATAAAAAACATTTAGAGAAATTATTTTTATATTTATTGTTTATGTGTTACAGTTCCCATGAATTATTGATTAGTAGAATTTATATTTGTGTTTTACTGGTGTGTAGGGTTGAGATAAAAATGCCATTAAAATATTTCCACAAACAAAGTTTCTTATTGCTGAGGGTCAATTCCAGCATTGAGATAAAGTGACCAAACATAAACTTACAATGTATAGTATCCGGATACACACAAAATATTTTCAAAATATTAAAAATGACAAATACCTGATTGTGACTAATAAATCTATCTATTTAAAGTCAACACAAATAGTACTTTAAATATGATCCCAACAAGTATTTTCGAAAAATTATGTCCAAAAAGAAAAAAAAAAAGATATAAATGAAAACAAACAAAAGGTAATTTGCAAATTAACCAAACTTGCATTTCATATTACAAATAAGAAAAATAGCTAAGTCAGTCAAATTTTAAAAACTGATTTACCTTAATACCATAATAAATTTGAAAGCTTGTTTTGGATTTCAATTAGTGATTAATAGTGTTAAACGGGTTGTAATGTAAAATCTGAGAAGACTGATCACCTTTTCTGATTATAAAAGCAATTTGTCCTTATACATTTTTCCTGAAATCCTGGTTAATGATTGCAATAAAAATACCAATAAAGAAAAAGAAAAGAGAGAAAAGAAATAATAAAAGAAAGTAAGAGAAAAAAAAATTTTTGGGACATATAATAAATAAATGAGAATAACAAGAATGTAAACAAAGTGAATTTAAAGAAAAATAAAACAAAAATAAGACTTGATTGAAATAGCAAAACTGAAAATAATCTTGAATTTTCAAATGTTCTTGAGACTAAAAGTGATAATGGTGTACAACATTGTCAAAATCATGTTGACGGAATTATGCAAATTCAAGATGATAAAAAAAAAATTAAAAAAACTGTTGAAAATGAAAATCTTAAATTTTCTGATAATGCTTCTACAGATTTCTAAGTGTGTTAAAATTTTCACCATGAGTACATATGTAAATGTTTTATAATTCATATTACTATATTGTTAATATTACAAATTTGATTATTTTCATTTTAAGTGTGCTTCTATCAGAGGGAAGATTTTGCAAAGAGAGAATTTTTAAATTTTTTGGATTGTAATTAAAAATTTATCGGCAAGGGGGGATGTAATATAAAAAGCTTCTATTAATCTTTTTATGTTAATTTCTTCGTTAAAAACAACTCCTAATTTATTACTCATTAATTTCAAATCGAAACACTTTATCATACTTTTATATAGCCACATCCTGTTTCTAAATCTATTTTTGGCACAACTATGCATAAATTTAAATAAAGATTTTTCTCCCTCTAAGCTTCGTGGGAAACGTGTGATCTATTTAATTAACCAATAGTAATTTCTAAGATTTCCCTCTTTCCCTAAATTGAAACATTTTATGGATTTACTTTGCAAGATTTTCCCTAACATATAACCAAGGAACGCAACTTTTCGTACACACTTCCATGACTGCTCTGATTAATAATTAATAGATAAATTTTGTACCCTCCTTCCTGGCCTAAGACCTGTTTTAATCCTTCCACACGGCAACGACGTTATATATATGTATATATATACACACACATTTGTTTAAAACAAAAAGCTTGCTGTAACAAGAATTATATCTGCTATTATGAATTGTTGTTATATAACAAACTTTTACTGTACCAAAAATATTGCATCATTTTTTTTTTAATTGTGTTAAACAGTTATTCAAAAATATTATTTTAAGAAATGTTTTTTGACACAAAAGCAATTATGTAGTATTTGTAAACCAATGAAATATTCCAAAAATTATAAATATTTTTACCTGCATTTCACCTATTATTAAGATAAATATGTTTCCTTTGTGAATTCTTTCTTTTATTACTTTTGTCAATTTAAATTACTTGTATAATTACCAAAACTGGCATTTAATGTAATTCATTCGAGAGGAGAGAAGAATTGTGTTTGCTTGCTGTCAAAATTTAAATGCCATAACGTGCACAAGTTCAAATCAATCTTTGTAGTCTAATATTTTAAATAAAACTTGACAAGGAATATGTATTTACTAACCAAATCACTTTTGTATATACTTTTTAAGTGGGTATGATATAAGCCATTAGAAGACCAAATCCTGATTATTTACTAACTGGAAAAAAAACCTATCTTCAATTTTTAAAAAATGCTATATAAATTGAGTCGTGATGGCTCAGTGGTCAAGGAACTAAACCGTCATTATGGAGGATTGGGGTTCAATCCTCAGTGATGGCTTGAAGTCCACTCAGCTTCAGATGAATGGGTACCAGCTTGTCTGGAAATAAAGACATCCTGCGCACAATGCTGACCACATTTCGCAATCCTGCCATTGATCTCAAAATTGTGGAGCCTTTAACTCCATGACCCTCCAGGCCCATTCCTGCAATTGCTGGAATGCTTTACTTTACTTTTGCGGTTTCAATTATGAAACTAAGCCCAAAAGAATGTTTAAGTCTCTTTAATAATTATGTATCAAAAATATAATGAATTCATTTCAACTTGTGCTAATTAAGTCAAAAAACAAAATATTTATTTATTATTAGTATAATTTACTGTTTGAAAAAAAGGTATAAACTATTCTAATTTTTAAAAAAAAATTGCCTTTTAGGGTATTGATCTTGTTCCTACTGATATTTTAGCTGGTATCATTACTTTAAGTCAGAAGCATGCTTTAGAAAGGAGACTGCATTTACCCAACATGCAACACTCAGTAAAATCAGATACATGGTTAAGTAAGTTTTTCTTGCTATTAACTTATTAGTTAGTTTATTTTTACTAGGTAAGGTTAATTAATTGTTTCTCTTCAAACAAAGTTATGATAAATTTGTTTTGCATCATTCAGTCATTCACTGCTAATTTTAAAATGTTTTAATGGGTTTTATTTCTTTTTTTTTTCCCAAGAAACTCTCGAATTTAAAAAAAAATCCAGAAAGTTTTAAATAATAACTAATATATTTTATTGGCTTATAAATTATCAGCTTATTATTATTTTAGGGAAACAACTTTCACCATCTTGCCTTAAATTTTGAATATTTTTTGTATACTTTATACCACATTAAGATTACTTTTATTTACCTTATACTACATTATCTAGTACACAGTGGGGGAAAACAGTTCATGGCAAATGCTGTCTTATCTACATTAGTAATTTAAAGTATAGAAAAAGTGAGTTCAGTTAAATCAAGAATAAACCATGAAATTTCTGATGCTAAAAAAGCAAAGTTTTTCAATGCAAACAAATTATGGCAGGCTTCTTTCCCTACTACATGACACTGCCATAATTTGGTTGCCTTTTGATATTTTGAAAAACGTTTTTTTAGCGGTTGATTTTCATAATTTTCCAGGAACTCACTATGCATTATATTACTAATGTAAGTAAAACAGAATTTGCTATGAGCTGTTTCTCTGACTGTATAGCCTCCTCTTAATGGTCTAAATTAGTGATTCTCGACCTTTTTTTGTCGTGACACACTTTTAATGATTTCGAAACTTGACTGAAGACAGAGATAAAAATTAATTTAAAAGTTGTTTACTTACCTATAATGCACAGTGTAAAATAGTTTATGAGAATAATTTTGATATTGTTTTTATGACTATTGATTGAATAGCTTGTTTTAATTGTTAGCTTTTATTTCTTTTTGTGAGTTAATGTTTAGCTTGCTTTCTTCTGTTAATTACTAATTTTATTAGTCAGTGAATTTCCTACTTATTTTAAGATTGTCGCCGAAAGACATGCTCACGCCCTCAAAGCGTGGAAAAATTATAATAAGCATATTTATATATATGTATAATATTATATATATGAATACTTTTCTTTCATTTAAACTTTACTCGTAGTAAAAAAGGCATCATAATTTTTACTATATCATTTCTAAAATTTTCTGGCACACTTTAAGAAATTAGGCGTATACAAAAGTATCACTGCACAGTGGTAGAGAACCACTGGTCTAAATAAACATAAATTATATGGAATCTGTGACAATAATTTCACAGAGTCCTTATTATATAAAATAAATATTGATTTTTAATTAATTTCACCAGATTCAAAATCAACTCCAGCATGGATGACACCAGAAAATGCTCTCTACTATTTAAGGATTGCAAAAAGCACTTATGGCTGGCTTGCATTTTTTGATTCTTTTCGACCCTGGAATGTTCTTAAGCTTGCATCACCTACAAAGTAAATATGTAATTTATTTATTTATTTTTTTTGTTTTTTTTGAATTCCTAATGTCAGAATTTAGTTTTTTTTATTAAAATATGTTTTATTCAAGAAATTTTTTCTACCCAACCAAACTCAACTTTGAAAAAGTGGAAACTGGGAGGGAAAATTCTAAATATGCTTTTAACCAGCCCTATTCAATTTTCAGATATAAACTTATTATGGATATTTACTCATTTTGTGATATTTACTCATCAGAATATTTACACATATAAAATGCATAACTGTGTTGTAATGAAACCATGCATTGTCACCAAACCAATTTTTAAAATTGTAAATGTTTTATGATGCTGGATGAAATTTTAAAGGTTTTAATTCTCCTTAACTTTTAGTTGGTCAGTTTTTACTTCTTGATAGATTTCCTTTCATTATCAAATATAACTTGTAATATAAGAATTAGTAAAATCAGTTTCTTTCTTTAACCATTCACTACTTTTAAAATGTTTCTTTGTTGTAATCACCCTGAATTTATTTTTCACATTGGAAACGAAAGATGTGAAATTTATGGCATGAGTGAACAGTCATGAGCATGAATGCTAAAATGTACGCATTTACAAGTTTCTGAATGAAACCTGAATTTTTAAAGAGCTGACATAAACTGAAGTATAATGTGGGCAGAAACAAACAGTCAACATATAAAAAAAAATGCTTTATTTTTCATTAACAAAAGTTCAATAGCAATTTAGACCTACAGTTTGGTTTTAATTACACTTCTTAATCAACTGAGAAGAGAGTTGCGTTTGATCAAAAAATATCAGCTTATTTTTCATTTTCCTTTTTCTTTGGTTATTATACATTTTACAAGTTTGTAGCAGATTAAAGGACTTAAAACTGTTGTCTACGAATATTTAAGGTTATAATTGTGTATGTAGGGCAATTCTATGAACTTTGTTTCAAATTTAATTTCTAAATAGCATTGAAATGCATTTATAGCAAATCATAATGTGTATAAATAAAAACTTAATTGTAATGTATCAAAGGTTTAACAGAATGTATAAGTTACATACTTTCAGAACTTCATTCTAAATAAATACCATCATTCATACAAAGCCATACTAAAACACAGTAGTAGCCAATGTGCAAAAAAAGGGAACTCAAATTGCAGAGCATTGTGAAAAAAACTGTAAAGCAATTTGAAGATTACCAAGTATAGAGAGTTGGAGCTTCCTAGTATAAGAATTAAATCTCTGTATGTGAGACTTTTCTGTTTTTCCTTATAGTATGAAAAATAAGTACTATGATCTAATCCATAAAAAAACTCTTTTTTAATGTTAAAATTTTAGACTGTAAAAAAAAAAAAAAAAAAGTAGACAGGCCACTTTTGCACAAATTTAAAAAAAAAAAAAGATTAATAGGAATGTGTCATTCTTATTAATCTACATTTATCTTAATGTATATATTATTTGTTTGTGGATGGTATAGTTTAAAAACTACAGCATTTCTTAAGTAAATTTCACTGCAAGGAGGGTGAAAAAAGGCTTTTATACTCAAATGTTTTAGTTCTTATTACCTACTTACCTTATTTAATCACCTTCAAAATTTTGCTAATTGTAAACTATTTCCTCGTTAAATAATTGGTATTCTTCAAAAACAAAAGGATACAGCTTAAATATATCTTTTACATTTGCGATTTTATTGGCAACTTTTCCAGCAAGATAGGCTTCTCCTGGGGATGATTTTAGATTAGGTTTTACAGCAAGTCAGCTAAAAAACATTATGCATCTTTTATTTTCATTGCTGAGTTTAAAATGTGTTCAGGGACTTGTCTCAAAATAAACCATTTTCTTTACTTACTGTTTACTATGATTCAGAGACAGCTTTCAGGATCTAGAAAAGCACATTTTTTTAAACTTAATTTTATTCGTAATGTCAATGTTTGTCAGAAGATTTTGAATAATGATTTCTTTTCAAAAGTCGTTAATTTCTTTAAAAACTTGTTTAAAAAAAAGGAGTTCATAATATCATTTATAGCAACATAAATTGAGGAAATGTAATAAAGTAAACTCCTAAATTTTATTTTGAAACTAATTATTTTTTATAAATCTTTTTGTAAATTAATCTTTTTTTCACATTCCAGGTGTTGTGAAAATGATTCCAGCAAAATAGACAGCTGTTGTTATTGCAACTTTGCTGCAGTGAAAAAAATAACCAAGTTTTCTGACTCTGACATTGTGTATGCCTCCTTTGAAAATAGCATCTATGAACCAGCCTTCTACGTTGCTTTAGATCACCAGAAAAAATCCATTATAATTGCAATTCGTGGTACAGGATCCTTTTCTGACATAATCACCGACATAGACGCAGAACCTCTGTGCCTGGCATCTGAAGATAGACCTTTCGTCAAATGCCATCGAGGTGCTCTACGTAGTGCAGTGTACATAGAGAAAAAAATTCATGATACTAACGTTCTTGACGTAACTATCAATGAAAATCCTTCTTACACACTTGTCATAACTGGACATAGTTTGGGTGGTAGCACAGCGGCTGTGTTGGGATTCCTGTTGAAGCCTAAGTACCCAAATCTGCAGTGCTATGTTTATGGGCCTATGGGCACAATATCATTCTCTGGATTGGAAGATAGCTTAGATTTTATTTTCACTGTTGTTGTGGGAGATGATATGTCACCCCGGTTATGTGGTGAGGCGGGAAGGAAGCTCAGGAAAGAAATAATTGAATCTCTGAAAGAATGTAAAGTTCCAAAGGTAATCAAAAAAAAAATTTGTTAGCTTTACTTGTGTTTATGATTTTCCGTACCATCTGATAATATAGATTGGTGCAAGAGAAAACATATGACAAACCTGCCAATATTGGAGAAATAAAACAACGGAGTTTTTACTCACTAAATTTTTTGGGCTACAAGTAATTGTTTTGATAAATCATACATAATCAAGTAAGTCAAAAAAAGAAATTCAAAATTGGAAGTAATATACTGACATTTAGTGAAGTAAAATATGTATATAAATCTTAATCTAACAAAGATTTTTTTAAATCAGATTTTATAATTACTTAAACTATAAACAATCAACATACTGCAGTACTGGCAAATTTAGGAATAAGATACGTATTTTTGCCATTAGGGAATATTTTATGGCTAAAAGTATAATTAATATTATACTTTTATAAGCTATAGTAATATTTTATAATGGTTGAAGAGATAATACAGAACTCTTCGTTAAAAAACAAGAGACTTGACCAAGTATGGTATGATTTTTTAATTTTGTGGCATAGTTTAGTTGCTAATGAAGCCTATAGCCAAAATGTAAATATTTGCCCAACTTCAAAATCTAAACAAACATCAGTTCTGGAGTGTGTTTTTGCTACTTGCGAGCTCCTTTCATTACAGAACTAGCGTAACCTCATTCCGAGCTTTTGAAGTAAAGAAAACTTAGACTTAGGTTAGGTACTTCATTTACGTCGCGAAAGAGCTATTGGCTATGGTCAGGGAAACATCTTCGAGGATTATCCAAAGACATGCCATCACAATTTTAGTCCTCTGCAAAGGGGATCTGATTTATGAACACACTCCCTCAATTTAGACTAAGAACTGAAGGGGAAAGAAATTTTATCCAGGTCCCTGTACCCATGGTACTGCTCAGCGATCGACCACAGAACTCTCAATTTCTGATTTTACGGATATATAAAAAGTAAGACTTATAATTATATTGAAAAGGAAGCATTTAAGAGGCTCCACTATTCGAGTGTGGTGCATTTAGGTTTATACCTTCTCAAGACTCTTAAAACTTAAATTAATAAGTGCTTTGAATTTTATATCTTATAAAGAAACGTTTTATCATATTATTAGTCGAGAAAGTCAGCCACATCAGTGTGGTTAATATCCTTTCAGCTGTGTTAATATAAATGCTTATATTATTGTGTTTGGAGGTGTTTTGGCTAAAGTAATAAGTCACATCATTGTGCAGAATGGTATGTATCAGAAAATAATACTGATTATCAGTATTATTTTCTGATACTTAGTCTATCTCTGCTTATGTTATAATCTGCCTTATTATATAATTATTTATTTATTATTATTATGACATTCTTGAATTAGTATTATTCAAGAATGTCATAATATAAAATTCTGTTCTGTTTTATAAGTAAATATTCTGTTTGAAAAATGATGTTCATAAAAGAAAATCTGCATTTTTTTTTTTTTTTAACATTATATCCAGTGATTCAAAGACAATCATCAAAATTTTAGTATTATTCCGAAAAGAAATTATCATTGAACTATAAAATGGAAATTTATATCAGCATTAATTATTTACCTTTTAGTAAACGTAGTGGTTTTAAACATTTTTAAGAAAGTAGTAATTTAGTCAAAGGTATTATAAATATTTTTTTAAATATATCATTTGAAGTGCTGGTATTGATTATAACAAAACTGAAACAGTGCTTTTTTAAATGAAGCTAATATAATAAAATGTTTCTATAACATCTATCATATTTTATTTACAGTATAGACTGTTGATGGCAGCTTGTTGGTATCATATAGCAAAATATTTTAATAGCAAACCTAAGACATCTGTTCGAGAAGTTCACGATAATCTATATTTTGTTAATGAGGAAGGCTTAGACCAAGTGAGTAGATGAATGGAATTCTGCAATTTTTAATTTAGTGCTTTTTTTTTTAAGTCTAACTATACTAGTGCAGGTTATAACTATGCATTTGTTGCTCAGGATACAATAATAATGCTACATTTTAAAGATACTTGATATTGATATAATTATTGCCACAGCTACTATTTTGATGAAGTTTTAAATTAATATTTGAATATGTAAGGAAATTTTTATTTTTGAAATACTAACTATTTAAAATGGTTGAAACCTGTTAGTTGCGTATTAAAGATAATTATTACATTGGCTTTTGCTCATTAATACAGTGCCTGCTATTTATTAATTTGATTTCATAAACTGGAATATCTCTACACTTAAGGGGAAACTGTTTAAACTTTACAAATAAATTAAAAGTCAAATTGATTACTTCATTTATATTTTATTTTTCTCTGAAGTTACGTTTGAAATTTTAATTAAACTACTCTAATTAGCTGGAATTTGTTCTTTTTGCTTCTAGACGACAGAATGAAATTTGTTATTTATATGCTACATATGCCAAGCAAAAATTTGATTTTACAAAATGACAATGATTTTATTAGAAGATGCTTTTTACATATTTTGATATTGTAATTAATTCCATTTTTGCAGATTTGATTTTAAAATTTGGCTGATTTTATAATCCAGATATTTGCTTGGTGGCGGTCTCTGTATGTTGAATTTTAAATTAAATAACGTGACGGTTTAAACTCTTGATATATGATATTCAAAAAGTACGTTTCTAGTTAAGTTTCTCTGGAATACTGTTCAGAAAATTAAAAGAAAATTTATAGCATAGCTCTATACTTGAATGCTTACAAACTTTTTATGTTCATAAAAAATTTATTTTTCAGGATTCCGGCCTTGATGTTACTTATCGTAAATCACATTTATTTGCACCTGGTCGAATACTTTACTTTGAAAAAAACAACTGGTAAGTTTGTTTTTTTTTTTTTCATTATGTTCACAACCTGTTTTTTAACCTGAACTGCCAGTCTTTTATCCTACTCACTCTAATATCTGGTTCAACAGAATGAATAGAGCCATCACTTTTTTTTTTTTTTTTGCCTTCCTCTTTTTTTTGCTAGTTAAGTGTTTAGACACCAAAATTTTCTTAACTGGATCATTTTCATCCATTAGTAGCCCAGTTTATTCTTTTAAATTTAAAACCCTTGATGATATTGAGCTCTATAAAAATTTTTTTTTTTTTTTGTTAAAATACTTTTACCCAACGCCATTTTTTTCCACACTGAATGCTTCTTAGAACCTTTCTTTAAAAAACTGCAATTTAGTGTTCTCCAATTTTGGTTAGGAACAGGTTTTGGAACCATATATATGGACTGGCCAAATGCGAGTTTTATAGATAAGAAACTTTGTTTTTTTTTAAATAAATGATATCTCATAAAATATGTGATGTCCAAAAAATGTTTAGTTGACCAATGAGATACAATCAGTGCATTTCAGAAGTAATGTCCTTTTTTGTGTTGATCAAAGGTAATTAAAACTAGGGACGGTGTTAAGCTTATGCTGTCAATTTTTAGATGATTAAGCATATCATCATAGGTTGTATTCTGTATATATGGTTTCTGTGTCATATATACTGTCAATACCACATAATCAGCAGCCAAATCTAAAGAGGAGAACACGTCTCTCAGGACTGGTTCACTCGCAGCAACAATGTTATCAGCATAAGCCAAGAGCTGAATTCATTTGCAAAGGATGCTTCTGCATGTCCTTATTTAAATCTTGAATGGCCTTTTATAGCACAATATTGTTATTAATATCTAAGACACTGAAAGATGACTCCTGTGAATTCAGTTTTACAAGTGGTGTCAATTATTGTGCACATTACAAGTCTAATTAATTTACCTGGAATTTCAAATTAATCCATTAGATGCATCCGAATTGCACTATTAAATGCTGATGTATAGTTAATAAACTAGTGTTGAGTCACAATACCTAACATAATTGATTTTTGGAGAATCGGACATGGAAGATTTTGTCAATAGATTTTTTGGCTTTAAACTAACATCGATAGCTACCAATGTAATATTCAACAAAAGATCTGAGTCTGATATAAAGAATATTGGAAAAGTTTTTATCATAGGTGCATAGAAGGTTAATACCTTGATAATCACAGCAAATCATTGGGCTTCCCTTTTTATGGATGGAGCATAGAATATCAATATTCCGTTTTGATGGCAGTTTTTTCAGAATTCTAAATTGCTAGTATATTTTGTAGTATATTTAGTATATTTTGATTGCTTTTAAAGATGAAAACCTCTAGTTTTAAGCAATAATGACCAGATGATTTATTATTTTTTGAGCTTATTGATTGTTTGTTCAATCTCATCTCTCAAGAGGAGAAATTAGTTTGCCCTATGGTTATGTTTATTTTCCAATCATTATGATTATGGTAAAATATTTTTCAGATTTTTTTCCTCAAAAAATTTTTCTCTTGTGGAGTTTTACTAATCCTCTTTCCTTGATCCTTTATATTCTTCAGAGTAATAAAATTTTTTATATGCTTAATTCTTTTTGCTAGTAAGTTTATCAAACCAGTCTCACTACACTCAGTGCAGCCAACACTGTGGTATGTCAAATGCTTTCCCTAATTATATCCTTTGTTTATCAAAACAGTCAGTATTATTCATTCTTGAGTGCTATGGTGGCATTTCGTTAGGGCATTGCTCAGGAGTAATGTGTTTGATCTTGATGGTGGTTCTGGTACTGTCAACATTGTCTGCAAACAATAGAGTCTGTGATACTCAGGGCCGGGATAGCCTGGTCGGTAGGGCGTTGGGCCCACGTCCAAGAGGTCGAGGGTTTGATCCTCACCGACCGAAGACTCCCCGTGTAGTAAAAGGTGACTGATGCACGTTAAATCTGTCGAGTCTCAAAGTCCTCCATGTTCCCATAACAAATCAATACCTCTGGGGGTACTGATCCAGGAGTTTCCTTGTCTTCTGAATTGGTTCAAAATTACTAGGCTACGGAGTTGAACATTAGTAGTCGTAAACCCATGAAATTGGGTCGGCTGTTCAACGACGGTTATAAAATAAAATAAAACAATAGTCCTGAAAAAAGGACTATTCTTTTCTTATTGATTGATCTTCAGTTTCTTGCAGCCATAAGTCATACTATAAATGAAAAACTA
Source organism: Parasteatoda lunata (assembly GCA_949128135.1). NCBI lineage: Eukaryota > Metazoa > Arthropoda > Arachnida > Araneae > Theridiidae > Parasteatoda > Parasteatoda lunata. Next base: position 32,161,880 of record OX421974.1, on the reverse strand, counting down.
TCTGAATTGATATTTGCTTCTCTGCATGTCCCAACATTAATGTTGCCAGAGCACTTCCAAAAATCATGCTATGTGCTACAGGGATATTAATGAGTCTACCTTTATTGTTTGTGGCATCATTGGATGAGCATGGAAGAATTTATGATTGATCTAAAAATTTCCTTTAATTCTTCATTTGTGAAGTCCTGTATATCATGAAAACCATTATATATTTTTTACATTTACTTACAAAATATCTTGTACTTTCCTATTCCTACACATACATCAAAATCGCTCTGTTTCAGAGACAATCTGGCTTCCAATTCTCCAGTCCAAAGTAGGTTTATCGGATTTCTATATTAGATTTCGTAACAAGAATTTTTTACGGAATGAAGTAGTCAGTGCCTATAAACACTTGTTATTAATTAAATAGAAGAAGTTTCAAATATGTAAGGGTTTTATTTACATACAAAAAGTACCTTTACCTATTTAAACAAAACATTATTGTCTAGACGAGTGGTGTTAGTGTCTCCACAGATATCTTTATGCAATTTTTTTTCAATAGCACTAAATAAAACCTTTATAACCTCTGGCTCTGTCTCATTCAATTTTGCTGAAAGAATATGCTTGTCTAGAATCACTTTTAAATGCCAAAATAAGAGTAAGTAAAGAATAGTATTTTTTTTTCTATGCATAAAAATCTTAGCAACTTCTGTGCGGTTTCGCTCGATTTAATGTAGAAAGACACAGCAAATACTTTGTGTTGATAGCAATGTCTGATTCAAAAATAAGTACAAATAAAAGGGTTTTGGTTACATAATAATATGTAACCTAACACACAACTGTTTCCAGCAGTGTATCCTTGTTTTATTAATTCTCTTTTTAAAGAAAACACTAATTTTCTTTTTTTACCAGAAGAAAAATTTAATAAATTTTCTAAAAAAAATTGAAATTTCTATAAATTATTTAACATAAAATATTATTTACAAGTAGTGAAATATTTTGCTGCATTCCTAATAAATGCTTTTGAAGTTTTTGGTAAAATAAACATGCTAAAATATATTTTAAACATTAAAGTATAGATTAAAAATATTCATTTCATTTATTGAATTAGCTATAATTTTATTAACCCCTTCCGGCAAACCTTGAGTATCTTTCGTTTAATACAGCACATACTCGAGCTATTCGTCATGTGACTAGAGTAATTGTTAAATTTGCTATAGAATTTTTAAAACTTAATCAGGCAACACTTTTAGTTTATTTAAATTAAATGATTCTTACAAGATGGAGTGAAACAAATATTTCCTCAGGTATATTATCGATTGTGAAAATCTCATTTCATTAATGAAGAAATCTGTTAAATTCTTTAATAGTAAAATAGTTCTAAAAGGTCAAAACTTTTTTTTTAGAATGTTTCTAAAAATATTTTGCGTTTGGTAAGAACAGAAGACTCTATATTTAAAGATAAACAATTCTGACAATACATTTTATTTGGATCTAGAAAGCAAATTTATGTGTAAACATATATTACTCTATAAATCTTTTGATTGCTTTAGCACGTGTTAAATAACATGAATTAATCTGTTCAAATTTTACTGGTTTTGTACATATATTCGAAAAAGTATATTTTCACTTATTTTCAGGAGTAAACCAGTTTGGGTAACAGGAGTCAACTTTCACAAAATAATTGTGAATCCAGACATGTTTTCCGATCATCAGCCTCATAAAATACAGATTATGTTGGAGAAGTTCATGGAAAACATAAATATTACTGCAAATGCAACAGAATAATTCTCTAAACTTTTACATGTGTTACGTTTTTAATTTGTTTTAATTTATTGATACCTTTTTAACTGCTTCCACCTATTTTACACTTTTATACGAACAAATAAAATATATTTTAATTAACTGTGTCTTATAATGTGTTTGATTTACAGTTGCCGAATCAAATAAACATTTTTGTTTTTAAGAAACTCTCTGACCCCAATGTGTGAAATGCAGCTGTAGAGGAAATTGTATTTAAAAAAACAAATTAAAATTACTTCTATTAGCTTTAAAGGTTTTCAAATTAACTATACATGATTTTTATTTTTAAAATAGTGTATGATTTTAGGTCACGTAATGGAAAAATATTAGTAATGACTAATGTAATTTAGTTACAAATATGATAAGAGTAATAAAGTAAAAATATATAGAATATAACAATATTTCAATTTACGAAATCAGGCACAAAAACGTACCCTTTTACCGACAGATTCGGATTTCTGGCCCTCAAAATATGGCGGTAGCCACAATCTGGAAAATATTGTCCCTATAGTTTCGTAATGAGAGCGGTCTAAAATTTGGACCCTTAATATTAACGTTACTCTTAGCATATTTCAAAATATCTTAAGAACTTTTTAAGCAAATTTAAACATTTTTGCACCCAATTATAAAATTTGTTTATCCAAAGATAATTCCAAACAAAATTTAACTTTCAGTAGATATTTTTCATTATTTTATTTAAAAATAGTAAAAAAAAATTTGAATTGTTGGGTATGCAAATTTTTACATCATTTTAAAGAGTTATTTTTTACATCATTTTAAATGTCAACAAACAAAAATTGTGCGAAATCAGTCAAATAATATCCGACTTCTTTCTGGTTCAAACTTTGAACCACTCTCCTGACCAAACTATAGGGGCTATATTTCCCAGAATGCCCCCTATATATTGGGGGCCAAAAATTCAAATCTCAAAAAAAAGGTATATTTATGCGGAGAAAGTACGTTTCAGTGTCTGCTTTCATAGCTTAAAATATCGTTAGCACTACTTAATTAGCATATTCAAGAACCTCCTCAAACCATTTAGATTGAGTCCTTGAATGTGAAGATTCAATCATTAGATCAAAAGTTATTTCGGATATTCTACTTTTTATTTTTTGCACTGTGCCTTAAACGAAAATTAAATTTAAAAAAAAAAACTCACTTAATAGTATTCAGAAAGAAAGCAATTCTGTTAAATAAAGAACTCAAATGATAGCCTTAGAAACTAGTAAAAGTCTAGATAACAGAAATATGTATATCTTACTTACTCCTATATGATCCTCTTGACTTGATCTTTGTGAACCACCCGTCCATTCAGTACGATTTTTTATTTCATCCATCGTCATAACCTCTTCCCCAAATTTCTATCTTTAATAGTGCCATCTTCTTAACTCTTGCACTATTTATGTTTTTATCATTGCATGAGTAATACTATGTAACAGTAAGTTACTGAACTAACTCAGTCATCCACAAAATAATCAAGTGGTAACAAATTCCAATCACATTTACCTGTATTAGATTATAATCTGTTTTGGTCAAAATTAGGTTGCAATCTATATAGACCAGCATTAGATTGTGAGGAAGAATATCAGATTTTTTTTTAAGAGAGCCAGATTGTAACTAATTCGGATCACAACCATCACATTTATGTGATGCAGTATAAGTAACTAACTCTGCTATGTCTCGTTACTATACACATATTAATTAACTACATATAGCATAGTTACATATACGAGGGGTACTCTGAAATTTTTGAGATACGCGCAGACGAGAATTTACAAAATAAAAATAACGGTTTAATTTTAAAATATAATGTATTTTAACACAGCAGACGATTTTTTACTGACTTACTTCAACTTTTTTAGCTTAGAATAAATTTTAAACAGAAGAGAAAATGGAGTTGACGCGATAACATTTTCACGCTATGATTTTCTACGATTTTAAAGCAGGATTAAATCAAGAAGATGCGTTAAATCGAGAGATGCGTTCAGCGGTTGCAATTAGCATTTGGTGATGAATCTCCAGCTCATGCTACTGTATTCAGATGGTTTAAAGAATTTAGCAGAGGTCGCAATTTTCTTCAGGATGAAGAACACAAAGGAAGGCCGCCTTCGGCAGTAATCCCGGATAATGTGTCTGCCTTACGAAAAATTTTAAAGGATGATAATCGCTGAACCTATCAAATTATACAGAAGGAACTTAACATTGGATCCGCAGCCATACACAAAATTAAACATGAAGAACTACATATGAAGAAATTAGTTTGCCGTTGGGTTCTCCAAAATCTAACTGAGCACCAAAAAGAGGAGCGTGTCAGAATCAGTAAAGAAACTCTTAAATTGCTAAATGATGGTGGCCACCGCATCATTTCTGAAATTATAACAGGTGACGAAACGTACGTACCGTTTTTTGACGTTTCAACGCGTCAAGAAAGCAAAGTATGGGTCTTTGAAGATGATCCCACGCCGACAATGATGAAAAGACAACGCGCACTGAAAAAGTGATGTATGATGATGTACTGTCTTCAAAAGTACGGGATTGGTAAAAGCCATCAAGTTGGAAGGACAGAAGACAGTAACAGCAAACTGGTATACCATTAAATGTCTTCCAGAAATTCTACAAGAAGTGAATGTTAGGGGACTAATGCTTCACCATGACAATGCATCTTCACATACAGCCGGATGAGTTTCTTAAACAAAAACAAATTAAAGTGATAAAACGTCCGCCGTATTCACATGATCTAGCCATGGGTGACTTTTGGTTATTCTTTAATCTAAAAAAGAACTTACCTGGACGTCGTTTTCATTCAGAAGAAGAGATTGATGTGGCTAGAAATGCATTTTTTTCATCTATTCCAAGAAATGAATGGCTTGAGGCATTTAATCTGTGGAAAATTCGACTACAAAAGTGGATTGATGCTGGAGGAGACTACTTTGAACACACCTAAAATTTTGTAAGTGTAACTTTAAAAGCCCAGTTGTATCTCAAAAATTTCAGGGTGACCCTCGTATAAATATTTATTTCAATTTTTATGATCTACATTGGTATCAAGATTATAAGTTACAACTTTAATTCATTCAAATTATTTTTCATTTCAAATCAGATCTAAATGCACCCTTCACGTTTACAATTCTAGCTTGATGCTAAACATTGGAACTCAATATAGTACTTAATAGCTTTTGCAGTCCGGAAAAATTATTAAACATACCTACTTCAAATATCTTGGAAACGAGAAGAAGAAAATAATACTCTGTATCATAAACACCCCAATTTACAAACCAATAAAGCACGTCTCACAGCGAGGTGATCAAAGTTCGAATTTCTGCATTAGCTGATCAATACGAGTTTTGCCCCCAATTTGCACCAACCATAGTGCTGACATAAAATATCCTTATTATAAAATATATATAAATAAATGAATTAATATATACTATTATTTATTAATGTGTTATATTAAGAATGTTTTTCAAAAGCTCTACCATATCGCCTGGAATGAAGCTTTTTTACGAAAAATACGCTATTTTCATAACTGCTGAGAGATTGCAACAATCACTTATGACTGTTTAGGTCAAGTTTAGCCTATCTTTAGCTAGCGCCTTCTATGTTTATTCTGAAAATGACGCAATATGGAGAAAAGCCGCAGTTTTGAGAAAATGAAAAGCATTTGGGCTCAAATTTTTCAATATTTAAACATTTAATCCACGGGCTCATAAATATCTGCAAAAAAATGAGAATAAGCCATCGACTTTGATAATTTTCATTTTCATCTAGGTGGGAAAATGTCGCAAAATTAGTGATTTTTTAATATCAAGTTTAATATTTGAGTTATTTGTTCGTTCTAAAGCCCAAATCATTCTTTTCAGCAAGATTGCATGTATAGTTTAAAATTATAGCTTTGCTTCAAGTCTAAGACACTTAAACCGTAGCTTTTTTTATTATCCTTGGCGAACGGGCTTTGGAGAATCATGTTAAACACTACAAGCTGGTGCGCTTATTTTTAAAACTTTGGCGTAAAAATAAATCGAAAGTAGTAAATTTGGAAGTCTTAAGAAGAATATTAATCCCTAGCGATACCTGTGCTTAACTTTATACGGTCAATCATCCATATTGGGGCCGGGATAGCCTAGTCGGTAGGGCGCTGGGCCCATGTCCAAGAAGTCGTGGGTTCGATCCTTGCCGACCGAAGACTCCCCGTGTAGTAAATGGTGACTGATGCACGTTAAATCTGTCGAGTCTCAAAGTCCTCCATGTTCCCATAACAAATCAATAATCAATACCTCTGGGGGTACTGATCCAGGAGTTTCTTTGTCTTCTGGATTGGTTCAAAATTACATGGCTACGGAGTTGAGCATTAGTAGTCGTAAACCGATGAAATTGGGTCGGCTGTTCAACGACGGTTATAAAATATAAAATAAAATCATCCATATTATAGAGCCGCGATGGCTCAGGGGATAGAGCGTTCACCTTCCAATGAGGCGAAACGGGTTAGAATACAGTCGATACGAATTCCGCATCCGGCTTGCACCGACTACAGTGCTGGCGTGAAATATCCTCAGTGGTAGACGGATCATGGGTTAGAGTCCCCTTGCCGTCACGCTAACCGTGAGAGGTTCTGGTGGTCTTCCTCTCCATGTAACGCAATTGCGGGTTAGTTCCATCAAAAAGTCCTCCACGTAAGCAAATTTCTCCTAATACTTGATCCAGGATTTCCCTTGTCTTCTGGATTGGGTTCAAAATTACAAGGCTACGGAGTTGAACATTAGTAGTCGTAAACCCATAAAATTGGGTCGGCTGTTCAACGACGGTTATAAAATAAAAAATAAAATCATCCATATTATATGCGAATAGTTGCGATGAAGACAGACCTGAAATTGAAATGTTATTTTCATTGTAATATCCAAAAGTGATACGTCCCATGATTTTCTTCCTAGCATTAATTTCTCTTATTAAATAATACAAAAAATAAGTTTCAACTGGAGTTAATAACAGAATACTCAATTCATTTATTCGGAATTCGATGCTTTATTTGTGCATATATTAAACAAACTGTTCGTAATAATTAAAATTAGAAAATTTTTTTGTTATTTATTTTTAGAAATTCCTTTCAAGCTGTCGTGAAAATTTTCGAAGATTATTTATGGACTAAGCAATCGTTGACTCATTAAATCTCATGGGAGATTAATTAAAAAGGGGTCAATGATATTTTTTGCCAATGCTGCCTGAGCAATGCCTAACTCACTATATGAATTACAAAACTGCCAAATTACAACCTGCATACTAAACGCTACGACACGTGTGCAATTCCACTTAAAAAGATGGTAGGTCATTGTAAATAAAATAATAACTTTTACTCTCTGTGGACTTCTACAAGGGCGTTACCTAAACAGAATAATGGAAAGTTCATTATTAAGGGGATGCAGCAGGATTCAGAAATCGATAGTTTTTTTTTTTTTTTTTTTTTTCATAATTTGATTACTCTAAACTGATGTGGAGAATAATATGACAGGATTAGAAAAAGTCGAATGACACATTTCATGGAACCAGTGTGTGGCAGTGAAAGTGTTTTTGCAAACGCTAAGTACTCTTTTCTCCGGATTTCGGAGGTAATTATTTGCCTTTCCTAATTTATTCAGAGTGTATTTAAGAAGCAATTAATTGCAATTATAAATATTAAAAATGAAGGCTTTTACTTATAATCGAAACAGTTTCAAAGAAATTTGCCAAAACTAAATTTTTGAAAACAAAAATTTCTTGTAAAGTTACAATTGCCTTAAGTGACAGTCATTATAATCGGCCTCAGGCTACGTTCTTGAGACCATTTCGTGTTTATATTATTTAAATTTAACTTCATTCAATATATTCTCTTTTTTTTTTATCTAATTTTGATATCCATTCCTAAATAAATTTTTCAATCTTATCTAATAGTGTGAATAATTTTTATAAATTTACCAAAAAAGATAACTTATCTTCATTTTGAATATAGTTAGCAACTTTTTATAACAATTTTAACGTTTCTTTTAACATGGGGAAGGGAATTAGTGTGAACAAGTCATATAATCGATGATTTAATGTATAGTTAATTATTAAAAAAACAGGCAATGACAAAGTGAAAAATTGAATTAATTAAAAAATGCAATCTGTTATTATTTAATCAACTAATTAAATCAATTAAAAATATAATGTAGTTTGATTAAAAAATACAATCTTGAATAAAGGATTTTAACACTGTTTTATTTAATTAATATTAAAGCCTAATACTTTTTTATTTATTTTTAACAATTTAAATAAATTCAAATTATGTAAAATAGCTGTTTCAGTGACTAAATAAAAAGCGTACTTTTATTATTTAAATAATAGAAAAATATTATTTCATTGATTAAGTGAAATTTAGTTTTTATCTTATAAATTAATTCAACAAATAAATATTAATAAAGACGAAGAGCTATTACTAAGATTTTAAAAATTCAGGACACAAAATGAAAAAAAGAGCACCTTAAAAAAAATTGAGCTATTGATCAGGTTTTCGCACATTAGGATTAAGTATTACTTAAAAATTAGTTGTAGGTTGTAGACGATGTTTTAAGCCATTAAATCAAAACCGAAAAATGTACTTAAGCTGAAATAAATATAAAATTGTTTTCGACGGATTTGAATTCTAAACTCCTAGATTACTATCGGAAAATATTGTTTCTATTGTTAAGCAAGAGAGGGTTTTAACCCCTTAATATTAATCTCAATTTCACGTAATTTGCTATGTGAAGGAAATCATATTTTCAAAATTTTTATTTCTAACGCACCTATTGAAATTCTACCCTTAAAATTCAGAAAAGTTATTTAAAATTACGTTGGTTAAATGGTGTAAAATTATGACGAACTTACAATTTGAAACTTTTTCAATCAATTGTAAATGAAAAGCTAAAAATAAAACATAAATATAAAAAATAATTTTTACATGGGATTATTTTTGGATAAACAAATTTTATAACTCAGATATTTCACTTCAGTGTAATCAATTCAGTATTCCAGATAGCAGACAACCTTACGGCAAACGATGTATTTTTATTTTTATTGGGTTGGTAAGGAAAGGTTGGTTAATGATTACTTCTTTAAACTTACTTGAAATATTGGTATACGAAGCTGGTTTCCTTAAAGATTGAACAAAAGCGAGGGAAAAAGTTTACAATTTTTTTTTTTTTTTTTTTTTTTTTTTTTTTTCTTTTACTGTAAACTTTGTTTTTGCCTTTTTTCCTTCTAGCTTTGTCCTAGCTCAAAAAAGTAACATTTTGTTTATGTTAAAAACTTAATGATCAGATCAACTTTTACTTTTAAACTGTTAAAGAAAGAATATTCACCATCTATCCTAAAAAAAAAAAAATTTAAAAAACCTACCGGAAGTCTTGAGGTCCTCTTCTGACGTTATAGCATTTGACGTGACTATTTCTTTTTCGTTTTCGTTTTTTTTTTTTTTTTTTTGACGTCCCGGATTTGTTTGTATATACTCGGGACACTCAGTTATTCTGAATGTAATTTTTGTGTTGTAGTTTTGTGAAAAAAATTTGTTCTTCGAATTTTAAAATATCAGATGAAGATATGGAAAAAAAGGATTTTGGGAAATAATCCTTCATTGACATGCAATTAAATGATCGTTGAGATGTAGATAGACGCAATTTAGTTTACATCAGCAGAAATTCTTCTACCGGAAGTTAAAACAACCTCTAAAAATACTGCCATCTACCGTGGAGAACATGAAATACGATGGGGAATAAGGCGAATAAAGCCTGCGCAAATAAACCTTCTTTCAGTGATGGTCATAAAATCAAAAATGAATCTTGAGATGGTGAATTTATTATCGGTTTGAGAACACTTTCTACTCTTTATTTGCGAATGATGATTCATCCTCGATTTCAAAAGGTTTTTCTGACCTCGTTTTGTAAAGACATAATTTTGAATTACAGAACCTGATCTTCTTCTAACCTTCCCTTTCTTTTTCACTACCGTCACTGACTACTGTCAATGTCCACTCTTTACTTTAACTTTAGTAAAAGAGAACGAAATATATTAGTTCCCTGCTATATATTTTCTTATGCATCACAAAATATGTGAAATAAATGATATTGTTAATTAATGTATTCAAATCGACCTGCAACCCATCGCCCATATTTTTTAGTACAGCTAATACTGAGGGACACGTATTTCAAAATGAAATCAGAGAGTTATATTTTGTAAGTTAACTATAGGAAGTCCGAAAATAAATTATCTGTTATTGATTTCCATAGTTAGAAAATAGGCATATGTTATATAATTTTTTTTTTAAAAAAAAAGTGTGATTAATAATGTATAAAGTATCATGTCATAATCAGTAGTCGGAAGTAGCGGACTACAATTAGTAGCGCACTACAACAACTGTATTCGCTACTTTTTTTCGTAATTAGTAGTGTAGTGTGCTACTTTTTTTTTTTTTTAAAAAAAAGTAGTGGACAGAGTAGTGCGATACAAACAACTGTAATTTGTAGCGATTCCTGGCAACTACTTTTAAGATTAGTTTAGAAAAGAAACATGTTCCTAACGGAATTAATTTTTCGAATTTGACGGGTACAAATCTTCGCAGGTCCATCAATGACAGCAATGAAAATGACCCTGCGGTTGTTTTTCTTTTTTTGTCGTATGCCTGTTTAGGCAGAGGGGGTGCGATTGTTCTTGTTTTTCAGTGGCGCCATCTATGGCCAAGAATTCGACTTCTGCCACGCCATTCACACAACCACAAACCCATTTATAGGACGGGTCACATTCACACACAAAGGAGAAAGGACATAGAACACACAGAGAGAGAAAAAAACATCCATGCCTTGCCCGGGATTCGAACCCTGAACCTTTCTGATGCAAGAACAGTTCCCTGCTCCCTACACAGGCCGGTCGGCCACCCTGCGGTTGTAACTGAGCTTTAACAGAAATTGCGTATTTAAAATCATGTATTACTAATATAACTTGCCATTACGAAAAATAGATAGTCAATCACGTTGGTCATACTTTCAAACTTGAATGCACACTCATGAAACATTGATGCTATTTGTAAGAAATGAACGTATTTTCGATGTACTTTGTAAGTTAACTATACTTATAAGTTACTTTGTAAGTACTTTGTAAGTTAATTTCTTAGAGGAAATTAAAGAGCATTAAATAATAAAAGAATTGTAATTATTTGATAACTATTTCGAATTTCTTAAATTAAATATTCGCTGTCGAAAAAGGCATACAAAGTTGAAGGTTAAATGAAAACATTCGAAAAAAATGTTTTGGAATAAAAAACTGGCTCGTATAAACATTAATAAATATTTCATAGCTATTCTTTTATATTCAGTGTAAGCTAATTTCTTATTCAAAACCTTTTTGAACATGGGTGTAAATTAAGTTCGCCAGCAAAGCTCGTCTCCTTAAAGTAGTTTGTAGCTACTAAATTCCAAAGTAATTTGTAGTCACTATATTTTTAAAAAAAAGTAGCAGTAATTAACTGCATTTATACCAAAGAAGCTTGTAATAAAGTATAAAAATAGTTTTTTGGACCACTGGTCATAATATATTGTTCATTTTCTTTCTCCAACAAAGTGATGGATGCCATGGATCCAAAGACAGATTCAGCACAAAATTTACAATCACAAGACTCTTCCAATAGTCCTCTTTCCGAATCGATGGAAAAGATATCAAAAACTGTTTTAAACGACATTGAATCCAGTGGATTAATGGTTAAAGATACAGTAACGAACCAACACATTGTGCTATTCCAGGTAAGTAGGTCCCGGATTATTTTGTAATGTGAGCTCACTATCGTTAGATACTTCTAGTTTTGGATCCATGTTTGTACTTTTCGAAGTACAAACGAATGAAATCCTATAAATGAAATCCTATCAAATGAAATCCTATAAAATCGCATGAAATCCTATAAAAATGCAACATCCTGATAAGCCTTCAGTTTATAAACATTAAAATTTGATTTATACACATTTCAATGTTAATAGGATATTACATTTGGAACAAATAATTCATAGAACTTTTCTATTTGAAGAATCGGATACTTGCAAAGAAAGTCATCGTAGGCAAATCGTGGCATTTATCGATTCAGAAGCCAATCAGGTTCGACACACATGCGTGACGTCGCTTACAAGTATCTAATTAAAACTGATTTGAATCACGTGGTTAGGCATAATCACTTCACTTCTTTTCCAGCTTCAAGTACCCAATTATAAATACCAGTATTTCTAGATACAATAGTTTTAGGCTCTTTACTCCTACCTAAGCTCGTGAAATACATAAAAAAGGGGAAAAAATTTTTAAATAAAAAAAGCATCATAACAAAGTAGGTAGCAACTGCAGTTAAAAAAATAGGTTTTGTGAACGCACCTAACGTTGTTAAAAAACATCTCTGCGTTAATTATAAAAATATTGTGCAACCAGCGTAAATTTAAACAAAATTATGAAGCAGCCTGCTTCTTCAAACGTTTAAATTTTAACTTTTAAATTTTAACTTTTAATTTTTGCCTAACTTGTTTCATACGATTATGAGTTCACATAAAATTATAATTGTTATATATTTTGCTAACAAAATAACCACTGCATTTAGAAAAATATAAACATAAAAAAATTTTGACTGAGAAGCAATTAATCAGGGGAAAGAGCGTTCGCCTTCCAATGAGGTGAACCGGTTTCGATTCCCAGCGACGGCTGGTCGATACAAATTCCGCACCCACTCTCACCGACCACAGTGCTGACGTAAAATATCCTCAGTTGTAGACGGATCACGGGTTAAATTCCCCTACGATCAGGCTAACCGTGGTAGGTTTTTGTGGTTTTCCTCCTCATGTAACGCAAATGCGGGGTAATTCCATCAAAAATTCTTCCAGGAAGGCAAATTTCTCCGAATACTTGATTCAGGGGTCCCCTCGTCTTCCAGACTGGGTTTAAAATTGCGAGGCTACGGATTTGAACATTAGTAGACGTGAACCTAAAATTGGGTCGACTTTTCAATGACGGTTGTAAGATAAAATAATAATTGTTGTGGATTTTCTTTTTCAGGAAAGAAGTGAAGCAATGAAAAGTGGTAGAGGGAAAAAATTAGTTTGGAATGCAGTGATATTCTTAGGTTGTTTCATAGGATTTTCCTACCAAACTTATGATTTTCTGCAACATTATCTTACGTATCCCACAACTGTAGACGTGGAAGAAAGCAGCCCTTTTGAAGTCCATCTTCCCGCCATTACTTTATGCAGCAGAAATAGGCAATGTGCATTTCTTTAATTCTGTGTTATCGATTAAGACAGTTTTTGCAACCCATTATTTTAAATGTTGTTCCGTTTATCGGAGTCAATCCAGAAAAGAAAAACCACATTTGACCAATGGGTAACCAGTGATCGTAATAAAAAGATCACAATTTTTATTTTTAAGTAGTTTTTTGTTAATTTTTTTAGTATTGCTTGTTTAATTTTTTTAGTAGTGAATGTTTAAGTTTTTTTTTTTTTTTTTTTTTTTTGTAGACTTTTAAATATACTGTTTTTTACTGTATTTTACTTTCTTTAGCAATATATTTCTGAAAAGGAATTTTTCCTTATGTATTAAAATGTTTTTAAATTTAGCAACTTTTCGCTTTTTATAATAAATTTTTTATTTTTATTTTAAAAAAAATAGGTTCGTAATGTTGAATTATAAATATGTTTTTTCTCTATTTATTTAGCAATATGTTTCTTTTCTGACATGGAATTTCATATCCTTATATATTAAAATGTATTTAAATTTAGTAACTTTTCGCCGTTTTAGAAGTTTTTAATTTTGCATTTTTGGAACACATTATTAATGTAGAATTCTAAATATGTTACTTTGCACTTTTTTCAGAAATATGTTTCTGACATAAAATTTCATAGAATTTAATTTCCTTATGTTTTTAAATGTAGTAACTTTTCCCTTTTTTGAAAGTTTTTAAATTTAACTTTTTTAAACATATTTTTAATGTTGAATTTCTCTGCACATTCTTCAGAAATATGTTTCTGAAATAAAATTTCATTTCATTATATATTAAAATGTTTTTAAGTTTAGTAACTTTTCGCTATTTTATAAATTTTTAATTTTTTAAAAACAATATGTTTTCAATTTAAAATTCTAAATATGTTACTTTTTACCTTCTTTTGCAAGATGTTTTTGACATAGAATTTCATTTCGTTAGGTATGAAATGCATTTTAATTTAGGAAGCTTTTCCAAATATGAACGATAATATGAGACATTGATTAAACAAAACGGATAAAAAAAGAAAAATAATGCTTGGTTTGCTGCTTTTCATTTTTTTCAAGTTTAAAAATCAGATACTATGTTTGTAAATAGATGGCGCTGCTAGCTTGAAAAAATTTAAACGGTGTTTTCAAAATAATCAACAACACGGAGGAGGAGGACAAAAGCAGCATAGACCCATACAAATAGAAAAGGTCTGAAAAAGCTCAATGCAGTTTTAATGGCCTGAGATTCATCGCAAAATGTTATTTTATAGATTTTATCTATAGTTTGCCATCTTTAGATTAACGCAGTAACAAGTTTTTTTTTTTTTTTCTTTTTTTTTCAAATTTGTTAAAAACAAACCGTAGTTTCTTGAGCAGAAAGCAGCAAACAGTACATTGTTGTCTCTTTTATTATGGCATATTTTTCATACTTTTTTTCATTATTTAATATAAATTTAGGTCAAAATAAGTGAAAAATATGCGATACAGTATTAAACACTGATGCCTTTTTTCTGTGTGAAACGTAAATTCTTACAAGCACGGCTCACTTCCAAACAATAATTTTTCAAATTTGCACTTATTTGCAGTTACTTAGATCTAAAAGAATTATTGAGCATTGAATTTTCTTTAATTTAGAAATTTAATTATTGATAATTTTTATAAAATGAATGAAAAAAAAATTTAAAACTTCTTTTTTTTTTAAATTTATATTTTAAAGATAATTCCGATAATGTAAAAAAAAATTGATGTAGCTATTAGACTATTTTTTTATAATTAAAAAAGGCCAAAATATATTTTTTCTGGCAATTAAAGTGTCAGAAAAAATATATAAAAAGGGCACCGGTGTCCCATCTTCGTTAAAGGGTTAATTGATTTTTTTTAAGTCAGTAATTTTTGGGATACCGGGTATTAAATCACGCACATTAATACAAAATGCTTATACTTATATCAGCTTTGATTCAGAGTTCGGAAAATATAAAAATATTCTCAAGTATGATGTTCGGCAAAGTTTAAGAATACTTTTTTTAAGAATATCATCCACTAAAAGTTTTTTCCTCTGTTCAGATTCAGTCGAATGAAATTCTGTGCCAAACGAAATGCATCATGCACATTTTTTGAGGACCCCAAAACTTTCTGCGATGAATATCCCCGGTACTGCTTCAGTATTCGTGCAGTGGAAGGAATGCCTCGTAATTATACTGCAGAAGAAATGGGAGTAAGTATAAATTAAGCGTTAAAATTTCTTTATTGGATTTATGATACTTTTCCTTTAAAACATCCTTACGTAGTGTTAAGACTGTCGTTCTTATTTTAATTCTTTATTTGTAAACTTTTCGCTGGTTTGTTGATTTGTGGTATTACAACTGTCGTCACAAAATCTTAAAGTTTATAAAACTTTAATTCTTTATTTGTAAACTGTTTCGTCGGTTTGCTAAATTGTGATATTACAACTGTCGTCTCAGTAGCTTTAGGTTTATAAAACTTTAATTATTTATTCGTAAACTTTTCGCTGGTTTGTTGATTTGTGGTGTTACAACTGTCGTCACAGAAGCTTTAGGTTTATAAAATTTTAATTCTTTATTCTTAAACAGTTTCTCCGGTTTGCTAATTTGTGATGTTACAACTCTCGTCACAGTAGCTTTTGGTTTACAAAACTTCAATTCTTTATTTGTAAACTGTTTCACCAGTTTTCTGATTCAAAATGCGCTTTTCCACTTACTTAAAAGATTCGCTGTTTCAACCGCTCTTTCACTCGCTGATTCTCCTCCATTCACCGCTTCGTCCTTTTACGCTCTTCTTCATTGATTCGCTGATTCACGAACACGTTAATTCACCTATTGATTAGTTCATAGATTGATTTTACCCATTTATTAGTTAGTTAATTTATCGATTCGTTCATATACTAGTTCACGTCATTTCCACCACTTCAATTTTTATTCATTGTTTGCTTTTATAGCCTAGTCGTTTTTTTTTTTTGTTTGTTTTTTTAAATATTTATCCGAAACATTTAAAATCAAAACTTAGTTATTGTACATAAAAGAATTTAGTTGAAAAAAAAAGCCTATTGTCTTGTCTTCATATTTTTAGAATTAATAGTCTTTTCTTTAAAGAATAAACAGTTAAAAAAAATAAACAGTATGAACCTATTTTCAGGTACCAAAAAGAGAGGAATACGATCAGGTGACAGACTCCAAATCTTGGTTCGAAGCTGTTGAGTTTTTTCCGAGAATGAATATTTATTGCGAGATGGCATACGGTAGTAAAAGTGCAAAGGGTTGCAGGTAAGATATAAGTGATGAGTATTAACACGTTGAATGCCACGTGGGTCACCGGTGACCGGTGAAGCCAAGATTAATAGAAACACATAATTCGAGTAAATTTTTAATGCTTTTAATTTTTTTATATTATTATCGTTACTAAAATGGTGTGAAGAAATTAATGCAATATGGAACACACAAAAATAGTTTTATTCATATACATATATAACATGTAAACTTAACACGTTGAATGCCATGGAGGTCACCGGTGACCGGAGAAGCCAAGATTATTAGAAACACATAATTCGAGTAAATTTTTCATACTTTAAATTTTTTTAATATTATTATCGTTATTAAAATATTCTGAAGAAATTCGACTAGAATAAATAAAATAACGGCGAAAATAACGAACTACTGCAACAAGAATTAGCAAATAAAATAACAGTGCCTTTCAGCGCCGTGGGGGTCACCGATGACCACAGTGAATTAAATGCGTCACGAATGATTACAAAAATTAACTTTTTTGTTGTAAATAATATTTCATCAAAATATGCAAAGCATACTGAGAAAATCATTTTTGGCCAGACGGGCAAGCCATGTAAAATTAGCGTGGCATTCAACGTGTTAATGATAAATGTGTTGACGATTAAAGCAATTAACACAATGGAAGATTTTAAAATAAAAAATTATCGCATTAGTTATTTATTTAACAAATACAAAGCTTTGTAAATAAAGGGAAAAGTTGATTTTAATGATATTTTATTTATATATATTTTCGTTTTATTATAGCATGATATACACGATGTACCTGTACTGTATACATATACATATATATACATATACATATATATACATATATATACATATACATATACATATATATATATATATATATATATATGTAATACAAAAAGTATAATACTTTTGTATTAATAAAAGAATTAAATCTCTTTCGTTTTAATAAAATGTCTTTGTTAAAGAATAAGCGTAGAGAGATTCTATTTTGGGAAGTCAAGGCTAATAACATACGACTGAGTTATTTTTAGAATCTCTCCCCCTTTCACTTCCATATAAGGAAGCATGAAATGATTTTCCTTAATGCGTAAGGATACAAGTATGCCAACGACTGTGCCT
The DNA here is from genome assembly GCA_949128135.1 of Parasteatoda lunata. Classification (NCBI taxonomy): domain Eukaryota; kingdom Metazoa; phylum Arthropoda; class Arachnida; order Araneae; family Theridiidae; genus Parasteatoda; species Parasteatoda lunata. Next base: position 32,144,451 of record OX421974.1, on the reverse strand, counting down.
GTTTACTCAAATCTGTGTTAGTATAAAAGCGAGAGCAATGCTTTTCGCATGGCTTTTCCATGATGTTGTGATCCTGATAATTTGTTCCGGAGTTGTCCGAAGTCTTGTCCACCCTCTCCCTTGTGGAGAGCGGATGTCGACTGTTATCGATACCAGCCTACTACCATTAATAAAGATTTTTTGAGTGTAAAAAAAAAAAAAAAAAAAAAAAAAAAAAAAAAAAAAAAAAATTGAAAAAATGTTATTTGTAGTAGTGAAAAGGAACAGTCGTACCAACATAAATTTTAAAAGTTCAGAGAATTCTAAATTTTATTATGATTTCTTTTTGGCTTGCCAAAAATCTTTTTTGGGGGGGATGTAATACAAAAATTATAATACTTTTGTATTAATAAAAGAATTAAATCTCTTTCGTTTTAATAAAATGTCTTTGTTAAAGAATAAGCGTAGAGAGATTCTATTTTGGGAAGTCAAGGCTGATAAACATACGATTGAGTTATTTATAGAATCTCTCCCCCTTTCACTTCCATATAAGGAAGCATGAAATGATTTTCCTTAATGCGTAAGGATACAAGAATGCCAACGACTGTGCCTGTTTACTCAAATCTGTGTTAGTATAAAAGCGAGAGCAATGCTTTTCGCATGGCTTTTCCATCATGTTGTGATCCTGGTAATTTGTTCCAGAATTGTCCGAAGTCTTGTCCACCCTCTCCCTTGTGGAGAGCGGATGTGGACTGTTATCGATACCAGCCTACTACCATTAATAAAGATTTTTTGTGTGTAACATGGCTTACGACTGCATTATTAAAGCTAAATACACTACTGATAACAGAGATGTAGCTCTGTTATTATAGGCTTATAATAACAGAGCTACAGGCGTTAGAATTAGGCGTTAGAAACGCTATGGCGTGTGGTTTGTAAAATGTACAGATTAAACTGCTTATATAACGATAATAAATCATTGTTTAATCATTAGGAAAAAAGATTCAAATATGCAATTTGAATATTCTTTTTGTCTCAGTTATGGCATCAACAGTATGCAGATAGAAATATAGTGATTAAAATAGTTGGTCGATGGCATCATTCATATACATTGGTATCCCCAGGATGCCAAAAATCAGTAGAATATTTCTTAAAAACTATGGCGGAGATGATTTTAAAAAAAATATTATGGCAAATTTTACGAAAATTTAAACATGTAGTTAATAACTTTCTAGTTTATAATTCTTAACATAAGCCTTTTTAAAAATTAGAATGCACTGCCATAACATAAATGCGCAGCATAATCAAATTTCGTATAATTTAAAAACATAGTAAGTTATTTTTATGTGCTTTTAAATTATTTTATCATTACTAAATATTTATAAATTTGTAACAATGTTTTTATTCAATGGACCCTTATTTTAAATGGCACATATAATATCACCTAACCATAGCCAAGTATCTGGCCTCGTTTTAAAGGGCTCTATACCTTAATGGCCATGGTGGGTATTCCATGTCATTTCTTCTCTTGTTAGATTACTTGGTCTATGCCTCTGAGCTTAAACACCTCTCTCCAAACTTTAACAACACAATCTGTTCTGTCCTGACGGATTTAATCTGTCCGCCGGTTGTCTAGCACGCTGCCGAGCAGGGGATGAATTAGGCACGCTGGAGAGCTAGGGATCAAATTTATGACCCCTAGCCCTAACTCTCCACCTACGGAGGCTTTTAATGATAAATAAATGACGCATGTTTCCTTGTATCCTTTACAAAACCATAGTTTCATTTAAGGTCACAATTTCATATTTATTTCAATTTTTTTATCAAGTTACGCATTTCTGTAAATATTTATTTTCTTGTAATAGTTCAGTTCCATCACGACTCTTTTTTTTTTAATTATGTAAAAATAAAAAAAACTTAATCTCAAATGTAAAAAGGGTTAAATACCCTAGCTATACTCCTTGCAAATAGAATAGGTGTCTCAAGATTACACGATTTCTTCATCCTCCACATTTTTCCCTTTCTGATCCCTTCTGTCACCATGCTTTCGGTAAATATGACTTTTCAACCTCTCCAGCTTGCCGCAACAGCCCTTTTGGGCCAAGTAGGGAGGTGGAGTCATGGAGGCAACGGCTTCATGACCAACGGCATGATTGTGGCAATATGGTCAGCAGTGTGCCCAGGCTGCCATTACTTCACAAACAACCTGGCACCCATCTATCTAAAATTGAGCTGCCATTTGGTATACAAAAATGTAATACCATAAGGGAGAAAAAGCAAAAACTTGCCGAAACCATGGTAGCGGAGATTTTAAAAAAACGTATGAGAAATCCTTGAAACATGAGGATAGTATTTATTTTTTAAAATTTTTCAGATTTCAAATAGGAATTTCTGAACATTGTGAGAGTGACAAGAAATGTATTCAAATATTGTTGATCTGTTACATGAACACTCATTCACATTTCATGCATATATTTATTTTGAATAATATTCACGTTAACATGGTTTCAATTTCTTACAGTGACAGTTTAACCCCGACACCTTTTACTGATGTTGAAAATTATCCCAATATCTGCATCACTATTGCTTCAGCTACAGAAAAACCGGATTTTGAAGAAGAAATTTACGCGAATTCATTAAGTATGTCTTCAAAATATTTTATATACGTTTTTTTATTATTATTTTTTCATTTACGAATGAATCCACGACATAACCTAGCTTTAAAATATCTCTTTATGTTCATATGTTTAAAAATTTTGAAAGATTTTTGAAAATTAGAGCTTCAAAACATCATTTTTCAGCAGTCACAGGGTTTCTTTCAAAGAAATCCAGGTTATAGTTTGTATATGTAAATAACTCCCCTAGCCATTTGTCTGGTGAGGTAGCGGTGACTATGCTTGCGAGGTTTAACCATTTCAAGTTGGGTTAAGACAGGTTTCGACTCAGGTGAAAAGGAATCAGGGGAGAAAGAAGCTCCCTATTTTGAAATGCACTATTTCTTGTTTCCATACCAGACTTCGTGACGAGGAGGGGAGTTCTTTTTATAGACACAATATATCAGACTACCTTATGGCAAACATGGAATCTTCATTTTCATTTCTGGCATAGAAAGGTACACTAATTAATTCTTTCTTAAACTCAGTAGAAATATTAGTATGCAAGCTTGTACCCTTAAATATTGAGAGAGAAAAAAAATCGCATTTTTCAGCTTTTAAAGGGTTGTTTATGCAATCTTAATGCGAAGCTCAAAGCGCGTATGCTAGCATAGTTAAATTTAACATTGTTTCAAGATTATATAGTTTATCTGCTAATCATTTGTAAACATTGTTGCTGACATTAAAATCAACATTGCACTGCTATCTGAGTTGTTTGTGATGACATTTTTACACGATGCAAAAGTTTTAATAAGGAAATGAATCTATTTCACAAAATTAGCTTGAACATGAAAAGAAAAGGTCAAAATAATTTTAAAAAATACCTAGTATCGATTTACAATTTTTAAAAAAATTTACTTGCAAATGAAAAAATTATTAGACCTGTCAATGACTTTCACACAATTTGCTTTTGTGCATGTGGAAGTGGAATTAATAAAATTTTGATCACTCACAAAATTTAGAGTTTAGAATACTAGAATGCTCCACATTTCAGCTAGAGCTCTGTGATGGACACCAATACAATTTTCAAAATTGTTCTGATCAATACCATCAAAGTTTATGGCCTTTTTATTGCAATAGCAATTTCAAAAATTTTCCAATCAACTTTGATTTAAAAGTACAAACTCATTTTTAAACTAGTCTATAACCCTCATTTCATATTATTAAAGGAAACAGAATAGGCATTAAATGTTACCTCACTTGTCTAGTTAGCAACCACGTAGCAATGTCAAAAATATGAATAAGTATAAGTTTGAAATAGACTGCAATTCTAGAAATCTTACTGCTTCATGTATGGTTCCTTTAGTTTCTGCATGATAAAGTACATAAGGCGTTACATTTTTATGCAACAATGCCAGATGTGAAAATTGATATAATCTAAACATCATTCTTTTTTAATATAAAACCTTTATAACTTCTAAACTATTAGGCTTATTTCCCCAAATTGATTTCAATCGATTCAGCGGAAAAATATACACTGAGAAAAAAAAAAAACTCATTTATCTTAACAGTAATATTTCTATATCTATCCTTTTTTCACAAAAAAACCTAAACTTTTTATCACTCACGAAAAGTAGGATACTTATTAATTTCTTGCTTGGTAGAGTTTTCTGTTTTGGATGACCGGGTTTAAACCCTATTCTTACTCCTTTTTTCTTTCCTTAGAAATAGACTTGATCATTGGTACTAAACCCGAAGACTACTTCTTTCCATTTGATCCAGTTGTTGTGCATGCAGTTGTTTTGGATGACCGGGTTTAAACCCTATTCTTACTCCTTTTTTCTTTCCTTAGAAATAGACTTGATCATTGGTACTAAACCCGAAGACTAATTCTTTCCATTTGATCCAGTTGTTGTGCATGCAGTTGTTTTGGATGACCGGGTTAAAACTCTATTCTTACTCCTTTTTTCTTTCCTTAGAAATAGACTTGATCATTGGTACTAAACCCGAAGACTAATTCTTTCCATTTGATCCAGTTGTTGTGCATGCAGTTGTTTTGGATGACCGGGTTAAAACTCTATTCTTACTCCTTTTTTCTTTCCTTAGAAATAGACTTGATCATTGGTACTAAACCCGAAGACTACTTCTTTCCATTTGATCCAGTTGTTGTGCATGCAGTTGTTTTGGATGACCGGGTTAAAACACTATCCTTACTCCTTTTTTCTTTCCTTAGAAATAGACTTGATCATTGGTACTAAACCTGAAGACTACTTCTTTCCATTTGATCCAGTTGTTGTGCATGCAGTTGTTTTGGATGACCGGGTTAAAACTCTATTCTTACTCCTTTTTTCTTTCCTTAGAAATAGACTTGATCATTGGTACTAAACCTGAAGACTACTTCTTTCCATTTGATCCAGTTGTTGTGCATGCAGTTGTTTTGGATGACCGGGTTAAAACACTATCCTTACTCCTTTTTTCTTTCCTTAGAAATAGACTTGATCATTGGTACTAAACCTGAAGACTAATTCTTTCCATTTGATCCAGTTGTTGTGCATGCAGTTGTTTTGGATGACCGGGTTAAAACACTATCCTTACTCCTTTTTTCTTTCCTTAGAAATAGACTTGATCATTGGTACTAAACCTGAAGACTACTTCTTTCCATTTGATCCAGTTGTTGTGCATGCAGTTGTTTTGGATGACCGGGTTAAAACACTATCCTTACTCCTTTTTTCTTTCCTTAGAAATAGACTTGATCATTGGTACTAAACCTGAAGACTACTTCTTTCCATTTGATCCAGTTGTTGTGCATGCAGTTGTTTTGGATGACCGGGTTAAAACTCTATTCTTACTCCTTTTTTCTTTCCTTAGAAATAGACTTGATCATTGGTACTAAACCCGAAGACTAATTCTTTCCATTTGATCCAGTTGTTGTGCATGCAGTTGTTTTGGATGACCGGGTTAAAACTCTATTCTTACTCCTTTTTTCTTTCCTTAGAAATAGACTTGATCATTGGTACTAAACCCGAAGACTACTTCTTTCCATTTGATCCAGTTGTTGTGCATGCAGTTGTTTTGGATGACCGGGTTAAAACCCTATTCTTACTCCTTTTTTCTTTCCTTAGAAATAGACTTGATCATTGGTACTAAACCCGAAGACTACTTCTTTCCATTTGATCCAGTTGTTGTGCATGCAGTTGTTTTGGATGACCGGGTTTAAACCCTATTCTTACTCCTTTTTTCTTTCCTTAGAAATAGACTTGATCATTGGTACTAAACCCGAAGACTACTTCTTTCCATTTGATCCAGTTGTTGTGCATGCAGTTGTTTTGGATGACCGGGTTTAAACCCTATTCTTACTCCTTTTTTCTTTCCTTAGAAATAGACTTGATCATTGGTACTAAACCCGAAGACTACTTCTTTCCATTTGATCCAGTTGTTGTGCATGCAGTTGTTTTGGATGACCGGGTTAAAACTCTATTCTTACTCCTTTTTTCTTTCCTTAGAAATAGACTTGATCATTGGTACTAAACCCGAAGACTACTTCTTTCCATTTGATCCAGTTGTTGTGCATGCAGTTGTTTTGGATGACCGGGTTTAAACCCTATCCTTACTCCTTTTTTCTTTCCTTAGAAATAGACTTGATCATTGGTACTAAACCCGAAGACTAATTCTTTCCATTTGATCCAGTTGTTGTGCATGCAGTTGTTTTGGATGACCGGGTTAAAACTCTATTCTTACTCCTTTTTTCTTTCCTTAGAAATAGACTTGATCATTGGTACTAAACCCGAAGACTAATTCTTTCCATTTGATCCAGTTGTTGTGCATGCAGTTGTTTTGGATGACCGGGTTAAAACTCTATTCTTACTCCTTTTTTCTTTCCTTAGAAATAGACTTGATCATTGGTACTAAACCCGAAGACTACTTCTTTCCATTTGATCCAGTTGTTGTGCATGCAGTTGTTTTGGATGACCGGGTTAAAACACTATCCTTACTCCTTTTTTCTTTCCTTAGAAATAGACTTGATCATTGGTACTAAACCTGAAGACTACTTCTTTCCATTTGATCCAGTTGTTGTGCATGCAGTTGTTTTGGATGACCGGGTTAAAACTCTATTCTTACTCCTTTTTTCTTTCCTTAGAAATAGACTTGATCATTGGTACTAAACCTGAAGACTACTTCTTTCCATTTGATCCAGTTGTTGTGCATGCAGTTGTTTTGGATGACCGGGTTAAAACACTATCCTTACTCCTTTTTTCTTTCCTTAGAAATAGACTTGATCATTGGTACTAAACCTGAAGACTACTTCTTTCCATTTGATCCAGTTGTTGGGCATGCAGTTGTTTTGGATGACCGGGTTAAAACACTATCCTTACTCCTTTTTTCTTTCCTTAGAAATAGACTTGATCATTGGTACTAAACCTGAAGACTACTTCTTTCCATTTGATCCAGTTGTTGTGCATGCAGTTGTTTTGGATGACCGGGTTAAAACACTATCCTTACTCCTTTTTTCTTTCCTTAGAAATAGAATTGATCATTGGTACTAAACCCGAAGACTACTTCTTTCCATTTGATCCAGTTGTTGTGCATGCAGTTGTTTTGGATGACCGGGTTAAAACACTATCCTTACTCCTTTTTTCTTTCCTTAGAAATAGACTTGATCATTGGTACTAAACCTGAAGACTACTTCTTTCCATTTGATCCAGTTGTTGTGCATGCAGTTGTTTTGGATGACCGGGTTAAAACTCTATTCTTACTCCTTTTTTCTTTCCTTAGAAATAGACTTGATCATTGGTACTAAACCCGAAGACTACTTCTTTCCATTTGATCCAGTTGTTGTGCATGCAGTTGTTTTGGATGACCGGGTTTAAACCCTATTCTTACTCCTTTTTTCTTTCCTTAGAAATAGACTTGATCATTGGTACTAAACCCGAAGACTACTTCTTTCCATTTGATCCAGTTGTTGTGCATGCAGTTGTTTTGGATGACCGGGTTTAAACCCTATTCTTACTCCTTTTTTCTTTCCTTAGAAATAGACTTGATCATTGGTACTAAACCCGAAGACTACTTCTTTCCATTTGATCCAGTTGTTGTGCATGCAGTTGTTTTGGATGACCGGGTTTAAACCCTATTCTTACTCCTTTTTTCTTTCCTTAGAAATAGACTTGATCATTGGTACTAAACCCGAAGACTACTTCTTTCCATTTGATCCAGTTGTTGTGCATGCAGTTGTTTTGGATGACCGGGTTTAAACCCTATTCTTACTCCTTTTTTCTTTCCTTAGAAATAGACTTGATCATTGGTACTAAACCCGAAGACTACTTCTTTCCATTTGATCCAGTTGTTGTGCATGCAGTTGTTTTGGATGACCGGGTTAAAACTCTATTCTTACTCCTTTTTTCTTTCCTTAGAAATAGACTTGATCATTGGTACTAAACCCGAAGACTACTTCTTTCCATTTGATCCAGTTGTTGTGCATGCAGTTGTTTTGGATGACCGGGTTAAAACACTATCCTTACTCCTTTTTTCTTTCCTTAGAAATAGACTTGATCATTGGTACTAAACCTGAAGACTACTTCTTTCCATTTGATCCAGTTGTTGTGCATGCAGTTGTTTTGGATGACCGGGTTAAAACACTATCCTTACTCCTTTTTTCTTTCCTTAGAAATAGACTTGATCATTGGTACTAAACCTGAAGACTACTTCTTTCCATTTGATCCAGTTGTTGTGCATGCAGTTGTTTTGGATGACCGGGTTAAAACACTATCCTTACTCCTTTTTTCTTTCCTTAGAAATAGACTTGATCATTGGTACTAAACCTGAAGACTACTTCTTTCCATTTGATCCAGTTGTTGGGCATGCAGTTGTTTTGGATGACCGGGTTAAAACACTATCCTTACTCCTTTTTTCTTTCCTTAGAAATAGACTTGATCATTGGTACTAAACCTGAAGACTACTTCTTTCCATTTGATCCAGTTGTTGTGCATGCAGTTGTTTTGGATGACCGGGTTAAAACACTATCCTTACTCCTTTTTTCTTTCCTTAGAAATAGAATTGATCATTGGTACTAAACCCGAAGACTACTTCTTTCCCTTTGATCCAGTTGTTGTGCATGCAGTTGTTTTGGATGACCGGGTTTAAACCCTATTCTTACTCCTTTTTTCTTTCCTTAGAAATAGACTTGATCATTGGTACTAAACCCGAAGACTACTTCTTTCCATTTGATCCAGTTGTTGTGCATGCAGTTGTTTTGGATGACCGGGTTTAAACCCTATTCTTACTCCTTTTTTCTTTCCTTAGAAATAGACTTGATCATTGGTACTAAACCCGAAGACTACTTCTTTCCATTTGATCCAGTTGTTGTGCATGCAGTTGTTTTGGATGACCGGGTTTAAACCCTATTCTTACTCCTTTTTTCTTTCCTTAGAAATAGACTTGATCATTGGTACTAAACCTGAAGACTACTTCTTTCCATTTGATCCAGTTGTTGTGCATGCAGTTGTTTTGGATGACCGGGTTAAAACACTATCCTTACTCCTTTTTTCTTTCCTTAGAAATAGACTTGATCATTGGTACTAAACCTGAAGACTACTTCTTTCCATTTGATCCAGTTGTTGTGCATGCAGTTGTTTTGGATGACCGGGTTAAAACACTATCCTTACTCCTTTTTTCTTTCCTTAGAAATAGACTTGATCATTGGTACTAAACCTGAAGACTACTTCTTTCCATTTGATCCAGTTGTTGTGCATGCAGTTGTTTTGGATGACCGGGTTAAAACACTATCCTTACTCCTTTTTTCTTTCCTTAGAAATAGACTTGATCATTGGTACTAAACCTGAAGACTACTTCTTTCCATTTGATCCAGTTGTTGGGCATGCAGTTGTTTTGGATGACCGGGTTAAAACACTATCCTTACTCCTTTTTTCTTTCCTTAGAAATAGACTTGATCATTGGTACTAAACCTGAAGACTACTTCTTTCCATTTGATCCAGTTGTTGTGCATGCAGTTGTTTTGGATGACCGGGTTAAAACACTATCCTTACTCCTTTTTTCTTTCCTTAGAAATAGAATTGATCATTGGTACTAAACCCGAAGACTACTTCTTTCCCTTTGATCCAGTTGTTGTGCATGCAGTTGTTTTGGATGACCGGGTTTAAACCCTATTCTTACTCCTTTTTTCTTTCCTTAGAAATAGACTTGATCATTGGTACTAAACCCGAAGACTACTTCTTTCCATTTGATCCAGTTGTTGTGCATGCAGTTGTTTTGGATGACCGGGTTTAAACCCTATTCTTACTCCTTTTTTCTTTCCTTAGAAATAGACTTGATCATTGGTACTAAACCCGAAGACTACTTCTTTCCATTTGATCCAGTTGTTGTGCATGCAGTTGTTTTGGATGACCGGGTTTAAACCCTATTCTTACTCCTTTTTTCTTTCCTTAGAAATAGACTTGATCATTGGTACTAAACCCGAAGACTAATTCTTTCCATTTGATCCAGTTGTTGTGCATGCAGTTGTTTTGGATGACCGGGTTAAAACTCTATTCTTACTCCTTTTTTCTTTCCTTAGAAATAGACTTGATCATTGGTACTAAACCCGAAGACTACTTCTTTCCATTTGATCCAGTTGTTGTGCATGCAGTTGTTTTGGATGACCGGGTTAAAACACTATCCTTACTCCTTTTTTCTTTCCTTAGAAATAGACTTGATCATTGGTACTAAACCTGAAGACTACTTCTTTCCATTTGATCCAGTTGTTGTGCATGCAGTTGTTTTGGATGACCGGGTTAAAACACTATCCTTACTCCTTTTTTCTTTCCTTAGAAATAGACTTGATCATTGGTACTAAACCTGAAGACTACTTCTTTCCATTTGATCCAGTTGTTGTGCATGCAGTTGTTTTGGATGACCGGGTTAAAACACTATCCTTACTCCTTTTTTCTTTCCTTAGAAATAGACTTGATCATTGGTACTAAACCTGAAGACTACTTCTTTCCATTTGATCCAGTTGTTGGGCATGCAGTTGTTTTGGATGACCGGGTTAAAACACTATCCTTACTCCTTTTTTCTTTCCTTAGAAATAGACTTGATCATTGGTACTAAACCTGAAGACTACTTCTTTCCATTTGATCCAGTTGTTGTGCATGCAGTTGTTTTGGATGACCGGGTTAAAACACTATCCTTACTCCTTTTTTCTTTCCTTAGAAATAGAATTGATCATTGGTACTAAACCCGAAGACTACTTCTTTCCCTTTGATCCAGTTGTTGTGCATGCAGTTGTTTTGGATGACCGGGTTTAAACCCTATTCTTACTCCTTTTTTCTTTCCTTAGAAATAGACTTGATCATTGGTACTAAACCCGAAGACTACTTCTTTCCATTTGATCCAGTTGTTGTGCATGCAGTTGTTTTGGATGACCGGGTTTAAACCCTATTCTTACTCCTTTTTTCTTTCCTTAGAAATAGACTTGATCATTGGTACTAAACCCGAAGACTACTTCTTTCCATTTGATCCAGTTGTTGTGCATGCAGTTGTTTTGGATGACCGGGTTTAAACCCTATTCTTACTCCTTTTTTCTTTCCTTAGAAATAGACTTGATCATTGGTACTAAACCCGAAGACTACTTCTTTCCATTTGATCCAGTTGTTGTGCATGCAGTTGTTTTGGATGACCGGGTTTAAACCCTATTCTTACTCCTTTTTTCTTTCCTTAGAAATAGACTTGATCATTGGTACTAAACCCGAAGACTACTTCTTTCCATTTGATCCAGTTGTTGTGCATGCAGTTGTTTTGGATGACCGGGTTTAAACCCTTTTCTTACTCCTTTTTTCTTTCCTTAGAAATAGACTTGATCATTGGTACTAAACCCGAAGACTACTTCTTTCCATTTGATCCAGTTGTTGTGCATGCAGTTGTTTTGGATGACCGGGTTTAAACCCTATTCTTACTCCTTTTTTCTTTCCTTAGAAATAGACTTGATCATTGGTACTAAACCCGAAGACTACTTCTTTCCATTTGATCCCGTTATTGTGCATGCAGTAGTTCATAACAGAATGCAGTTAGTAAACCCATTTGTGGAGGGATACGTTATGGAAGGAGGAAAGCAATACAATGGTGATGTTTCACTGGTAATCACTGATTTTATTCAATATTAGTTGACATTAAACTAGAAAATTATTTTATAAAAAAAAATACTTTTTGCTACTTTCTGCTTCAGAATGAAATTATAAGAATTAAACCACCTTACAGCACCAACTGCTACGACTATGTTACTTCATGGAGAGCAAATAATGGGACTGGACCTCTAACACAATCAGTAAGTTAAGTTTTCTCATAAATCCACTGTCTGATTATCTTAAACTGGAATTAATTTTAAACTATGTAAAAGTACTATCTCTTGTGATTTAAAGTTTTAAAAAAACTTGTGTATTTTAATTTTAAACTGTATGAAATTACAGTCTCGTCATTTAAAGTGAACAAATAACTTGTGTATTTTAATTTTAAATAATATGAAAGTACTATCTCTTAATTTAAAGTGAACGAATAACTTGAGTATCTTTCTTTATAAAAATTTTTAAAAACTGTCAATTTAGCTATAATTTTCAATTTTTTTTTTTATATTTTGTGATTCCAAAACAACCTAGTCATCAGTGTTAGATTGATTTTAATGTCAGTAACAGGATTTATCACAGTCAGTAACGACATTTTATAAATGATAAGCAAATGAACTATGCAAACTTGAAACAATGTTTAATTTCACTATGCTGGTTTACATGCTATGAGGTTCACATTAAGCTTGCAGAAGTAACCTTTTTATTTTGGGTTTGAACCATAGAGTTGAGATAGTAGGCCCTGCATTTCAACTCTATGGTTTGAACCTGCCTTTACGAAACAAGGATAGAGAAACTTTCTGATATCGAGGATGAATCATCGTTCGCAAATCAAGAGTAGAAAGCGTTCTCAAATCTAGGATAAATTCACCTCCTCGAGGTTTATTTTAGATTTTATGACCATCACTGAAAGTGGGTTTACTTGCGCAGGCTTTTATATACTTTTTTTAGCACTTTAAATGTGAAGATTGGTCAGATCATCAAGTTTTCAACACAAACAAAATGTTGCATTTAAGAACTTGGACAAAGATAGAATGAAAAAAGGTAAAAACAAGGTTTACAGTATATGCTAAAAGAGGAGAATTTTTCTTTTTTTTAAAGTTCTTAGCATGCCTTTATTCTATCTTTCAGAAAACAAACTTCGCATACTAATATTTCAATTAAGTTTAAAAAGGATAAATTAGTCAACCTTTACGACAACCAAATGAAAATGAAAAATACAAAGTTTGCCTATAGATTGTCTACCATCTGGGAATATATAGCTGAAATAACGTTTCAAACAATATAAAAATTGGATCAGAAAGGATTTTTAAAAAAAAAAAAAAAAAAATAGTGACGTTTTCTAATAAGGATATTTTTGCTGTTAAAGAATGGGCAAAATTTAACAGTGATGAATAGCTGTAATAAAATTACAAGAGTCATAAAATTAGCACATTGTCTTTTGTATCTTTATGACGGGAAAATCTTCGAAAACAACTTTAATATTAGTATTTAGATGCATTAATGAAAAATGAAATCCAAATTGGTTTTTTACGAAAAAATGCAATTCTCCTGTGAAAACTTTTTAAAAACCCTCTATATTTTCTTGAACTTGAATTAAGAAGTCTTCAGAGCGAAGAAAACTTAAGTTTATTTGCTGTAAGTAAATATATATATATTTTTTCATTTTATGTAAATAAAAGAGGGTTAAACATACATTCTTCAGTGCGTATAACAGATCATCAATGAAATTTTTTTTTCTGGACACATTCAGGAAATGGCATAGCTATTTAAGAAGATGGACATAGCGACATTACGAACATAAATTCGTAATGTGATATCGTCCATTTGCATAAATCACTTGGAACATTTTATTAAATTTATCTTTTTTGTACCTTAAAAGAACAATAATTCGTAATAATCACATTATGAACATAAATTTATAAATGGATGATATCGTAATGTGATATAATCCATTTGCATAAATCACATGGAACATCTTATTAAATTTATCTTTTATTTTTTTTATTTTTTTTTTTTTTTAAAAAAAGAACAATAATTCGTAATAATGACATTACGAACATAAATCCGTGATGTGATATCATCCATTTGCATAAGTCACATGGAACATCTTATTAAATTTATCTTTTTTTAAAAGACTTAAAGAGTTAATAGTTTCTCTCATAAGGTTGACAAGGAACCTAAAAATTTATAATCGTGGTAATAAACTTACGTTGTTAAACTTACGTGATAATAAACGTCATTTTAAAACTCATTTTTTTATGAAAGATCTGAATACAGCATCGCCTAAAAAAAAATTGCATGTGTGATGATCCCGACCCGAAGACCGGGACTTTGCCCGTAATGATTTGTTTAGTGTTTAAATAAATCAGGAAAAGCAAGAACGAAATTCTTTATTTAGTTGTTAAATTTGATATAAGAAGGTTCATATTTTGCTGCTACCATTTTCTTAAACACGTGCATCTGACCTAGAATAAAATCGAGGAAATACTCTTTCTCATTTTAAAACACTCCCCCTCCCTTACAATACTACTTTCGCTCCAGAGCCGGCTTCTTTTTCATCACAGTTTTTCATTCTAAAAAGTCGATTTTCTTCACAAAAAAATCCATTTTTAATAAAACAAACAAATATTGAAATTTTATTTTAGAACATTTTGTTAATCGTAACAAAATGAACGAATATCTACGTTTGAAAAGTAATCAACAGTACTTGAAAAAAATTATTATATTTTAGAACCTTGAGTTTATATATGATACATATGATACTATAATATAAGATACAATAAATGTAATAAAAGAGAAACAATTTTATTTTTAACAATATATAACGCTAACTTTTTATCATATAACACTTCATAGTCAAAATGGCTTTCATCTCTCTCTTGAAGTTTTTATGTATTTAAAAATTTCAATAAAATTTTTAAGATTTATATTCTACAATATCTACTCCCTCATTCTTTCTTATTTTTTTCATTTATTTATTCATTTTTTTTTTTGTATTAAATGAATATTTTTGTATTCAATGAGATTCTTTTTTTTTTTTTTTTTGTATATAATGTATTAAATGAAGATCTCGAAAGAAACAAATTTTTGTACAATAATGTATAAATAGTCATTATTTAAAACAAAAAAGTGAACAAAAAAGCTCTCAAAATTGCAACAACTTTCGAACAAATTAAAAATTCGAAAACAACTGGCGCTAAGTTCATTAAGAAAAATGGTCCTATTAGGAAGTCAACTCTATAGCTGCAGAGAGGTCTACATGGTATTTTTTTACTACAAATTTAACAGTTATTCTATATCGAACTAATTATCGAACATAATTTTTTTTTAAATTTCATCGTATATGTTTCTATAAGTTTCTATCCCAGATCGCAAAATAAGGTGTTTTTTTTTCACTCAGCAAAAACCTTTTAATGTAAACCTGAAAAGATTTGTTATGCGGTTTACGTGTAAACCTTCTAACCTTAAAACGTATGTGACAATTTGCTCTATTCTACGCATATCACCCTAATCCAAAACCTTGGAAAACAACCTTCTATATAAAAACCTTAAATCGAGGTTGACTTAGGATTTTTAAGCGTGAAAAAATTCTTTAATAAAGCTAGTCGCAAAGTGAAGATAATCTTAAATCTAGGTAATTATAAGGTTTCTTTTCTATAAACTCTTGTAAGCTCAGCTAAAATCTACCTTTGTCACGAAGTTTTAATGGACAAAGCAATTTAATCCTATCGCTAGTGTGACGTCAGCTAAAACGTTATTATAGACCTAAGTGACCATTTTAACTAAGTGACAATACTTTATAAAAAAAAGCTTTGAGAAATAATTTTTAATCCTTCTAGGATGAAAGGTTTGAAACTGCAATATATTTGCTTTATTGAAAAAAGGGATTTAGTACAAAAATTTTCGTGAGAATAATTCCAACACAAGGTTACAGTAAGGTTACATGCTTTCTGTGTTTAAGTTTTATAGTTTTTGCGCAGCAAAACAAAATGTAACGTAAAGTTGTCACCCCAAAACAGAATTTTCTTCCACAGGAAAAGGAACTGTTATAGGGAAATTTGTGATACATGACGTCAGAATCGTCGCACATGAATGGTTTTAGATGGTGCACATAGATGGTTTCATCGCATTTTTTTGATATTTTTCTGCGCATATCCATAATGTCGAATTCATGTCTTACAGTTTTTTTTGAGTAACGTAAAGTTGACAATCAAAAACAGCGGCATTGGCATCACTTACAATTTTTCAACCAGGAGAAAAATATGCTTCTAAATTTAGTAAAATTCTAATATAACTTATTGAAATTATGCTTCTTAATTTATTAAAGTTCTAATATAACTTATTGAAAGTATGCTTCTACATTTATTAAAGTACTTGTAGCGGATTACAATATTCAATGTAATATTATTGTTTAAAACTGCAGAAAACAAGAGACAACCTTTTTGTATTTGCATCTTTATTTCTCCCAATTAAATCGCTCACTTGAGTGTTTACATATTACGGGGTATCCTCGGCTGAAGTGCAAGTAGTAGTTGTTTCGGTAGCGCTTCTTGTTTTTACCTATAGGTGTCACTACCACAGTATGACGAGGTTACCAACCCGACATCACTACCACAGTGTGACGAGGTTACCAACCCGACATACTAATATACCTTATTGAAAGTATGCTTCTACATTTATTAAAGTACTAATATAACTTATTGAAAGTATGCTTCTAAATTTATTAAAGTACTAATATAACTTATTGAACGTATGCTTCTACATTTATTAAAGTATTAATATAACTAACTTGTCCCACAGTGGACTGATCGTTAAGACACGGTTCCCAGCAGATCACCGAAGTCAAGCATCACTGGCTGCGCTCAGTGTGCGGGTGGGGGACCACTTGGATCAGTCTGCGTAGGGACCAAGGGTGTACGGTATTGGTCCTCGTTAAACTGTTCTACCGTAAAGTGCTCGACTTCGCGTGCAGGTCGTTGGGCTACCGAAGCAGGGGTGCCATCCCCTCTGCAGAGGATCAAAATTGTGATGGCATGTCTTCGGATCATCCTCAGGGATGTTTCCCAGACCGTCGCCAATAGCCCATTGTGCAGCTCTAGTGCGACGTCAAATAACTACATCTACATCCACATTAATATAACTTATTGAAAGTATGCTTCTACATTTATTAAAGTACTAATATAACTTATTGAAAGTATGTTTCTAAATTTATTAAAGTACTAATATAACTTATTGAAAGTATGCTTCTACATTTATTAAAGTACTAATATAACTTATTGAAAGTATACTTCTAAATTTTGAAAAGTACTAATATAACTTATTAAAAGTATGCTTCTAAAACATTAAATTTAATATTACATTTTCAGAATGAATTAACTATTGTTTTAATTTTTAAAGGAGTGTATTGAACATTGTAAATTGACAACTGTCAGATCGTTGGACAAATGTGTTGGTGCGAACATTTTCTATTCACATACAGAAGAGCTTTGTGAACGTAAGTATTAAATATATAAATAAGTAAAATTTTACAGTCTCATTTGTGCTTGATTTTTGGAGCAAACATCACTCTGAAATTTTACTTATTAATGTATATAGGATAATTATGTATCGTTTTATCGTCTAAATATTTAAGCATAACATGCTCATAACTTTGAAGCTGTTAGTTTCATTGTTTATTTTTATCGTTACTCTTATCCCCCTATTAAATCGATTTATCGTCTTTAATATTATTAATTACCATAACATGCTCATAACTTCGAAACTGATAGTTTTATTGTTTAGTTTTATCGTTACTTTCATAGATCTATAGCCTACATATTTAAGCATAACATGCTCATAACTTCGAAACTGTTAGTTTTATTGCTTATTTTTTATCGTTACTTTCATCGATTTATCGCCTTTATTATTAATAATTAAGCATAACATGCTCATTACCTCGAAACTGGTAGTTTTATTGTTTAGTTTTATCGTTACTTTCATTGATCTATAGCCTTAATATTTGAGCATAGCATGCTCATGGCTTCGAAACTGTTAATTTTATTGCTTATTTTTTATCGTTACTTTCATTGATTTATCGCCTTTATTATTAATAATTAAGCATAACATGTTCATAACCTCAAAACTGTTAGTTTTATTGTTTAGTTTTATCGTTACTTTCATTGATCTATAGCCTTAATATTTGAGCATAGCATGCTCATGGCTTCGAAACTGTTAATTTTATTGTTTATTTTAATCGTTACTTTTATCGATTTATCGCTTTTATTATTATTAATTAAGTATAATATGTTCATAACTCCAAAACTGGTAATTTTATCCTTGGGTTTTATATTTACTTTTAACGATTTATCGACTTATCATCTAAATATTTAAGCAAAACATGCTCATAACTTTGAAACTGTTAAATTTGCTACATCTGTGACATCTTGCAGTTCTGGGAAGCATTAACTTTTTGTGGTTTTAACCTACGGAAAGAATGCAGCTGTATTGAAATCTGAACAATAGTCCTTCCAACATTAGTAAAATGGATCAGCATAAAATCATCAGTGAATATTATCTTGTCAGACAAAAAAACTGAAAAAATACAAATTTTTTTAGAATTTAAAAATTAAAATATCATAATATATCATATTAAAAAATCGTTCTGAAGAGGTTTATTGTTTTAGAGTTAGAGGATATCACAAAATGGAATGGAGGAAAACATGAAATTCTACGGGTACGCAAAATATTTTCGTAGTAGGGGAAGTTATTGTTATATCAGCTATCGTTATAGCAAGAGTTTATCGCAATATCAGTAGAAGTATTTTCATCTAACGTTATCTTATCGATAAAAAAAATTAGCGTGCCGTATAAATGTGGCGAAACTACCACTTCGATTATTAAACATCAATTAACTAGTATAAAAGACATGTTAACTTAATTCAATCTTGGGGTACCTTTTCATAGATGAAGGTTGACATGCTCGATAACTACTTACTCCCACAGTTGTCTTGCTACTTGTGACTGCGTCATCGTCATCATCACGCTGCTGCTTCTCAGTCTCATTTACTCACAACTGGTTTCTGCACACACTCGACTGCTAATAGCAACGCAGGAGTGACCACACACACAACCATGAACTTAATATAGCTCTCATAGCTAACGCTCAAAACCCGGTGACCTTAATCCAGCTCTCCCGGTCTTTCACAAATGCAGCCAACTAGTGGTATCCGTTCATTGAATTCTATCCCTGATAAAATTCTGGTTGGAGAGTATTGTGGCGTAACTACCACTACGATTATTAAACATCAATTTACTAGTATATAAGACATGCTAACTTGATTCAATCTTGGGGTACCTTTTCATAGATGAAGGTTTACATGCTCGATAACTACTTACTCCCCACAGATATATATTTTTATTAATTATTAGCACTTACTTAAAAAAAAAAACGTTTTTCAATACAATTATTCACTGAATCTTTCTCTTTAATTGTTGTTAAAGCTAAAATGAGATTGTAATCCACGAACAAATATAAATTGATTAAACGTACTTTAAATATTACAGATGAAATTACCGCTACAGATGAGATTATCAAAAACTGTACAAAGAAATGCCAGCCTGCCTGCTAGTAAGTATTTCTTAAATGTTCAAGGGGCAGCTTCATTACTAATATGCAATATAATGTACAAAAATGTGTATAATAAGTACAGGTGTTCATTTTATAACATTATTTTTATACAATCTTTGTGCGAAAAGATATTATAAACTGAGATTCCTTATATATGCATATATATTATATATATATATATATATATATATATATGCATATATATATATATATATATATATATATATATATATATATATATATATATATATATATATATATATATATATATATATATATATATATATATATATATATATATATATATATATATATAATATTATTATTATTTCATACAACTTGCAACATTTCTAAGTAAAGAATTCTTCTCTATTCTTTATAGTTATGTGTTTATGCTGATTGTTTTATTCCAAGATAAAAGTTTTTTTTTTTTTTTTTTTTATTTAAGCGAGAAAAAATATGAAGTTGAATATCGTGAAAAGCATGGTTCAAAGGAAGAATTCGATTCAAGTATTGTAAGGAGACATTGTTTAATTATGAATTTCACAATTATGATATTTCTTTTTTATTTGCTTTTATTTGTGTATATGGATGATTCTCATGAAATATGACAATTCACTGTCCCTTGCTCCAAGATCTAATACTATAATACTAAAAGAACTTTTTTTAAAAAAAATTTATTAATAGCATTGCTGTTAGCATTCTAAAATAACTCTGCTCTGGCATTGACTGTTTTGTATAGTTATAAAATTTAATTGAACTTCAAAATGTCATTTTCCTGGCAAGTCCCAAACAATGTTTCCAATAATAACTAGCTTCAAAACTTCCTATAAATTTTTCAATATCTAATTTTTTTTTATCTCAACCACGGTGTAAGCATTTCTAGAATATACGCAGAGGGTATTATTTACAAAAACTTCGTTTAAATTAAATTTTTCTGTCAATAATTTGTTTGTCCCATGAAAATCTGTCATTTTCCTGGCTACTTTTATTTATTGGTTTATAGCCAAAATAGATAGAGCCAGCAATCGATATTTTATGTTAATAGATTGATTAGATACCCTCCTATATGAACATGTCTTGTTGCATGAATAAAGAACCAATTTTCGGGTTCAAAATCTATTTCAAAAAATTTTTCATGGTGAGTAGGTTTTTGTGTTGTCATTTTCTTGGCTTCTTGAAACCATTAATAACATGAACTACATAGATTTGGCTGAGTTATTTTAAGAAATCCTGTTGTTTTCTACAGAATATAAACGTCTTAGGCCAAAATATTTAATTAAAGTAAAGTTATATGCTATAAAATGGCGAATTTGTCATTATCCTGGCTGTCATTTTCCTGGCTTATGAATGCCAGGACATTGAAGTGTTACCAGAAATTTCTTTTAACTGTAAGGAGGGAAAGCACATATTGACCCAATACCAAGTTTATGTATGTTTGTAATATGCTTGGATGTAATCAAAGTTATTTATTTATTTAATGATTGTGATTATTATACACAATTTTATTCTGTACATATCAGTAACAAATTTTTTTTTTATTCTTTCTACAGTGGATAAAAAGAATTAATTTAAGCAATTTATGGTCCATCTAACATAAAGGCTTGAGTTGAGTTACTTACTATTAACTTAAAATGAATGTTTTTTAAACTTCTAAGCTAATATGTCATTTTCCTGGCATTCAAGATTTGGCGAATTTCTATTTTATTTTTTTCCCCGAGCAAATGTCAATAAACTACACTGCTGTCTGTAAAATATTTATAAGTGTAACTAAAGAAGTGTACAAAAAAAATTTAGATTATTTTGACGACTTTAAATTTGACGAAATTTTTTGGTCCGATTTGTCATATTTCGTGAGAATCACCCATATATATATATATATATATATATATACACAAAAAATGTCCTAAGTTATATGACGTATTTGAAAAGTATGCAAAAGTATCACACCCAATCGAGATCAATATTAAAATTTTTGGATTGATAAAATGGTGTTTGATAGAGATCGTAAGCTGCATCATACACCCGTTTCGGATTCACAAGTTCATGCATGAAATATGATTTGAAAGCTAGGCTTTTTTAAATTTTACATGAATAGTGCGTTGAAGACAGTCTACAGTCTTGTGCAAGTTATTGGGTACTATGGATCCTTTTATCCCGAACTGGTGATCAACACACAGTTCTCGCATTTGCATGAAAGGGGTTCGGGAAGTCACCATTCGCTCCTCGGTAGGGCTCAATTCTCTCAACCATTTTGGTACTCTTGTGAGGGACGGGCTTCATGCATACGTTTGCGAACGGAATCCTTTCGTTTTTCCGTTTGTTTGTAAAGCTTAAGGTATTCCCGTCTACGCTCTTTGGCTTTTTCAGCCTCAGTAAGTTTAGGAACTGACATCATTTTTTTATTTATTCAACTCTAACTTTCGGGACCGGGTCAATCAGTTTAGACCCTCTTGATTTGTGATATTCACCTGAATTAGTGTTGAAAACGATCCAGTTTGAACTGTTGGTTAGAATTTCTGATTCTTAATTACAACAATACAAACAAAAATATCGTTTAAATTATGAAATTCTCTTTTATTAACAACTCAACAACTCTGGTCCCATATCTCAAAAATAAACTCACCAACTTAATGCATAACAAAATTAAAAGTGAAAAAAAAGAATTTTTAAAAAAAATTTCAAATAGCAGAGGGCACCATAGCAACGCATGTGCACTGTTTACTATAAATACCCTTGAATATTATAGTTGAAAAGTGAGGCCCCATGAAATCCAAACCAAGACTCATTTAGTTAATGGGTAAAAGATATTCTGATATCGAAATGCTATCGGTGCTGTAGTTGTTTTACATAAAGTAATCTAAATTAAAGATATTATTTTCCACTACTTCCAACAAACATTCACTCTCTTTTTTCAGTGTACAATGATCAATAAGTTGAATGAATTGGAAAACAGTTCTTACGCTTATGGATCGGTAGAAAATTGTAGGTAAGAACATTTAATAAAAGCTTTCAACTTACCCATAAATTACTTTAACATGGTTTTTCGAAATTCTTTCGCCCAAGGAAAATCTACAGTTTAAGGGCCTTACTCTGGAAACAAATCTATAATTTTAAATTGTAATTTCCAATTTGTCTAGACGAATTATCTGAGCTATAGAATGGACAAATAATTTCATTATTTTAAAAGCTATTAAACATTTTTAAAAATCACTAATTTAAGCGAAATTTCCTAGCCTAAAATATATTATCAAAATTTATGCCTAATTAGTATTTTTTCTTCACATTCTTATGAGCCCAGATAATGCAGCTTCTGTGTAAGTTTTTAAATGCTAAAAAATTAGACCATAAACTCTTTTGTTTTCTCAAAGCTGTGGCTTTTTTCCATGTTGATTGAACTTTTGCGCCATTTTCATAATTGGCATAGAGAGCGCCGATTGAAGATAGGCTAAACTTGACCTAACAGTCATGAGGAACTGTTGCTAATTCACAGCAGTTATGAAAATAGAATATTATTCGGGAAAAAAAACATAATATTGAGTTACACAATGTCTGCTTTTTGTGTTGTTAAATTGTTAAAGAAACTTAAAATAAGATTTATCGTTAGTACTTTGCTTTTCCAATATTTCTATGATACAATACTTTTTGCAAAAAAATTTATTTCCGAAAAATTTTCAAAGATAGACATGGATCAAAAGAATATTTATTATTTTCCATTTAAAAAATTTAATCAGTAAAACAACGGAGAATTTCAGAAATAGATTGTAAGAATAACTAAAGATCACATAGATTGTTTTTACTTATTGTGTAAATAATAATTTAATCATATTTTCTTTCAGGTTAAAACAGATAAAAGTGACATTCTCTTTTGGAAGGTTTCGATTAAGACGTCAAATCTATAATCAGCAATATCAGGTACGTTAGTGTCACCCTCATTTCAGAAAATATCAAACAATAACGTTCTTCAACGATGTTTGTATTTTTCAGAATTAACAATATATAAATGCAACGTTCTTCAACGATGTTTATTTTTTCAGAATTAAGAATAAATAAAAGCAACGTTCTTCAACGATGCTTATTTTTTTTTTTTTTTTTTTAGAATTAAGAATAAATAAACACAACGTTCTTCAGCAATGTTTATTTTTCCAGAATTAAGAATAAATAAATGCAACGTTCTTCAACATTGTTTGACTTTTCTCAATGAAGAATAAATAAGTGCAACGTTCTTCAACAATGTTTATTTTTTTAGAATTAACAATAAATAAATGCAACATTTGAACACTAAAAAAAAGCTACGTTTCGAATACTTCTTTCTTTTTTATTTTTGTTTCTAATCCTTTACAACATAGTCTCGGTAGTACATATATATATATATATATATATATATATATATATATATATATATATATATATATATATATATATATATATAGATATATATATATATATATATATATATATATATATATATATATATATATATATATATATATATATATATATATATAGATATATATATATATATATATATATATATATATATATATATATAAGACAAATCTATCAGATGCATGACTCCAAAGGCTCTGGCAAAGTCACATACCAAAATTGGTCGCAAGAGAATGTTCTCCAAGAGAGCGAGGATGTACTCCAAGAATGTCCGCAAGAGAAGGAAGGAAAATACCAGACAATCAAGGATGTGTTCGGGGGAAGCAGACTATATATTTTAAACCCTTTAACAAAGTAAAAACCTTTTTTTTTTTCAATGATCATCACCCTTCATATTATTTTTTTAAACCCTTGTCAAAAATAACGTAAAAAAGTGTACAAATTAGGGAAGCAAATTTATAGAGAGATTTTGCAAAGCATTATGGTTTCTCTTATCTATATTGTTAACATTATTTTAGCCTCGCAGCTCGTGTGCTTAAATTTCCCTACTAATCCATGTAACGCTAAGAGGTAGAAAGTAAGTCTAGTGTTATGATTAGCATTCGACAAACTCTATTCTCTCTTACTATATTCAAGCGAGACAAAAAGCGTTATCGAATATTTTCGAATGACTAATAAAAATTGGAGGCATAAAAAATCAATTTGATGAAATTCATTTTATTATCATGGATTTTTCTGAACACAAAAAATTCTTTTTCAATGTATGACTAATACTTATAAATGTAATGAAGCCTGAATTTCGCTTTATAGAGTGTGGAACTATTCAGCTACATTGGAGGATATTTGGGACTGTGGCTGGGATTGGGCTTCATCTCTCTTTTTGAATCCCTTGCAAACATCGTATGTTATCTTTGGAGAAGAAGACGATACTCATCAGTTCAAAATCTTCAATCTAAAATATCTTCTTCCTGATAGTTTCTTCTTACTTGCTTCCTGATTTTCTATTATGCATTTTACATTTAGACATCCTGTTTTTTTTTTTTTTTTTTTATTAATTTGAATCTGTATTTTATATTTTCATAATGTTTTGTCAATATTTACAAATAATATTAATAAAAATCGTCGAAATGTTTTTTTTTTTTTTTTTTTTTTTTTTTTTTTTTTTTTTAATGGCAGAGAGGAGGAATTTGAATATTCCTGATATCCTCCAATAGTAACAAGAACTATTTTTTTATTATTGGATTACTTTTACTATTATTCAGTAACAAGAAAAATTTTATAAAAACTAGCTCATCAATTCAACACTCCTTTCCTAATGAAGTGGATTGCTTCCTTTTTTTCTGCAGTTAGGGTAAATTTGGGAAATGCATGTCTGAATTACCTCTGAGACAGACACAGCATTCAGAATTTTTGTTCCTATAGTTTCCTTTATAACGGGTGTCAAGAGCCGTGGTAGCTCAAGAGATAGAGCGTTTGTCTCCCAATGAGGAGAACCAGGTTCGAATCCCAGCAATGGCTGGTCGATGCGAATTCCACACCTGGCTCGTACCGATCCACGCTCCCATTGAACCACTCCCCTTCTACGCACCACTCTCCCAATGAACCACTCCCCTTCTACGCACCATGCTCCCTTTGAACCACTCCCCTTCTACGCACCATGCTCCCTTTGAACCACTCCCCTTCTACGCACCACTCTCTCATTGAACCACTCCCCTTCTACGCACTACTCTCGCATTGAACCTCTCCCCTTCTACGCACCACTCTCGCATTGAACCACTCCCCTTCTACGCACCACTCTCTCATTAAACCACTCCCCTTCTACGCACCACTCTCTCATTAAACCACTCCCCTTCTACGCACCACTCTCTCATTGAACCACTCCCCTTCTACGCACCACTCTCTCATTGAATAACGTTGAAGAAACCGGTTTTTTATTGCAAGGAAGCTTGTAGCTAAAAATTCGGAAAAGCCGAAACTAACTCTCAGAGGGTTAAACTTATATCTGTGTCTTAAGAGGACGCCATATCCCGGGAGGATCTTTTCGCCTCAAATTCTATTTCACCTCCATTATTAATTTGAAATTTTAAAGACGAAAAAAAGTGAGTTTAGGCAAATGAAAAGAAATGAAAGTGAAAAGAATTTGCAACGAAAAAATTCTCCCGTGATATGGCGCCCTTTCAACGTAGATTTTTAGTAGAGTGTATGGGCATTGTGCTGCAATTTGACTATATCTAGTGGCTCATTTTAAGTAGTTCTTGGTTCTCCGGTTAAGTATTATTAATACTGACTAATTATTCATAGATATTGACAAAATCATCATGATTTTTATCCGTAAACTTAAAAAATAACAAAATCGAACATTAACAAAAATCGATAATGAAAATTGCTACGGAGATCATTCATTTAAAGAACACTGGTAACATTTAAAGAAAACTGATTAGTAATGCATAGCGTGTTAAAGTGCCCTTAATATACATTAATGAGATATTTTTTATTTTTTCTCGTGTAGACAACTAAACGTATTAAGTACACAACCTAATCTATTTGTATATTAACTTTAAACTGCATTTTTTTTTCATTCGTTCACTTACTGCTTTCACAGAAAAGGCTAAAAAAATCGATTTGCTAGTTTTTTCTTTGAATAAAGAAACAGCCAAAACCTTTTATTAATTAGGACCACGCGGCCGATTTCACAAAGCTATTACTAATAATATGCATTACAGCACGTACAATGTTTTATACAGACATACTGGTTTAATACAATACAATGAACCGCGATTTTTCAGGGGGTGGAGCGTTCGCCTTCCGATGAGGCGAAATGGGTTATAACCTAAACACTAGCTTATTAATTAATGAAACAAAATGGATGTAAGCTGTTTCCTCCTCAAATCAACAATTTAAGTAGGAAACACAAATAAACAAAACAGGCTATTTTCTTTTTTTGAGATAGTCAAGCATTTAATTCATACATATTATTTTTGAAATGTTATAATACTCAGTAAAAAAAATAATAATAATTAGTAACTTTAAAACCAAATATGAAAGAAAAAATGCGTTAGAATTTGTGTCTTAAGCATAAACTTTACGAGAAGATCTATTAAAAATAATGAAAATCTGTTTTTAAATCACGAAATTTTTTTATATGGAATATAGATGTCCAAATCAGAGGCTGAATAAAATCAGTGTTTCATTATTATTCAATTTCCATTTGCCCTATTTCTATTGGACAATTCGTACTCCCATCCCAAATAGAAACGCATTCCTATTGGTTGCATCTGTAACAGATTGATCATTAATGGATTTCCAGTGGACAAGTAAGTGAAGTGACGTCAACTTTGACACCTCTATAGCCTTTTGAAACTGTGATTGGTTTTCAGATATATGCTATGACAACCTTTTATTATGATTTTTGATTTATTTATGAAATTTTTTTTTTCGTATAATATAACAGCTTTGGACACTTTACCTTAAATTTAACACATCATTTAAAAGTAATAAAAGCGGAACTTTCTTATTTATTTCTTTATAAAATGAGAGCGAGATAGTCAATAAAAAATATATACCAATTATAAAAATGATGATGTTACTGTGAATGACCGAAATTGGTAGTTGTTGACTTCTACCGGCAAATGTTGACAATCACATAGTCGCTTTGGTAAATGTCTGAAATATATACTAGGTCTAGTTAAATGCCACTACCTGATATGCATTTGCCCGGTATGCTCTACATCAATGAGCCACTGCCCAGTATACATTTAACTGGTACTCCGAACACTGATGTTTCTCCTAATCTATCAGCAACAGATCTTAAAATATTGAATAAGTATAATAATATCAACAAATAAATTAATATTAAATCGGATACAACAAATATTTCGAACAATCGCCAAAGCGACTCGGTGAAAGTCGACATTCTCTTGATGTGGGTCATTCACGGAAACAATCATACTCTATTAGAAGTATGATGAACTTGCATATAGAATTAAAGAGATTTCGCATATCAACTCAAATTGTTCTTTATAGTATATGAAGTTCTATAGTTCATGAAAAATTAAAATTTTAAAGAAGCCATATTTTTTAAAAATTCGACTTCTCAGGAACTATTCGATAGGAACTATTGTATTTTGCCATTTGAAATTACATTCTTTAAATTGATGAAAACAATTCTATGCCTTAAAATTTCAAATTTATTCAAGAAAACTATCCCATTTTATTTACATTTTTTTAATTACAATTTTACACTCTTCACAAATTTTAATTGAATGACATTATTTTATTTTCTATATTATGCCGATCCAGGCAAATACGAATTATGAATTCTAAACATCAACAGAATAATATAAGAGAATGATTACAAAGATAAATAATAAAGTTATGGGGGGAAAATGGCGGGAAAAAAAAATTAAACATAAATCACGCAAGATTGCGTTTCTTTCAATGATTAAAGACGGTGATGAGTTTATGAAAGTTTTTTTTTAATATTTTTGTTTTCTTAAAGACTAATGTATTTTCAGCAAAATATTTTAAAACATAGATAGTTAGAAAAAAAAAAAAAACACTATATTATTTTAACCCTTTGCGACTGATCTTAACCACACATTTCCATAAAGTGTCAACAAAATACAACCGCAAAGAGTCAAAACATTTACATTTTCGGCCTTATATATTTGGGTTACATAAATGTTTAACGTAATTTGCTTATAATTGTATCTTTAGAATTATAAGTATGTAAATCTTCTTTTTTTTTTTAAGAAAATTTGCACGTTAGAGGTAAAACATATGTTTAAGAGAGTAAGGAACAAAAAGGTTATATAAATCTGCTAAATGACTATAGAGAAACGAGAGAAAAACCAGTTTTATTGCCTGATGATTCGTGGAAGCGTTTCTACTACTACTCAATTGTTGAAAAAATGAAAATTTTGAATTTATTTTACAGTTTTACAAAAAGTTACAAATCTATTGGCTACAGTGTAAGTTCATATAATGCAGTAACTGTGCATAAAAAATCTTTCATTATAAGTAGTTTAAAAAAAACGCTTAAACATTCTGTTTATTTTTGTTTTATACAATTTTACAAAAAAACTGAGTAACAAAAAAAAAAATTTTTTTTCCCATCACATTAACATAAAAAAAATTACAAATATACTGTTAATTGTCATTTAAAATTAAGATGTCTTTTATTTTAAGAGAAACTATCTAAACCCATTTAAGATAAATCAAATCGTACTAGTCAATTATTTCATTATTAAATAACTAATCCAATGATTTTGTGAATATTTTTAATCCGAATCTCAATATAGCTATTTTTTTTGGGGGGTAGCTTAATTTAAAGAAATGTCAAAT
This sequence comes from Parasteatoda lunata, assembly GCA_949128135.1. Classification (NCBI taxonomy): domain Eukaryota; kingdom Metazoa; phylum Arthropoda; class Arachnida; order Araneae; family Theridiidae; genus Parasteatoda; species Parasteatoda lunata. The sequence continues at coordinate 32,115,430 of OX421974.1, read as the reverse complement.
TCAGTCGACAAATTATTGTTAATATTTGCCTCGAATATCTTCAAAAATTTTAATTATTTGCTACAAGAGTAAGTATTCGATATCCGACCCTTCCCCTTAATGAAACGCATACGGAAAAAGATACCAATACAAAACATTATGCAATAAAAATTATGCAGAATCGCAGCTATAACATACAACTAGGGACATGTAAAGATTCTACAGCAAATTAAAATGTTACAATCACAAAGTGGCAATAAAATTAATCAAAGTAAAATCAAATAAATATCACAACAGATAAATAATTAAACGTTAAAATTATTAAGTGATAATCAGGCGTTAAAGTAGCTAAACCTAAAATCCCAAAGTTAAATTAAAGTCAAATCTAGGTTCAAAGCAAAGGAATCAAAGTATTGTAGTGTATCTACCACTACAAAATACAATTCCTATTCACTAGTATATAAGACATGTTAACTCGATTCTATGTTGGAGTACATTTTCATAGATGAATGCTTACGTGGTCAATATGACTCTCCCCACCTTGGTGACCTTCGGACTTGATGTGAACACGCCTACCTTGAAAGAGACTTCGATTTGAACACACCTACTTCGATGGATTGTCCACATTGAACAGTTGACTAGCTACTTGTGACTGCGACATTATCCACCTGCCCACGCTGTTGCTACTCAGTCTCGATCACACACAACGTTGGCCTGCATACCCTCGACTGCTTATGGCAACAAAGGAGCAACCACGACCGTGAACTTAATACAGCTCTTACGATCAGCAAAATTACGGTGTTTTTAATATTGCTTTCTCCAGCTTCTCACAAAACAGCAATGAATCAATTAGTGGTATCTCATTCACCGAATTCTGTCACAGATAAAATTCTGGTGGGTGAGTACTGTAGTGTACTGGAATTGTACTACAAAAGCCCAATTCCAATTCACTAGTACATAGGACATGTTAACTCGATTCTATGTTGGGGGTACCTTTTCATTTCATGAATGTTGACCATTATTGATATGATTCTCGCTTCAGTATCTGAAAATTGAGAAATGAAAATGAAATGTTAGATGTTAAAATGGAAAGAGTTGTAAGTCACACAGAAGATTAAAATCCTGTGAAGTTATTACACTAACGGAAAAAAATCTCTAACACCAAGGAGAGAAGGAGTTGTGTTAGATAAACTAAATTTGGTAGAGGCTTGTTTTTCTCTTAATTGCATTAACCAGCGATCTTGAAACTTTAATCAATTAAATATATTACTCGGACAAACGCATTGCTGAAATTTCATTACTCTGCAATAATTTTTTCTTGCTGTTGGAATTTTTTTCCCCATCAGTGTATTAACCACTAAAAAGTAAATAAGTTTTAATCTTTTGAGGAAATCTCGATAATTTTGATGATAATACTCCCACCGTGTCTTTTGTTGTTATTTATGCCGCTTCCCAATACCAGCAAGCCTGCATTGGAATCAAGCGAATTTTTAAGGCAGAAGGTGCGTTTCTTATGTTTTAAGTGGCACCATCTATGGTCAAGAATACGACTTTCAACTCACACGTCACAGCCCGTTTTACAGGGAGGACCTAACCACACTTCACTCATCCACAAATCGTAATTTTGTCCTAAACCAGAGAACGATCAATCTCCAATTCAACACCCCCAAAGGTATTGATTCGTTATGAGAACTTGGAGGACTTTATGACCCCGACAGATTACAACGTACACCAGTCACAAGTGAATTTTTCTGCCGGGCGGATTCGAACTTACGTTCTCATGAACACGAGTCCAACGTCCTATCAACAAGGCTATCCTGGCCCACCCCTACAGCTAAATACCAGAAAAACTTATATTTGTCATCTTTATTTTACAATGCGTTATGACAGAAGATTAAGTAAAAAGTTTCTTCTTTTTTTAACGCTCTTTTAACTCCAAGATTAAAGAAGTTTTGGTATCATTTGTTATCGTTCGGATTTGGGGGACACCCGTCGTTTGTTTTTTTTTTTTTTTTTTTATAATCTTCCTCAAAAATTGAAATAAAAGGACATTGAGAGTCTCTAAAATTAATATTTAAGAGAGAAAAAATAAAGCAATAAATTGCTGTTTAAATTTGACGGATCTATAGAAGGTGGAGCTAAAGACACCCAAACCAGATTAATTGCGGAAAAAAAAGAGAAGAATGTTCGAAACATGATCAAACTAATATTGATGTTTTCATCCCATTTTCCTAACTAGGTAACTAAGGTTATTTTCTAAGGTGCAAAATCTGCGGACGTGGCTCTGCAGATTTTGGTAGCATTTTTATTGTCTCTTGCTTACATATCAATTTACAACCCCCAATGTGTATCTTTTCTTACTAAACATGACTAGCTGGAAGCTTGCCAGACGAAACTGAGAAGAAGTAAAAGTAATTTGAAATATAAAAAGTAAAGCTGCTAACAAAAAATTAAAAATAAAAGAGAGAGACAAAGCTAGAAAAACAACAGTCGCTGAGAGTGAAATAAATAAAAAAAATTTAAAAAAAACAACAGAAGCCGAGACTGTTATTTCTTATTTATATATTTTTGAAGGGAATGATTTTTTTAATCAAGTAAGTACGATCAATTGTTAGGATAATAATATCAACCTCTGTTTTGCAATTAAAACATTTTTAAATAAGCAAATATATCCCTCATAATATACTCATTGCCATAAAAATCATTTTGAACCATTTTTACCTTTGTCAACCTCTAAAATTACATTTCCAAAAGTGTCTGATATGAAAACTTTTTGCCTTAAATTTTTTTCAAAATAAGAGCCTCAAATTTAAAGGCTGCATTTATATTAAAAGATTCAACTAAACTAGCTTGCTTATTATTATTAAAATAAGTTTTAAGTATTAACTCTTTCTTTAAAAGATTTACTGCTTTGATAAAGAGTCAAAATGACGTGTTTATTAAGTATCATATTAATGACGAAAATACAATTCAATGTCTTTGCGTTCAAGTTTGTTAATTGCCCAATCACACACAAGAAGCAAACATTCTTAATTAAAAAGGATATTGATTATTGAATTGTTTTGGGTGACACAATTTGCATAACAAACTGGCGTGATGATCAAATTGCTTCAATATTTGAATAATCCGGTCACCGTAGTTCGTTATTATAAAACTGACAGTGTTTCTAATTAGCATGGGGGGGGGGGAAATAGACCACTGTTGTTACCAGATAAAATTCGCCTCTAAGAATATTGATTTCGAGTTTTGAAGGTTTTCGAAATATGTCCACGTATTTTGAAGATCAATGTTTTTATATTTTTCCGTTGACCTAAGAAAAATAAGCATTTATTTACTCATAATTTAATTAGAAAATAATTTAATGGTCCACTTGAAGGAGTTAACACGCGTACGAATATTTGCATTCTGTTCAAATGAGGCCTATTTAAAATAGTAGATTGAGTGAGAGGTGGTGAGTTAAGAACCTCAAGGCTCGCCCTAGAACTTAAGAAGAAACCAAAAGATGAACTGTTTTGCAATTAAAACGTTTTTTAAAAAGCAAATATGACAATTATAATATACTCATTGCCGTAAAAATTAGCACACTTAGAAAGAGTTGTCATAATGAAACGAAGTCTTACGCACGTAAGTACAACGTTGATACTTATATTATTAATATTTGTTTATATTATATTATATTAAACAATCAAAGCAAAATAATCATTTATAGCAGAAAATTATTAACCTTCCGTTATTACGACAAATATTTTTAGGGAAATACGTTTTATTGCTCTTTAAGTGAGCAACGTTATACGAAAAAGGTTTATTTATTTCTAATATCAATACGGAAAACCAAAAAACGAGTACTGTTTCGTTCTGACTATTTCAATAACTTTTTTTTAGCAGGCAATGTAAGTGCGACCACCGGCTAAGTTATCTTCGGCCTTGCAAAAGAAAATTTATTCAGCTATTTTTATAAATCTTACCATCCACTTCAAAAGAGTTGGCTTTTTATTGGCCATTTATCCATCATGCTTCTTTATGACAACGTACAATTCAACATTCACTGTTATAGCAACATTCACTGTCATCAATGACGTCATGGCGCGTCTTGCAAGAACAAATAACAATTTGATGTTCAAACATTCCTATTGAAGATCTTCTGACCTTGTGCATTTCGTAAAGTACGGAACTACGTTATTCAGTCTACAGCCTTTAGACAAAAGCAATAAACTCTAAGTATGTCTTTTAAATTAAAATAGTTAGCCAAAATAAACGAAAAAGAGCTAAGTTGTTCTATTTAAATTTTTTCTAGTATTGTTATTACCACTTTACGGTAAAGTTTGCGTATTTGCTTATAAAGACAAGTTCATTATAATGACAATTTCGTCTTATGTAATTAATTGTCGTTATTACTGATGCTTGCTGTAGTTTCATATTATTTCTTTTGCATTCGAAAATGTATATTAATGTTGGTATTTGAATTTAAAAAAATGCTATATTTATGTATCATCATAAAAAGTATGTTTTTAATTATGAAAAGGTCATGGAAGCAAAAATGTCTAACCGTCAAAGAAATTAGAGTAATTCTGATGGAAGTTAATCATCCGCATACAGTGCCTGGAAGTTCTACTCCCTCATTGAAGACAATTTCAATGTCCATAAGTGATATCGACATTAAGAGAGGAAGTGATAACGTAATCAATTCTGACCAACCGAACATAATGACTGATCAATCCATTTTATCAATTCAGGTATTTTTTTTACTGTGATTTCTTACTATACATAAAAATCTTAGGATGATGTCACAGTTTTCCATCGGTGTCTGATCTTATTAACTATTTTACAATTACTATTTTTGCTGCAAATTATATTAATATACTATTACGAGCTACAGTCGAATTAAAAATACTAATTTAAATTGAAAAACTAGTTTTTTTTTTAAAAAAAATACCAATTGATTCAGACGAATGGACCATACTAAATTTCGAATTTATTTGAATTCGTATAATTTGTTCATTAAAAAATATAAAAATTTCTATAAGATATGTTTGAAAGACGGAATCAAATGCTCAATTTCTTAAATAGCTGTGTCCATTTTCTTAAACACGCATTTCGAACTGTGTCCATTCTCTTAAACTCGAGTTTAGAAACACGAAGTCCCAAATAAAAAGCTTATGGGCATCCTATTATATGTCTCAGAAGATCACTATAGCACTGAGAATAATTTTTAATTTTTTTATTTTTAATATAATTTGCAGTTTTTCAATGTTGCATAATTTTGCAGGATTTATAAGCAAAATTGTGATACTATAAGGATTTTTAAAAAAAAAATCTTTTTTGTGGAAACTCGTCAGTAATTTTTTTTTCTCATGTGAATATTTAGTTACTTTCAATTACCATAAAATCAGATTGATTATTGTAATTTCAGTTATATATATTAAGTAAAGAATTCAAAAGAAAAGTAAAGAAAGTAGAGAATTTAAATTCTTCTGTATTTGCTTTATGTATTTTATATTGTATATTATGTATTATATTCTTTTCCTGGAATTTGGCAAAACCTTTGGGGTACAGAGAGAGCAATTTTAGACTTTTGTCGTGCTCTTTCGATAGAAAAGGTTTTGCTTTTATGACTTCCGGAGCTGGTACCCACTGAAGACGTCAGCTTCGGTTGTCATATTTATCCATTTGTTTCATATTTCATTGTCTCTTCAATTATATATCTTTCTTTTAAGCATCGAATAGGTAATGTGTGTGTGTGTTTTCGGAGAGTAAACTGCGCTAAATCCAGCATACACAAGACGTAAGTAAACATTTATGGGGCTAACTAAGTTATAAAAAATACTTCAGTTATAAAATAAAATTAAAGTACCATTTTCGTTGCTTGAAAAAGTTTTCAAATCATACGGTTCTGTTATAAATCTAAAAGCATGCTGATTCCTGATATTTATCAGGTAAATAAACAGGCAAAAAATACCTTATTTTATTATAAAATAAAAAAATACGTATATTATGAATTGGTGTTTTTCTTATTCTTCATCATAAACCTGGTTTATTGGAAATTGAGTATCTAATGTTAAAAAAGGTAATTAAAATGAAAGTTCATTGGAAGAATTTGATTAACGTTACAAAAAATGCATCCAACTGTAAGATTATATAAAAAAATATTATTTAATGTTAAAGAAGTCAATAAAAATATTTCATTTGAACTTAATTTTAACAATAGACATTCAACTGTAAGATGATAGGAAGGATTGTATTGAGTATTTAGTATTAAAAAAGGCAATTGAAATAAATTCATTGAAAGAATAGTATTAATGATACGAAAAAGGCATTAAAATATAATTTTAAAAGAAATAGAGCTAAGTTAAAAAAAGGCAATTTGTAAGTTTATTAAAATTTCATGTTAAAAAAAGATATTCAACTGTAAGTTTGTACGAAATGGAGTATTTAAAGTTAAAAAAGGTCATTAAAATGTAAGTTCATTGAAATGTTGAAAAAAAAACTTATATGTATTTTTTACAACAACTTATCACTTACATTCAAATACTATATTTAATACTTTATAGAATATAATCTCATCGTTAAATTTTGTTCAGCAACACACATGGATAATATAGTTAAACATATCATTTTTTTGATCAAACATAGCACAATAAGACTTGAGTGAAAAAGTTCCCTTTAAAATGAATTTTCACACATAACTCGATAAAATTAGAATGAAAATTATTTTAAAAAAATATCAAGCATCATCACCAATGGCTCGACAGCCCAGGGTGGGCCTTGGCCTTCTCAAGAAGTTTTATCCAATCCAACCTTTTTCTTGCAAGCCTTATCCAGTTTTTAGTTTTTAAGAACAGCAGGTCTTTTTCTAGCCCATCTATCCATCTCAAATTCGGCCTACCTTCCTTTCGTGTTCCAACTGGTCAGGCATTAAACTTTTTTTAAAAAAACTTCTTTTGTAGTACAGTTTTCATCCATTCTGATAACGTGGCCTGCCCAAACATATCCACAGAAAAACTAAAGTGATATATATATATTTTTTTAATTCGACATAACGAAAAATATATGATTAGATTAATATCGATTGCAAGATAGATCTTGTATGTTTGTCTTATTTTTACCATTCGATGTTTTATCTGACCTTACTCTTTATACGTTTTCTAACTGTATTTTTGGCATCTTTTTTTTTTGGTTAATTAATAATGTTTTAAGCGCTTTTTTACTTGTTTTTAAGAATTCTGGTTTTCTTCAAGATACCTTTGATCTTTTATATTAAGCCGGACATTTGGACTGGTTGCTGTTCCGGGGCCTTTCCCTTCCATGGGGAAATTTTGGTCATTGGTGACCTCTTTTGCGATAGCCATACACTGTGATGTCTTGCTACGAAATTTTATATTGGCTTTAACTATAAATCCTTTTTGGAACTATTATGAGTGATTTTAAATTTTATAAATCTCATTGGGAATGCTATCTGTTCTTGCATGAGCACATTTTGCGTTCATTTATCCACTTCGTGTTTTTCACTTTCCTACATGGTTTAAAATACTTGGTTTAAATTTACACGTCATCGATATTTCGATATTTTATAATGTATATCAATCTTTATTAGTTTTAATTTTACTTTACTGTAATTTTGTACTATTTTGTTCTCACGTGGCAACGGCTCGAACCCTCATCCGAAAACTCATCCGGGAGTAGGTCGGTCACTATTAGTCTTAAAATCGATTGCAAACATAACAGTTCATAGTGCAATATTGTTTTGCAGGACCTGAAGACAAAGAAGTTAGAAGAGAATTCCAGAGCTGATAAGGAAAACGCTTTCAAAAATTTTGTGAAGAAAATATTTAAAATGAGTCTCCTATTCCGTTTTCTCGAAAGGGATACTTCTAAAAAATGGAAGAGAATTGCATGGAATACTGGAATCTTTGGCATTTGTATTGTAGGATTTTTATATCAAACGACTGATTTCATGTTATACTTTCTCGAGTATCCCACAACTGTTAATGTAGAAGAAAGTAGTCCTTTTGAAGTGGTTCTACCTGCCATTACCTTCTGCAGCAATAACAGGCAAGTGCAAAATTAGTATAATAATAATAGTGATGCAAATTATCATACTAATAACTAACTTTGGTTCTAATTATGGGATTTTCACGTACTAAGACTCAATGTTAATGGTTCGACGACTTAATCTATATAAATACAGCGGAATGTTTATATACCTCATACAAATCCACAATTGGATACCTACTTGTGACGTCATCATAGGTAAATCCTGACATTTGTCGATTCAGAAGATAATCAGGTTCGACGCACACACGTGACGGCTTACAATTAAATCTGATTTGAATCACATGGTTAGGCATCACTTCACATCTTTTCGGGTTCACCAAATTTGGTGTAAATACGTTCGAAGACACGGCAGACCTAACTGTCGTCTACTTTAAAACTCTCACCGTCCACCGGCTCTCGCGTTCTACCCCAAAGATTTAGATTTCTATATGATTTGATAAATATTTCATACTGAGCCATGATGGCTCAGGGGATATAGCACCTCCTATGAGGCTCGCCTCCCAATGAGGTGACCCGGGTTTGATCCCAGCGACAGCTGGTCGATTGGGATTCCGCACCCGCCTGACACCGACCATAGTGCTGATGTAGTCGTAGTCGTAAACTCAAAATTGGGTCCACTGTTGGTGATAAAAAAAAAGGTGCCGATGGTAAAAAAGGATATACTCTGAGTAATTTGCTATCTTGCAAACAAAAATTAGTTTAATAGCACGTTGTTTATGAATTATTTATCTTTGGTTTCCTTTGTTAAGCTATCACATGTATAATCAAATTAATTTATGGTGGTAACGTCATCCAATTCGTATTTTAGAATAAATATGAAACCATGTGTTTCGTATAATGATACTAAAGCATTTAAATCTCTATAATAAATAATAGAAACTCAACAAGAACTAATAAAATAAAATCGAGGCAGTCGCGGAAAAAATTGTGGTATCTGAATATCGTAAGTTAAACGATACTATATGCATAGTTAATCTTCTTTTTAGTGAGTGGAATTTCTAAATTATATTCTAGTAAATCTATTAAAATCTAGCCGCAATGGAACATAAAACAAATGACATAAAAAAGGTTATGTATGTGTGCGTAGTACGGTGATTTTAGGGTACTTATCCGTTTCGGTGATTGGTGAAAAACCTTTTACTATAGAAGCACCTATATTGGTACAATAGCTTTCTATTACCATAGTACTTATACCGGTAGTATTACCGGTAGTAGTACCACATTTAATTAAGCATCACTGGCGTCAACAACAGTTTGGCATTTTTTACAGCATTCAAAATAAGAACCGATATTAGTTCGTTCACTAAAAGTGATTATAAAAATAGTGTATTTACTTATGATTTCGAGAATTATAATGAATTAATTTCGGTAATAGGACCACATTGAAATAATATTTGTACCGCAAATATTTATACAGATTCATATGTGATCTAAGGTATCACACACTCTCCCCCACATATCTTTCATCTGCTTTTATATATTTTTCATAATATTCTCTCTCTCTCTCTCTCTCTCTTTCATTGCATTTTCATAATATGTTCCGTTTAGTATGATTCCATTTTAGTATGAATTGATGCTCTTACTTTTTTCATTACTGTGTTCAGAATTTGTTTCATAATGTGTTCAAGTATCGGGGTTATCTGTTAGCGATATTTTCATATGTTTAACGGATGTTTCATAACGCGTTCAAGTATCATTATTTATGCGTGCTAAGCGTCATAACATTCTCATGATATTATCGAATGTATCGATTTCTTTGTTATAATAAGTTACAGAATGTGATGTGTTTTGACTTCTTGTTACTCTGTTTTGTAACAAATATTATTGTGTTAGAGGATATAGCTCAAAAACTGCCCCCTCCTAATTTATTAAAAAACCTGTTTCCAGAGTTTAAAAATATATTTCATAAATTTATATTCATAATGATCGTTTTATACTCATATAATTATTAAATTTCACTGTTGATTAAAATCTGTTTGATAATTAATTTGTACGTGTTCATAAAATCTAAAAAAATATGCGTTTAGTAGTTTTGAACAAGTAATTTAAAAATAGAATTTTTTTTTTAAATTTTTAAATTTATTTTCTTTAAATGATGAAAACTGATGTGAATGAATTTGGCAAAATCTATTAATTTCTCTAACATGAAATCAAAGAAAGAAAACAAAATTTTGTTGAATAAACAAATGAAAGAAATTTCAAGACATTCTAAATGACATTCTTTTGAAGACAAAGTTGATTCAAAAACGCATTTGTTGTTCGCCAAACTCACTGGCTGCGGTCAGTGAACGGGTGGGTGACCTCTTTGATCAGACTGAGAAGGAAAAAAGGGTGCACGGTATCTATCTTAATTAAACTACTCTACCGTAAGATGTTTGACTTTGGGTGAAGGTCGTGAGACTCCCAAATGAGGGAGTCGTTCCCTCTGCACAAAGTCAAAATTGTGATGTTATGTCTTCAGATCAGCCTCAGGGATGGTTCAAAGACCGTCGCCAATAGCCCATTGTGCAGCTCTAGTTCAATGTAAACAAAGTACTACTGCTAACACTAAACTAATACTATACTAACACACTAGTACTACTACTACCGCAAGAGGTTTTTGTGGTTTTCATTTTCATTTAAAGCTAAGGGGGGTTAGTTTCATCAAAATTTTTCCACGAATGCTAGTTTGCTCAAATGCTTAATCCAGAAGTTTCCTTATCTTCTGGGTTGGGTTCAAAATTACGAGACTAAGGAGTTGAATTCAAACTCAAAATCGGGTCAACTGTTCAACGCCTCTTATAAGTTAACCAGCATACGTGATCAATTGTGGTGTTCTTGTAAAACTTTAAAAGAGTAAAAAAATGTATCTAAGATGCATAATACAATAAAATGAATTCCGAAAGTCTAAGTAGCATTATACTTTTATCTTTTAGATTTGATCGTATTCTTTACTGTAAGAAGAGGAGCCATCTTTGCACATTTCATAATGATACACAAAGTTTCTGCGATGAACATCCTCTGCTCTGTTTCAACACTAAACTATATGGCGACGGGGAATATCGTAATTACACAAAAGAAGAGATGGGAGTAAGTATTTTTTTTTTTTTTCGCTTTAAGAAACTTATTTTCCAGTAACCGCTTAAAAACCATCAAAAAAATATTTTGCATCCTCAACTAAACATTTGTCCTACCGAAGTTAGATTAAATCTTTCACCTTACCGTTTTGGTTTTTTATTTTTTTAGCGAAAATAACAACGCTGATTTTCTATAAACTATTGCCTACTCTGTAAAAATAAATACTAATTCTACAGAAGGAAAAAAAGCATATTTTTCACAAAAAAAAAGTTGTTAAAAGTAAAATTCGTTTTTTTTTTCTGATTTTAAAACAATGACTAACGTTTAACCAATCAGAAAATTCCATTTCGCTTTTCGCTCATCACTATTTAACTAATGAAGTAATATTTGAAAAAAAACTGTATTAACATCAAGTGTCATTGACTACAAATTTGAAAAAATGTATTTGAACTTGAATGTATGAATAAAAAGTATTTTATTAACGATTGAAAATTTGAACAAGATATAGGGAGAGTGTAATAAAAAGTATTAAATTAGTAGGAATTGAAAAAGAAATCTATTTATTTCTTAGACAATAAGTCTTCTAAGTAACGCTACGATGTTTTTATAAGTGCGGCTAATTAATTTCAAATACAAGCTACTTTTGTTTTAACAGATCAACTTTCTTGTTTAATTAATAAAGACGTGCGAGCTGTCTGATCAACTTCCTCCATTGTGATTTTTATTTATTATTATTTCATGGCATCTCTCATTTACATTTAAATTGATATTCGGGAAGACAATAAAAGTTAAGTAAAAGAATCACATTGCAAAATGGGGTTGCCGGAGAAGAAAGAGATAAGCGCTATTGTTAATTGGCAAAATTTGATTGTGCTAAATAATGCCTGACTTAGAAAGGTGCTTCCCGGACACTAAAATGATTTTTTTAAGCAATTTTTATGTTCAAAAGAGAACTTTGATATTAATATCAAGTCAAAGGATAGGTGTCAATATTTCTAAAAACGCTGTTTTTTTCGAAGCTCTGTCGCCAAGGAAAATAAAAAAGCCATAGTTTAAGTGCCTTACTCTTGAAGCAATACGATGATTTTAAACTATATATAAAATCTTACCGTGATCTTGACTTTAGAACAGACAATTTAATTAACTATTTTAAAATTTATTAAGCCTTTTTAAAAATCGCTAATTTGGTGACATTCTTCCATTTAGATGAAAATTATCAAAACCACTGTCTTCTTCTCAGTGTTAAAATAGCAGTAGCAGCAGTAAAAAAAACAAGTGCCTCTTTTAAAATAATAGATTTTTCGGTGAAATAAATGGTTTTATATTAGCCCACCAGCTGATAATTTTCCAGCAGTGTAATTGTTAGATTTTTTTTCGTATCTTTTAAATTATGAAGCAAAAATATTTGTCTCTCTTTTACCTATTTATTTATTGTCAGATATTTATTTATTATGAGCTATTTATTTTATTTGGTTTTACAAAATACTTTTATGTTTAACCCTAGAAGTTTTTATAATTATCAGGGAACTTTAAATTAAAAAATGCACGGTTAGTTCACGGTTGCACAATTTTATTTCGCATTACCAATAAATTACTTAGAATTCATTTCGCAGATTGTATAATGCAGGAATCTCTTTTCAAAAATTCTTAATTATGCTAATTATAAGTATAGTCATGCAAAATTCTGGAAAAATTACTTTACCCTATGCTTATGACATTGCTGATAAATTTTTTTTAACAATTCTGGTAAATAAAACTAAAATATACGGTACTTAAACCATTCTTTCGATAAATTGTTCAAACAATTGTTCAATTCATTGTTTCAAACTGCAAAAAATTATGAAAATTTCACAAAAATGTCCTCTGCATTATGTTTTCCACTCAATACTTTATATCTGGCACATTTGCTCTGAGACAAGAGTCTAAGAAATTCTACGAAATTAAATTTTTTTTTAAAGAAATTCGATTAAAATTGTAAAGAATGAATTAATTATATATTTTGAAAAAGCAAGAATTAAATAGAGTGGTTTCATTGCACTAATCTTTAAACCAAACAATTAATGAATTTAGATTCTGACAGAGAAAGTGTTGAATAAAATTATTTTATATTGCAAATTTTGAAACTGAAGAATCATAGATTTCAACATAGACTGAAATTATTTAATTGTAATAATATTCAAATTAAAGAACTTATGAAATGTAGATTCAGACAGAAGCAGCATTTCAAAAAATTATTTTATAGTACTATTTGTGAAATCAAAGAATCAATAAAATACAAATTACGAACGAGAAACAATTTTAATGACGTTGTTTTACTGCACTCAACTTTGTTAATTGCATGAGTTACAGATTCCCACTGAAACAGCAATGCATCAAGTGATTGAGTCTAGATCTTGGGAGGAGGCTGTCGAATTCTGGCCTAACTACAATATCCAATGTTACACTTCGTATGGAAGTCAAGGTCATGAACCATGCAGGTAAACAGAAAAAAAAGATTCAAATAATCTTTCTAGAGTAGCAATGCAGGATTGCTACTCAATGCTGCATTTTAATGCAGGGTTTAACTTTTTTTTGCCAATTTTATTATTTTATGCATGCATTTTCTTTCTATTCATTTCTAAGTATAGTAAAAAAATTTATTGATTACTCACACCAAAAACGACAGCTTACTATAACTGCACCTGAAATCTATCATACAATAAATTTATGAATTAATAAAAATATTGCTAGCTTTTTAGAACGATATTACTCTAGGTTTAGCACTTATATATCTGTAGTTAACCCTTAACAAATAACTTGGTGTGATAATTAGAAAATTCCAAATTACAAGGACAGATGTGTACCTATAGTATATTTTTACTGTTTCAATGCTATACAGATATAGTATAACGATTTATGTGTGATTCACACCAAATACGACAGTTTACTATAACTGCCCCAGAAATCTAACATACAATAAACTGATGAATTAATGCTCGTAACGTTAGCTTTTTAGAATTATTTTACACTAGGTTTAACAATTATACATCTTTACTTAACCCTCCGCAAGCAACTTGGTGTAACGACTTATAGGTGATTCACACCAAATAAGAAAATGGTGATTCACACCAAATATTGTTAGCTTTTAAGAATGATTTTACTCCAGGTTATCATTCTAAAAAGCTATCAATATTGGAAACGAATCATACGAAACATAACAATACGAAAATTTAAAATTGAAAAGTAAATTTTACCGAATAAAGGGTTTTTATGCTATGCTCTAAAGTATCAAGATAAAAGTAAAACAATTTTACCATGTTTACTAAATTTTATCACATTTTATAAAATTATATTTTTAATGAGAAGAAAACAAAATCTATAGTTAAATACAGAAAACAAAAACAAAACAAAAGAAATAATTCTGGAAGAAAAAAAAAACATACGATATCCATTTATTTTGATTTTTTCATTATTTGTTAACGGATTACCGAAAATTCTGGATTGCCAAAAGTATAGTTCTTACTACAAGTTTAATAAGAAAGTACAAAGCTGAAAAGTAAATTTTACCAAATAAATGGTTTTCATGCTATGCTCTAAAGTATCAAGATAAAATTTTAAAAATTTACCATGTTTACTAAATTTAATCACACATTAAAAACAATATTTCATTGTTAATTTTACCAAAATCATTACAAAGCGCTTCAGTAAAAATTACCGAGCTTTTTGGTGTTCCCATTGAGCCAGAAACACTATCAGTTTTACTATAATCTGGTAATTTTGACCATATTATTTTACTCAATGTGAGCATTATATTATTTTATTTTTGATATTGAATACTCCTTGATCATATACAAGAGTTAATTTTTTTTAAAAGTTTGTAAAAATCTCTAACGTTTATTATTTACTTATAAGTGAGAAATTTCGAGCTGTACCAATGATAACTGCCCAGGGTAATCCTGCTATTTGTGTAAGCCTGTTCACGGCTATCGCTGAACCAGACTATAAAGAAGAAATGTTTTCTAATTCTTTGAGTAAGTATATATTTTTTTCTTTTTGCAAAAACTTTAATGTAATCTGAACTTCAATACTTAATAGCACCAAATTCGTATCCTGCAGTTTATTTTTTTTTTTACTAAAAATTTAATGTAATTGGAACTTAAATACTTGTTGTCGTTGTTGACGTATACTTGTTTTAGGCACAGGGGATGCGATTGTTCTTGTTTTCCAGTGGCGCCATCTATCGCGAAGAATTCGACTTCTGCCACGCCATACGTCACACCCGTTTATAGGGCGGACCCATTCATGCATCCATTCCTTCATCCACTGACCGTAATTTTGATCTGAATCAGAGAACGATCGATCTCCAACCCAGTACCCCCAGAGGTATTTATATGTTATGAGAACATGTAGGACTTTTGCGACTCGACATATTTTACGTGCATCAGTCACTTTTACTACACGCAGAGTCTTCAGCGGCGGGGTTCGAACCCACGAACCCCGCCGGCCAAAGACATGGGCTCAGTGCCCTACCGACCAAGCTATCCCGGCCCCACTGAAATACTTAATAGCACCAAAAGCTATTAAGCAATGAATAGCTTTTGGTGCTATTAAAATTCGCTATATATATATATATATATATATATATATATATATATATATATATATATAAAGGAGAAATTCCCTAATATACGGTTTTCAATTTAAGTCTTACAGAAACATAAATTACTTTTTATAAGTCTACTTGAACTTCTTAACTTAAAGTGTTTAATAACACTGGGAAGCAATATTGTTCATTTTCGATTGCATGAGATTTTGTAACGGATCTTCTAACGTCGCTGATTTCAAATCTGCAATCGTTTTCGCTCTCCAAGCTATTTTTTTTATCACATTTTTACTCTATCTATCTTATTTTTACTCTTATCGAAATGTACAAGCTTAAAAACTTTAAATAAAAATAGGGTTAATATAAATGTTGCAATAAACTTCTAGGGAAGTTAATCCACATCTTTAGGATTAAAATTGCATAGGACCCATGCTTGGAAATGCTGTCATACGCCGCTAAGGGTGCTTCCCTATTTTTAACTGTTTCTTTACATGCATTCTGAACAAGTTATTTGCTAGAAGCATCCCTAGCTAATACGACGACA
The DNA here is from genome assembly GCA_949128135.1 of Parasteatoda lunata. NCBI lineage: Eukaryota > Metazoa > Arthropoda > Arachnida > Araneae > Theridiidae > Parasteatoda > Parasteatoda lunata. The sequence continues at coordinate 32,099,216 of OX421974.1, read as the reverse complement.
TTTCCAGGTGTTGCTTCCTATGCATTTTAAAACCTGATGAAGTGTCCTAACTTCCCTAGAAATCAGTCGCAACATTTACGCGAATGAACGATGCTAAACTTGTACATTTCGAAAAAAAATTTCATTTTTATAAAACTCTATAGCTTTAAGAACAAAACTAATTGCAGATTCTAATACCACACACCCGAATTCGACAAGATCAACTATTTGTATAAATCCAATAAAAATTTGTTCCCCAGTATAATTCAAGTTTTAATTGTTTGAAATTATTCTTAAACTTTTTAATCCTTTTTAATTATTTAATCTGTTTTTTATTTTTTTTTTTTTTTTTTTTTTTTTTTTTTTTTTTTTTTTAACAAAAATATGTAATTTGAAACAATGACCTCATATTGTAATAGACACTAATTTAGAATCTTTTTTTTTATAGAAATAGATATATTTATTAATCTACACCCGGAGAAATTCTTTTTCCATTTTGATCCAGTAGTTGTGTACGTGATGGTACATAACCGTATGCAGTTACTTAATCCTTTTTTCGAGGGACATGCACTGGCAGGAGGTACACACTATACTGCTATTGTCTCAATGGTAATTATATCCACTGCTTTTTCTAATATATGAGAAAAAGTTGTTTTTCGAAAACTATAACTGATTAAAAAGATTCCAACTCTCAAAACTCTTGTGACCCTCCTACGAAGCTCTAGGGTTCCGCGGAACATAAACGATGAAAACGAGTTTGATTGCTGCGCTTGATTATCGGTTGTTCTCGGATGATTAAAGATGATTAGATAGTTTTAGTCCCACCTTCCTCAATAGAGATTCGTTTGATTTCGCTATCGTTTTTCTCTCTTACACTTAAGCATTTATTTATGATTAATGTATACTACTGTCTATATAGCATTCCTACGTATGTGTATACCCATTTTCATCCTTTTTGACTTGGTTATCAAATATATCTATATTAAGAACTGTCTTAATGAAACACCTTTATAACCATCGTTGAACAGCCAACCCAATTATAAGTTTACAACTCCCAATGTTCAACTTCGTAGTCTTGTAATTTTGAACCTAATCCAGAAGATAAGGGAACGTTTGGATCAAGCATTGGGAAAAATTTGCCACCTTTTTTATGAAACTTACCCGCATTTGGGAGAAGGAAACCTCCCATGGTTAGCTAGACGACAAGAGGATTCTAATCCATTATCCGTATACCATTGAAGATATTTTACGTCAGCACTATGATGGGTGCGAGCCGAGGGTGGATTTCGCTTCAACCAACCATTGCTGGGATTCAAATCCTTGACACCTCATTGAGAGGCAAGCACTCTATCCCTTTGGCCACTCCGGCTCAATGAAACACCTTGAACGAAAATAGATGAATGCAGCAAAAGGGAACTAATTCACTATATATTAAGAAAACTTTTCTCGAATAATAAAAACATTCGTGCATGGGTAATTTTCCAGAATTGCGGTAAAAATTTCAACTCTCCATTTTTTAAGACTTCACATTTAGAATTTTCTTGCAGTTGAAATTGTACAGAAAAATCATAGATCCAATAGTAGAAAATTCATTTTTATCACTTTAATTTGATTTTTATTCATTTTAATACTTTACGATTAAATTGTTTTCTTTTTCCGATTGCTTTTCAGCAAAAGCAAAACTCATTAAAATTTTACATCAAATCCTATCTAACGACTTTAGTACAAAATTCATTCTACAAGATATTTTCTGATGTTTTCAGAGTGAAGATATAAGACTGACAGCACCTTACGAGACAAATTGCAAAGACTATATTAAATCGTGGAAAGAAAACCAAGGATTTGGACCCTTAACACAACGGGTAGGGCAATAATATCTCAATGTACAACTTAAAAGTAGTTTTCTCCAACAAAACCCAAGTCAAAATTCCTGATGGTTCCATCAAACAATTTCGATGGTTTCTGTTGGTTTTAGTGCGACTCATGATGGTCCAACATCATTCAATCATTCCATGATAGAGGATGATACTTTAAAACTATGATGAATAACCATCAAGAGAAATTTGACTTTCATGAACCAACAATCTCTGATGGTCCATGATGGTTCAAACTATACATTTTCATGATTGTTTAACGGGAATTCTTGTTGGCTCTCAGGAATATACCATCAAAACCATTTGGAGTTTTTTTATGTTGGACTTTCACAAATCAGTCCGATTTCCTTACATTGAGGTGATGGTGGCTCATGATCATTCCAACATTTGATTTCTAGAAAACTATGATGGAAATTCTAAGGGTTTAACATGAACAAACCATCAAAACAAGTTGGTATTCTTATGTTGGACCATCATAAATCATTCCGAATTTCTACATTGAAATGATGGTTACTTATGTTGGTTACTATCAAAAAATATAATTTTTCCTGGTGGAATTATTGATGGTTATCATCAAAATTATGATGGTCCATCAATACAAAACCATCAAAAATTTTGATTTTGGAAATATAAAATCCACAGTTCAAGTACCTTAAACTCTAGTTTAAGGTACAGTTAAGTACCTTTAAACTATCTGTATCATTTTGTCGTAAAGAAATATTCGAGCTTCAGAGCGGATAAATAACTTAATTGTTATAAAAGCTATTAAAATATTTTGAAAATCACCAAATTGGCGAGATATTTTCACCACCTAGATAAAAATAATTAAATTCCATGAATTAGTCTTAATTTTTGAAAATTAGATCCAAAAGCTTTTTTTCCCAATTAACAATTAGTGCCATTTTCATAATTAACATAAATGACGTTGGTTAAAGATGGGTAAAAATTTATCTAACAGTCATGAATAACTGTTGACCTGGTTTTTCGAAGCTCTTTCGATAAGAAAAATAAAAAGCTACAGTTTAAGTGCCTCAAACTTGAAGCAAGGCTATAATTTTAAACTATAGGGGAGAGTCAGGTAGCCCCGCCGACTTAAGGACTATTGCTTATATTTCTGTATAATATTGAGTAATAATCAAGATTTTTGTATGTTTCTATTGTTTTATCAATTAATTAAATAATACAAAAAGAATAAACCAAAAAAAGAATAGTTTAATTTAAAACAATAGAAATTTAAAAAAACATGTTTTTCAGCTCTTTTCAAAATGTGTCGGGTAGCCCCGCCCAGTTACAAAAATTATGTTTTTTGATTGTTTTTTCAGGTGTAAATGAAAATGACCAATGTATTGACAATAGATAAACCTTATTTATCATTTTTATCACAAAATTATTTTTTTATTACATATTTATATACTTTTAGTGAATTCTATCATTTATTAACAACAAATGTTATATTTTTTATTATTATTAATGTATATTAATATATTATAATATTAATATATATTTATATTAAATATTTAAAGAAAATAATTTAATTTAAGTAAATCTTTGGAACCGTACATTTATCGACGAAATAAAAGTGGGCTGTGATACCTAACATTCATGTGAGCGGGGCTACCCGAAATCCAATTTTTTTGTAAATTTGTAATTACTCGAACATTTTTTCACAAATAAACTTCGTTCTTTGTGCAAACTAAACTTAAGACTAAATACTTTAAATGCTGTATGTATAGAAAAAATCATTTTTTTAATATTAAAATGAAGTTTAATCGAAACATTCAACCAATTTTTCTTAATATCATGACAACTGTATTCAACATATTTTCAAAACTATTGTTTACCATGTTACCAGCTGCATAAATACTTGAAACTTTGAAAATAATCTTTTTTTAATATAACAATTATTGTCCGATGGCCCATTGGACAATAATTGTTATATTGAAAAACTATTGAAATTGAATTGAAAAAATATTTTATACATATGAAATTGACATTGGGCGGGGGTATCCGCTGGGCGGGGCTACCCGACTCTCCCCTATATACCATCTTGTCGGGAAAAATCACGTGGACAAACCAACAAATAACTTAACTATTCTAAATGTTATTATTTTCTTTTAAAAAATCGCCAATTTGGCGATATTTTTCCACTTAGATAAAAACTATTAAAATCAATGCTTTATTTTCATTTTTCGAAATTTTTTAAATGCCAAGATAATACAGCACTGGAGTAAGCTTTCAAATGTTAAAAAATTCATCCATAAACGCTTCTAATTTTCTCAAAACTGTGGCTTTTCTTCAAATTGATGTTTTGCACCATTTTCAGAATAAACAAAGACGTTAGCTAAAGATGGGCTAAACTTGACCTAACAATCATGAGTAACAGCGGCAAACTCCCAGCAGTTATGAAAATAGCATATCATTCGCAAAAAAGCATCATTTCATGTGACATCAGAGCTTTCGAAAAACAGCCTTAAAAATTTACAGCAGTTCTACAAGCGACATATTATTCGCTCAGAAACCTTATTTCATATAACGGGCAGAATTTTGAATTTTGCAGAATTTTAAATGTAACATTCATTACAGTATATAAAAGGGAAGTTCCATTTTTGATAAGCTATTTTACATTATTTAATAAAAAGTGCAGTGTAACTTTGCTATTATAACAAACTAGTTTTTAATGTAAAATGTTAGTACCCCTAATGCACGACTTTAAATCATTGCTTTTATAATATAATGAAATGTTTCTTATTATTCCACTAATATAAAAAAAGCATCAGTTCTAGGAACTCAACAGAAAATATTAATAAAAATCTAGCATAAAATCAAAAATTAATTGAAATTTTTTTTTTAATCTTTTGAAAAACTAAAGAGATTTTGCCTCATACTCGCTTATCTCAACTGCCGCAATAATAGTTTCTTTTTCATCATTATTTTTTTTCTTAACAGTCAGTATTTTTTACAGAATCAAGGAACATTTTCTTTTTTAAAAAATGTATAATTACTTTAGTTTTAAAGAACAGTTCATTAATACATCATGAAATAAACGATTACCCGGGTATGAAAAGTAATCATCAGTAGTTGAAAAAAATAATTAACCAATGGAATACAGATTGTGTAACTAAATAAGAAGGAAAAAAAAAAGTCATTTTAATCGTCAACGGCATTTAATTAAGTGCAAAAAAAAGGAATAGTTTTTATCACTCGCGTATCAAGTTTTTTTTTGTTGTTATTTTTTAAAATATTTAATAGAAATATTAAGATTTATATCTGGCAAAATGGAATCTCACTCTCTCCCTCTCTCATTTTTTTTTTTGCTTTTTTTTTTTTTTTTTGTTACTTTCGACTCAGATTGAAGCACAGAGCTTATAAATAAAGTTCTCGAGAGAGAAAAAAAAAACTTTTTTTAAAACAATGAATAAATAGTTTACATTTAAAGCACAAAAATAAAACAAAAATCACGAAAAAAGCACTTGCAAATGCAATAATTTTCGAAATCATTACAATTTTAAAAAAAAATGTGCATTAAGTCCTCAAATAAAAATAGCTCTTTCAGCAGGTAGAATTCCTACTACATATTTGGATTTCAGCAGGTTGCAGATCAATCCACATAGTATTTTTTTTCTAAATTTTTAACAAGTAAGAATTCTCGAACTAAATATCGAATGTTAATCTTCTTTGTCTTGATGTAGTTCCTTTTTTTTTCTTTGTTTTTTTTTTTTTTTTTTTTTTTTTTTTTTTTTAAATTCAATCGGTAATTCTATGTGTGCAGCATTTTGAAATGTAACGTAAAGTTGAACACCCAAAACTACGGCGGCAGGGACATTTTTGATTTTGTATTATGAGATAATGTAATTTTTATTTTTTTTAAAATTAAATTTAGTATGTTTAAATTTTTAGAGAAGACATTTTTGTATTAGTTAAATTTTGATTTTAGTCCCAAAAGAGTGTTAGAAACCATTAAATTTACTTTTTTTCAAAGCGCTTGAACTTTAAATTATTCAAAATCTCGAAAAGTGTGAAAAAAATTTTTGATTAGGCAGATTCCGTAAATAGGTGCTGCGCGCCAATCTTTACGGAACATCCTGTGTGTATTTGTTTAGTCACAGTTATATATATTATATGTTTATTATTATATTTATTTTAAGGAATGCATTGAGCATTGTAAGTTGACGACTGTTACAAGTCTGAAATTGTGTGCTGATGAACAGATTATTTATTCTCACACGGAAGAGCTTTGCCTAAGTAGGTACATCTCTTGAAGTATACAGAGTATCCGAAAAAATATGGGAATTGTCGCATTTCATATAGTCAAAAACTTAAAAACAGACGTTATAAAATATTTACAAAAATCTAAATTAAGAATAAATTTTAGTGAAGTGAATTCGTTAACTACTTTCATTCAATGATTCAAAACTTGACCTCTTATTTCCTATAATCCGGAGTGCCATCTGGAGGAGGTGCCGACTTTAAGAGTTGTGTTCAAGCTTCGTGTCATTTCATAGATTAGTCCAGAAATCTTGGACATTATTTGACGGATGTCTATTATTAGTTTTGCAATCTGCAGCCATTTTCCGATTTTTTATTTTTAGCAATTTTGACCTAGTTTTCATTTTATTTTATTTTATAACCGTCGTTGAACAGCCGACCCAACTTAATGGGTTTACGGCTACTAATGTTCAACTCCGTAGCCTTGTAATTTTGAATCCAATCCAGAAGACAAGGGAACTCCTGGATCGAGTATTGGGAGAAATTTGCCTTCGTGGAGGACTTTTTGATGGAGCTAACCCGCATTTGCGTTACATGGAGAGGAAGACCACGAGAACCTCCCACGGTTAGCCTGACGGCAAGGGGACTCTAACCCATGATCCGTCTACCACTGAGGATATTTCACGTCAGCACTGTGGTCAGTGCAAGCCGGATGCGGAATTCGTATCGACTGGGATTCGAACCCGGTTCGCCTCGTTGGAAGGCGAACGCTCTATCCCCTGAGCCATCGCGGCTCAGTTTTCATTTTGTGATGATAATACTACCTGTAGGCCGGGATAGCCTGGTCGGTAGGGTGCTGGGCCCATGTCCGAGAGTTCGTGGGTTCGAACCCCGCCGGCCAAAGACTCCCCGTGGAGTAAATGGTGACTGATGCAGGTTAAATCTGTGGAGCCGCAAAGTCCTCCATGTTCCAACAACAAATGAATACCTCTGGGGGAACTGAATTGGAGATTGATCGTTCTCTGATTCAGGTCCAAATTACGATCTGTGGATGAATGAACGGATAGTCCGCCCTATAAACGGCTGTGACGTATGGGTGGGGCAGAAGTTGATTTCTTGGCCATAGATGGCGCCACTGGAAAAACAAGAACAATCGCACCCCTCTGCCTTAACAGACATACGAAGCGAGAGAGAGATAGAATACTACCAGTGATTTCAAATTCAAAAACCAATAAGTTAAATTGTGGTCCTTTTTTATGCAGAGACCAAATGTGCAATGAAAACTGTAGCTAGTCAATAAAAAAGTTTTTTCCATCCCATCTACATGGAGCTGGGCTTAGAGGACAGATTTGTATTAATAAACATATTGCTTGAATACTTTAAGCGTCTTTTTCATACTCTTCAATTTGAGCGTGTTTTCGTTTTTTTTTTTTATTATATATATATATATATATATATATATATATATATATATATATATATATATATATATATATATATATATATATATATATATATAATTTCCTATTTTCTATACATATTGGATACTCTGTATAAATACGACTCTAAACTTTTATTTGAAATCAAAATATATAAATATTATATTAAGAAAACAACCTTTGTAGGGGAAATAACAGCAACAGATGATATGATCAAAAACTGCAGCGAAAAGTGCCAACCAGCCTGTATGTAAGTATTTTTTAATGTTTCTGGTTATGGTTGTTTCGATAAGTGCCCTATTTTGCTTGTAAAACATGTCTTTTGTTTATAAATACTCCCATTATGACCATAATCAAGAGAATGTCGACTTTCACCTGTGAATGTTAATAATCACATAGTCGCTTTGGTGAATGTCTGATTTGACATTGATATATTCGTTGATATTGTTATATTCATTCGATATTTTAATATTTGCTGGCGATAGATTAGGAAAAATATCAGTATTCGGAGTACCGGGCAAATGCATACCGGGCAGTGGGACTGAGCGGTAAAAAAACATTGATGTAGGTCATACCGGGCAAATGTTTATCGGGTAGTTGCACTTAACTCGACCTAGTATATATTTCCGACATTTACAAAAGCAACTTGGTCAACATTCACCTATTTTAAGCATTCAACAGTTCAAGTCGACAACCAAAAATTTTGGTAGCTGTATATCCGTTCTTGGTATGGGGGGGGGGGGAGAATCAATAAATCAGCACTGAACGACATCAAGAAATCATCCACACAAAAAACTGAACGACATATAGCGACTTAGTCAATAAAGCTACGTATATTATTTAGCTACATTCTACATGATATTATTTAGTGATATTTGTTTCTTTCTCCGGTAGCTTTAATATATTAAATTAAACAAAAGAAAATTTTTGAATTTCTTCATAATAAAATAGTCAGTCTTAATAAATACCAAATATAACAATATAATACTTTACATCTGCATTAGTATAATTGGTCACATACCCTCAAATTTTTGAGTTTTGGGGAAAATGCGCTTATAAGGTTGTGGCAAACTAAAGTTGAAATTTTAAAAATAAATGGAATTCTTATGAGACCTTCAAAAGAAATTTAGAGCAAGACCATTTCACTATCTGGCTCTAAACCTAATGTTTAACATAATTATAAGTAGTCGAGGAAAAAATTCTTTTATATCTAATTCTATAAAATATTAATATATAAAATATAAATTTATAAAATATAAATATATAAAATAATAATATATAAAATATAAATATTTAAAATATAAATACATAAAATATTAATGTATACAGTATAAATATATAAAATATTAATATATTAAATATTAATATATTAAATATGTAAATTATTAATATAAAAATCGTAGTAGAATTCCTTATTAAATCTGCACCGCAGATTAATCGTTGGTGTCAATAATGATATGGCGATATTTTACGTTTCTCCTAAACAAATTTGAACCAGTTTCTCGCTAAAAACGTTTAAACAAAATCACTATAAACGCAAAATAAATGACTGATTTCAGATAACTTTAGAATTACAAATTTGGTGACGTAGTCCCCCACGCTATCACGTTAGCGTTGGTCATTGAATTCATCTGACAGAGCGAATAAAAAATAATTGAATATTAAAGTACTTGCAAGTTTTTAAGATCAAATAAAGCCATAAGCTACTAGCAAACATCCCTAATGTTTTATTTAAGTTTGAAAAAACAGTATTGACTAAAGTTAAATTTAAAACAATGGCCAACGCTTCATCCATGAGAAAATTCCATATTTCAAAATGCTCTCCCGAACGATCTTACGAATTTCAAGATCGATTACTAAAATTGGCCGTTGTATATCTATCAATATAATATATATATATATATATATATATATATATATATATATATATATATATATATATATATATATATATATATATATATATATATATATATATATATATATATATATATATATACATACATACACGGAGTGTATGTATAATTGTATATATATTTGCGCTTACGTGAATACATACATAGAAAATAGTAATCACGATTTCAAGTAATTAATTACATAGTTGTAATTGCCTGTAATCGACGCCCAACTCTTTCAGGTACGTCTGTATATAAGTGAAGGTACGTTGTATGAGCTAACTAACGTATATAAATTGCTTTTACATAGTGCATACGCAAGTACATTGTATGAACATTCGTACTGTGTATATACTTTTGTACGTGATTTGCATGTACACATATAAGTACACAATTGTACGTACGTATGCATATTTTTACATACACACATATACATTTTATGTACACGCGTACATTATGTACATAAGTACTCTGTGTGTGCTATGTACTGTGCACGCACGTTTGCTTCGATACTTTGCGTGCATGCATGCATACTAACATGCACTGTGTCCCATGCTTACGTATGCATGTACACTTGAACATACAAAGCACTTAAGTACGGATATACAATGCATGTAAGCATTCAACTTTTTTTTATTTATTCTTGCAAATATTTACTTATAGTGCTCGCTGGTGTATATATACGCATAAACATACAGCGTAGTTACGTGCTCATGTATGTACACCATATTTATGTATTCGCGCAGTAACTATTTTTATAATTACTCATTAAATTATGATTGCTGGTAAAGATGATTGGTTATAATCGTACATATTGATTACATTGATTTTTTAAAATAAAAGATTTAGGTCACTTGTAACCATATACCAGTTATCGCATCTTGTTGTGATTACAGGTAATCATAATCACTTTTTATCTGAAATCGTTACTTGTAAATTATACGAATAATTACAAGCAGTTTATTACCATGTACGTTTCACTTGCAGTTGTCACAATCGTAGTCAACTAGAGTATTCCGTGCAAATTTTTGTATATATATATATATATAATTGGGAGGTCTCTTCGATCGATTCGGCAAAATTATAAATCATGCCATTTGTTTGAATTAGTTTCAAGTAATTGTAATAAAAAAAAATCTTTAATTCTAAAAAAGTTTTTTTTTTTTTTTTTCAAGAGAGCAAAAGTATGAAGTTGAATATCGAGAGGAACGACATACCTCTAAAGAGGAAATGCGATCAGACATAGTAAGTTTCTAATACATTTTAATTTTTGTTTTTAATTTATTGTGTTAATTGGCATTTATCTGTATGTGAGTCTTTCTAAAAAGCAACGTCAATTTCAGAGAAAGAGGGTAAAATTATTGTAAAAGTTCATTTTCAAATTCGTAAGTTTAATCTGCATGTAAAAGGAAAATGTATGTTTTTGAAATTAAAAAGAACTTTTTTTATAAGCCAGCTCAGTCTATTTTCCCTCTTCCTTAGAAAAAGTACAAAAAAAAAAAAACATTTACGCATTTAGGCATTTTAACATAAATGGTATTTTTTACCGTTTTTGCAAAGTAATTTCGGCACAATATTCATTTAAAAATAATTTTATTTCGAAAAGAAACATACTTTAATTAAATAAAAAAGAACTTAGTTTAATCTATCATCCATCTTAGTTCGTTTCATTTTTTAAAAAAATAACTATGATTTTTTTAATATTTTACAATTTAAAAAAAAAAAAAAAAAATTCTATGTCCACCACTTTTGGCAACACTTTTTAACCATCGTGGCACTTATCAGGATGTATTGTTGATCACTTTTTTCGCGAGCACCATTATGGAGGATCAACGTCATCTCAACAACGCAAGAAAAACAGAGAGAGAGAGATATTACATCCATGTCCGAAGTAGAATTCGAACCCGAGACCTTTCTGGTGCAATGTCAACTTCTTGACCATAATACAGGGTGGTCGGTTCGTTTTAAAAATGTTGTTGTTGTTTCGATTGCCTACTTGCCATGACAGCAAACCTGCTTCGCAAACCAAGGAAAATTATAGCAAAGGGCGTGTTTCTTGTTTTTCAGTGGCGCCATTTATGGCGAAGAATACGATTTCAGCCACAGATGTCACAACCCGTTTTACAGGGTGGACCCATTAATACACCAATTCATTCATCGACAGACTATAGTTTTGACCTGAACCAGATAACGATTGATCTCCAATTCAGTACCCGCAACTCAGTACCAGAGGTACCGATTCGTTACGGGAACTTGAAGGACTTTGTGACTCCAACAGATTTAACGTGCACCCGTCACCATTTAACACTCGGGGTTCTTCGGCTGGCGCGATTCTAACTCCTGTATGAAACGAGACCAATGTTCTACACCAGGCTACCCTGGTTACTTAAAAAATGTACTAGTTTTAATTTAAAAGTTATTCGCAACAAAGTTTATTCATTTTTTTTCAACTCTAGCAAATTTTTTTAACTACGCTTTTACATGTAGGTACTTGTTTATGCTTTATTATCCTAGTTTTATATAATCATATTACACCATATTACACACACAGTCGTGTTGATATATATATATATATATATATATTGGTTTACATCTATCAATATTCATCATTTAATCCTTGCAATTTTGAGCCCAACGCAAAAGAGAAAGTAACTCTTATATCAAGTTTTAGTTCAATTTTAAATTTGTAGATTTGTAGAGGACTTTATGACTAAACCATCCACATTTGCGTTACATGGAGAGAGAAACCACGAAAAGCTTCTACGGTTAACCCGGTCGCAAGGGGGTGACTACTGAGAATCTTTCACGTCAGCACTCTTATAGATGCAAGCCGGGAGCAGAATTCGATCTTGCTATTATAGTTAGCTGATCATAATTCTAATTTAAAATTTAGAGCATTTCTCTTTCTTTGGGAATAAGTTTCTATCATTCATTTTAGTGTCCATTGATTGGAAAATTAAATGAAAAGCAAGATCCACCCTACGTTTATGGATCGGTAGAGGCTTGCAAGTAAGACAATTTAAAATGAATTTTTTTTTTTTTTTTTTTTTTTTTTTTTTTTTTGTTGACACTTGCAATAAAAACTGCACGTAGTGAATATAAGAGCGCGCAAGTGGTTACTGCAATAAAAGTGGAATGCAATATATAGATTAGACTGCATGCAGTGAATGTAGTCGAAATTGAACATATTGAATGTATTAGACCGCATGTGCTGAGTGCTATAAACATTGCATGTGGTGAATGCAATAAAAATTGCATATGATGAATTTACTAGACTGCGTGTATTGACTGTAATAAAAATTGCATGTGAGGAATGCAAGAAAAGTTTCATGCTTTGAATGCAATAAATGCATTAGGCTACCTGTGCTGAATGCAATAAATGCATTAGATTCTGCGTGTATTGAATTCAATATAAATTGTACGTAATAAATTAATTAGACTGCATGTTGTGAACGCAATAAAAAATGTATGTGATGAATGCATTAGACTGTGGTATTGAATGCAATAAAAATTGCATGTGATGAATGCAAGAAATGCATTAGGCTACCTGTGCTGAATGAAATAAATGTATTAGATTCTGCATGTACTGAATGAAATATAAATTGCACGTAATAAATTAATTAGAATGCATGTTGTGAACGCAATAAAAAATGCATGTGATGAATGCATTAGACTGTGGTATTGAATGCAATAAAAATTGCATGTGATGAATGCAAGAAATGCATTAGGCTACCTGTGCTGAATGAAATAAATGCATTAGATTCTGCATGTATTGAATGAAATATAAATTGTACGTAATAAATTCATTAGACTGCATGTTGTGCACGGAATAAAAATTTTTTTAATGAATGCATTAGACTGTGGTATTGAATGCAATAAAAATGGTATGTGGTGAATGCAATAAAAATTGGGAGTAATAAATGCCTTACACTGCATGAAGGGACAACATATCGTCGCTTTGAAACTAAACCGTAGTAACTCAAAAAAATCGAAAAATGAGATATTTGGGTCATTTTGTGTAAAAAAAGTCACCCTTTTAGGGAAACAACCTGTTATCTTCGTAGTTCCATAAAGTTAATTGAGAGAGCAGATGAATCGTTATTGCATTGGCGCGATTAGCATTAGCGCGGAAAGTTAGAAATCGCTCTCCTGAAAAACTTGCTTTTTTGAGTTACCACGGTTTAGTTTCAAAGCGACGATATAATGAATGTAGAAGAGACTGCATGTGATAAGTAAAACAGAGAATACGTGAGGTGAATATAATAAGACTGCATATAACCAGTGCAGTGCGCCAAAAAAAAAAAAAAAAAAACGATTTTGCTCCAGTTTTGTATTTTTTAATGTGAAATTATATTCTTTAAAATGATGCAAACAAGTTTATATTTCACAACTCAAAATTTTTTCGACCATTATTAAATAAAATAATAAATAATAATAAATATTTACTAAAAGTCATTTTTTGCATTGGCGTTATCTTTGGCGATAAACGAATTTTATGATTGTGTGTAAAAAATTTCAATTCCCTTCAAAAGTTCGCGAGATACAGCAAAGTACGCAAAAAGCAAAATTAACATTAAAGGTTCCAAAAGTTTGGACCGCTCACCTTGCCAAACTATGGGAGCCATATTTCCCAGAGATTGCGGGCACCCCCTATATTTCGGGGATCAGAAATCCGAATCCAACGAAAAAAAAGTATGTTTATTCAGAGGAAGTACATTTCTGTGTCCGATTGCGTAACTTAAAATATCATCTGCACTTATTAATTAGCATATTTGATGTCACCCACTCGAGCCATTAAGATTAAGACCCAGAACGTGAACTCGTATTTGCTATGTATCTCAGTTATACTTTCTTGGGTTACTACTTCTTAAAACACTATTTATTGAACAGGGATAAATGCTGTGAGGAACGTTGCTTGTTAGTATTAATTGGGAGTGAAAGCTTTAGACAAAATCTGCAGCTGAAATAATATTTATGGTCGTTCTATCCAAAGCTTCTTGAACTGCCTAAATAAAGCTGTTTCATTGATTAAATTCTTAAAAATCACACCACAAAGTAGTTTTCTGGTAGAAACCACTTCAGGGGAGGCTACATTCGCTGCAAAAAAGCCTTCGTGGCGAATTTAGTTTTTCGTAAATTAGTAATTTAAAGTAAACAAATTCCCAGAAAGCATGTAACCTTACGACAACCTTGTGTCGGAATTTTCTTTTTATTGTCACGAAAATGTTTGTACTAGAAACCTTTTTTCAATGAAGCAAAAATATTGCAGTTTTAAACCTTTGAATTGTTGAAAATTATGTTTAAAGCTTTTTTTTTTTTTTAATTATTGTCATTTAATTAAAATGATCGCTTAGGACCATAATAACGTTTTAGCTGACGTCACGTTAGCGATAGGAACTATTGCATTGTCCATTAAAATTTCATAACAAGGTGTATTTTAGCTGAGCATACAAGACGTTGCGAAAACAAACCTTAGAATTACCTAGGTTTAAGACTATTTTCACTGTAAGACTAGCTTTATTCAAGGAAGGATTTTCTCACTCTTAACAACCCTAAGACAACCTGGATTTAAGATTTTTATATAGAAGGTTATTTTCCTAGGTTTTGGATAAGGGTAATGTGCGTAGAATAGAGCAGATTGTCCCAGATCTCGTTATAAGGTTAGAAGGTTTACACGTAAACCACATTAAAAAAACGTTTTAGGTTTAAATTAAAAGGTTTTTGCAGAGTGAAAATAAGCCTTATTTTGCTATCTGGGATTATTTTAGGTAAATCAAGAAAGAAAAAAAAAAAAAAGTTTTAAAAGCTGATTTTCTTATTTTCAAAATATCAGATTGCAAACAAATTATGGCAGCTAAATTCATGCAGTGGAAAAGCAATATGCATGTTTGTGTTATATATTTTGGAAAAACAATTTCATCATTTGATACTTCATTATTATTCTTTGATTTTCCCTAAACACAATTTTACCTATACTTTAAGTTCTAAATTAGTTATGTTAGTGAAAGAAGAAAAAAAAAATTACAATGATATACCATCCTCTTGAGGGAAAAAAAAAATTCGAATTTGATTTCTTACTATTCTATTTTATACAGATTTGTTTTATTTTTAGTTACTTGGTTTTATTTGAATACAAATTTGCTTTATTTGAATTTATTTGGATACAGATTTTCTTTATTTGGTTTCATTTGGACACAGATTTGTTTTATTTTGACTTATTTGGTTTTATTTGGATACAGTAAAACAGTCAAATTTGGAGACAGTAAAGTTTTATTTGAATTTATTTGGATATATGATCGTTTTATTTGAACTTATTTGGTTTTATATAGATACAGATTGGCTTTATTTGGACACAGATGTCTTGTATTTGGACTTATTTGGTTACAGATTTGCTTTATTTGAATTTATTTTGGTTTCATTTAAATACAAATTTGCTTTATTTGAATTCAATTGGTTTTATTAGGATACAGATTTATTTTATTTGGAATGATTTGGTTTTATTTGGATACATGATTATTTTATTTGGACTTATTTGGTTTTATTTGGATACAGATTTGCTATATTTGAATTTATTTGTTTTTAAAAAAAATTTGTTTCATTTGGACTTATTTAGTTTCATTAGATTACAGATTTGTTTTATTTAGACTTATTATTATTATTATTATTATTATTTTTTTTTTTTTTTTTTTTTTTAGTGCGTGACCACAATAACAACTTGATTTATAAAAAGTATTCTGTTTTGAATTAAAGCTGAGTTATCCATTTGATTCGTCAAAGTTCAATTACGATTTTATTTATATCTTACTTTAAATTAATTTGTTGCCTCTCCCATTTTTATCATCAATTTTTTACAAAGATCATAAAAATATAGAATAAGGGCAATCATTACAGAACACCTGTAAAAACCTGTGATAGAAAACCTGTTCTATGCTTTTTTTCTTTCTTAGGCTGATACACTATTCTATTATTTTTTTGCAGACATCAGGCTATAAAACTCTCATTTTCGTTTAGAAGATTTCGGTTGCGTCGTCAGATCTATAAACCACAATTTCAGGTTTGTTATTTTCCATAAATGTTGTAATTATAGATTTTATAGTTATACTTAGTGCATTGAACTACTTTTTATATTATTTCCTATATACTGTATGTCTAATAATAAAGTGTTTCGATGTGCAAAAATTAAACAGATTTCATTTTAGAAAATAATGTTTAAGAAAAAAGCTAGGAAATAAATTAAGGAGTATTTTAAATGTTGTTTCGGGGGATGTTACTAAAGAACATAAATGGATCGAAACTTTATGCTCATTTTTGCTAATAAGTAGGGGAACGGGTATAAGCTAAAATTTACTTACTCGCAATGCAAAAAAAATTAACAAAAATTTAAATTTGAAATTTTAAAAAAAATTTTAAGTTAGGGAAAAAAATGTACAATTTGGAGTTTTCACCAGGAAAGGAAAACATAAAAGATTTCTAATGAACATTATACTCAATTTTCGACTCGATTACAATCTACTTCAGTCTATTACAATACTCAATGCTGATTCAGCAAGCCTACTTGGAAAATCAAGCTAATTTTTAAGGATGAGGGGGAGGGCGCACAGGTTTTGATTTGTTATGGGAACTTGAAGGGCTTTGTGACGCCGACAGATTTAACGTGCACCAGTCACCATTTAATACACGAGGATCCTTCAGCCGGCGATATTCGAACTCACGTTCTCACAAACTTCATCCCAACGTTTTACCAAGCCGGCTATCCCGGCTCATTCTTCTTTTTTTTTTTTTTTTTTCAAATTACTAATGAAGGCAAAACTGAATTTGCCATGAAGACCTCTTACTAAATCATTTAAAGCACAATTTGTAGAACTATATTAACTTAATAAAACGTGAACAAATTATATATTATTTTCCTTCATAGTGCCAGAAACTAACAGCGATTTTAATCAGGGCAACCCAAGGTCTGATTATCCAGCTGTGTGGCTAGTTTCGTTAGCAGCGGTCGCTTTACTTCTATTCATTCTAATGAAGGTTATATATATATATATATATATATATATATATATATATATATATATATATATATATATATATATATATATATATATATATATATATATATATATATATATATATATATATATAACCGTCATTAAAATAATTTTAGCTTTAATCTAAATAAGTTATCAATTAAATAAATGAGAGAATTTAACTATTGCAAATTTTTACAGTAAATGTTTTTAAAAAAAAAGTAAAAAGTCTTTAAAATGTAAATATTTTCGCAAAAATAAGTTCACCAAGCACTAGCTATAATATTTTTTTCACATGTTTGCTTATTTCATATCCAATATGGCAAAAAAAAAAAAAAAAATTATCGAGATTTAGGAATAATTTTAAATATTTTATTTTTTAGTATTTATATACGGGGGGGGGAATATAATGACAAGGTGGTACATATTATTACCTTTTTTTCCCACAAATGTAAGGTAAAAGCAGTAGTAAAATTAATAATTCACAAAATAAAGTTTAAAAATGTTAAAATGCCATTGTAAAATACTTAAAAATCTCATTGCAATACCAATATAAAAAACTAAATTTTAAAACTATATAAATATTCAAAAGAAATAAATTCGTATCCTAATTTTACACTACCTAAAGTATTCCGTAATTACTACCTAATATATACTTCTCTGCCAAAGTTTGGTCATGTACTTCAAGGGCCGAAAATTACTATTTGAGCAAGGAAGAAACAAAAACACTATCGCGACTTAGTCCAACTACTCTACATTTTGTAAATGGAATAAGCTCTACAAGATTATACGATTTTTTCATTCTCCACACTTTTCCCCACTCCTTACCTTTCCCATTGTTTCGCCAAACCTTGCTTTCTCCACATGCAAGTACGTTTCAGGAAGAAATCGGAATAATCTGGCGTAGGAGAAAAAGCAAGATTTGCCCGAATCCACAGTAACGAAATGGAGAAAGTGCGAAAATCACGTAACCTTGAGGCACGTATTCTATTTAAAAAGACTAGAATGAGATGAAAAATTTCAAAACATGTTTGACTACCAAACGAAACTTCCAAGTGTTTATGATAACCGCTTTTCGGTACCTATCAATAGTTTGTCTACGGTAAAAACTCCCCTCACTACAAAGTCTGATGCTGTCTGTCGCTATGGAAACAAGAATAGCGCATTTCAGGGAGGGTAGCTCCTCTTTACTCTAAGGTTAACACAATAGACCGAAGACAAAGTTTCCCATTCTCTCACCGCCACGGTCCAAAACTTGTCCTAAACAATGACCCAACACCCCTACTTGAAATAGTTATACCTCGTTGCTATAGTCACCGCCACGGTTCCAGACCAATGACTAGGGGAGTTCTTACTTTAGACAAACTGTACTGGTCAAACAGCTTTTGAGGTTTTCAATCCAAACATTTTCAGTAATACTTCATTAGTACTAATATTCGAACCATTTATGTGCATTCATTTTTGTCATCACATGAATTCGAACAATGCATTACCCATGGATAAAACTATGTGTTCTTTTGTAGACTGTTGAACTTTTTGGCTACATAGGAGGATACTTAGGTTTGTGGTTAGGATTCAGTCTTATCTCAATTTTTGAACTCTGCGAAGGGATTGGAAAATTTTTTAATTCTCCAATCTTAAGAAGATAATACTCTTGAATTGCTGCAAATGTTGATGTGCTTATTTTATCTTCACTACTATGTCACTAATAAAAAATGTCATTCTAGAGTTGTGTGAAGTTGCTTTATGCAAATCAATGCTAATTGAAGAGAGTACGAAAGGTTTATGTCTAATGAAAGCTGATTCTGCTGATTAAAGGCAGACATGTACTGCATTATCCCAGCACGGCACATCTTTATAATTAAAATCTCTTGGGAAGAATCAATTTTCAACGTTATAGAAAACTTAGTATATTAATCAAAATGCCATATCGTCATTTTTGTGAAAAATGAACATAAACCTTTCTTTCCCTTGATTTTTAATTGTATGCATCTTGTATGCAGGTTGTTTCTTGGTAGTTCTGCAAGTTTGCTGAACAGTGGTGTGAAAATATATATTGGAGAAAATATGCATTAAACAAATAACTTTTTTCAACAACAAATTTTAGAGTATTAGATTTTTTTTTTTTAAAAAAGCGTTAAAGAAATGCAAAATTTCAAACATTTGTGTTTACAGGTACAAATAGGCTAACAATATTATGTCATAGATTTTAACAACTACACACTAATAAGCATAGTTCATTTTGAAAAATCAGTAATGATAATGCGAAAAATTTATTTATTTATAAAAATATTAAATGAATAATTGTGGATAGTGAGAATTGTAAATTTAGCTGTTAAAAACAATTTTGAAAGAATGCAGGTATACATTTCCCATTAAAAACTTCAGATTTTAAATTAAAATAAAGCTTAAAATGTTTAATTTCTTAACTGTTCAAAAATTTATGCATTTAGTGAAAAAAAAGTCTAAAATATTGAAAAAAAATGTGCAGAAAAATGAATTACTTTACAAAAAAATCTATCTTAATTCGAAAACAAAAACCATAAAGAAATATTGTTGATTGTAGTGCAATATTACAAAAATGAAGAGAAAATGTTTTTTTAAAAAATATGATTAAAGTAAAATAATGACTTAACAATTGAAAATAAACACCCAAAAATTATTTGAAAAAGAAACAAAATGAACTTGAAATGAAAGCAAAAAATTAAATCGACTAGAAAAGGTTGAAATTAAACAATGAAAGTGAACTCATAACATATCAGTTTTCTTTAATCATAAATCTTAAAACAGTAACTTATTCCAATTTACCTTAAATCACAAATATTAATTTATTCTCTAAGTTCAGAGCTTATCTGCAGGAAAACAAAATAAGTAGGACTCACCCGTTTTATATTATTTTATACTTTTTGTACAAAGTTGAGGTTCAACCACTAAGAAAGCACGAAACTCCTTAAAATCACAAGCTTGGCTTGGCTCCTTAAAATCACAATAAAGGTTCTTCGAGTTCTAATACAATATTCATCAAAAGTAATCACTTCTTTGAAGTATTCCATTTTTGTTGACATCATCGTCACTACAATTATCAGATATAATTCGTTCACCAGGAGTTGACACTTGGCTCCACCTCTTCGCACGCCGAGTTCATTTCAGTACGGGAGTGAGAAGAGAAACATCTCCGTGCTTGAAATTGACACAACCCTTAATTTGCGCCAAACACAAATTCAGTCACTTACTTCGCTTTATCGTCTGCTATTATACCTTTTGTTACTCTAGCTAATTAAATATATTTTAAGTTTAAAAACTGCTGTTCTCCCAGCAATATGTGTCATAAAGGACGAACTATTCACTCAAAAGAAAGAAATATCATAAAAAATTATGCAAAATATCATCAAATTTATGAAACATTTATTGTTAAAAAAATGCACACAAAGTTTGAGAAATAAATATTTTTGCCAAACGATCGCCAAATAGCAACCTTTTTCAGGATTGCTCACAACCTTCTCCCAAAAATAGCATGTGGTGAAGGCAGAGCCAAGTGCCAACTCCTGGTGAACGAGCTATAATCAAACGTGATCAAATGTTTATATAACTTTATTTATATAATCATATGAACAACCATTATTTGTTAAGATGTGGCATAGCGTATTCAGTTGTTCATCCTCTTTCACCAAATATATTACAACTATGTAACATCAAAAATCACCACCAAACAATTAACATTTAATGAGAGTAGAACAAAGCTTTTGAAAAGCAAAAACATGTATAATCGTTTTCACTTTTTTGAAAAAATCTGTGGCAGCTGTAGTTCACTTTTCATTTAAAATAGTTTGCTTTTTGCTAATGAATATCAATTAGATATTAATTCTTTTAAATGATTTTCACCTATCAGCAATCTCTCCTTTTACATTTTTTTTATGAGTTGCAAAATTAAAATTTTACGCAATTCATAATTTGCATTTTAAATTGAGGAATGTTTAGGAAACCTAAAAATGTCTAAACACAATATGAATGCTTTCACTTGCCAAATCGATTAACTCCATTTTCTCAATTTCATTAAATTTTAATATCAAATCACTTCATTCGCTCCATCCTGTATATATTCAAAACAAATTTACCTAATATTAAGTATTAACAACACTAAATAACAAAATTATTCTAGCCATTGAATATTAAATATTTAAGAAAATGTACAAACTCAACACCACACAATGTGCAGAAGGAGAAGGAAATATATAGAGCCAGTGAAAGAAAAATATTATTACAAGGTATTTTCGACTAAATTTAATTTGTATTTCAAGCAACGGTCCAAACATGCAATACTTGTAAGCAATACTCTACAAATAAAAATTCTCGTCGGACAGTGAGATGATAAGGATGACAAAATTCAAAAAGGGCGCTCTCTTGTAAAAGACTGAATATGGCTAAGGATTTAGGCTTAGAATCAGTGATTCTCCACTGTGCTGCGGCACTTTGTGTGCCACCAAATTCTTAAAGTGCGATCTTTGTCGGCGATAGCGCTATCTCTGACAATCTTAAAATGTTAAAATAAGTAGGAAATTTAATGACTATTAAAATTATTAATTAACAAAAGATAGCAAGCTAAATATTAACTTACAAAAGAAAATAAAAGCTAACAATTAAAATTAGATATGCTATTATGAATTATAAAACCAAATTAAAAAAGATTAACTAACATAAAGCAAGCTAGCAATTAATAATTAGCAAGAAAACAAGGAACTAAAAAAGAATAACAATTAATGTAAAAAAAACTAACAATTAATAATAACAAAAAACAAACTAACAATTTATAACTAGCAAAAAACGATATAACAGTTAAAAACTAATAAAAAATGCGAAACAAAAGAACTATTAAGCGATGCGAGGGAAAGAAGGCGAAATAAGAACTGCACAAGTCGAAAGAGCTAACTAATCCCTTAATAAATGTGCTGATATTTTTTCAGTACATATTATTTTATTTTACATTCAAAATTATTATCATAAACTATTTTACACAGAGCATTGTAGGTAAGTAAGCAACTTTTAAACATATTCTTTTATTTTTTTGTGTGTATAAAATTTCAAAATTGTTTAAAGTCTGCCGCGACGAAAAAAAGGTTGAGAATCACAGCTTAAAAAGATGAACTAAGGCTTAAAATGCTGTTTACAGATCGGATAGCAGCATCCAAAGAAATTTTTGTATTTTCTTTTGACTTTGAAAAAGCTTTAGGCTACTATAAACAAAATCTATGTTTACAATTCCGAGTCCCCTCATCTTAATAAAAATATAAGTCACATGCATGCTTGGCCAGAAACTAAAAGATGTCTCTGTACTCAGGAAATTTCTTCATGTCTAGATTTGTGCTAAAAATTTCAAAAAAACTTGTGTATCAGACAAAACAGAAATATTAAAACAGTTTCAAGTTGATTCAAAGTACAGAAATATAAGTTGAATTAAATGAAATGAAATTTCTAATAAGTGAACAGAATTTCTCGCCGAATGATCCACAATTTCCTATTATCGAATCTCAAGCGGGGGAAAAAATCAGAACATTTTTTTGCCAGATGACTGGTACAATATAATAAAATCCTATAAAAAGAAAGTATTGTTTCATATGGTTCAAATAAGACATCAGAACTTTTTCTCCAGAAAAAGTTCTACTTTTGAAAAGTCTACCATCAACAGGAAGGTAACAGATACAGGGACACCAGTAAATTGGTTAAAAATGCAATGGATAAAATTGGAAAAGTCAAAACTTCATCTCTTACGATATAAGTATGACTATGACGAAGATACAGATTTTAATACCATTAATATAGGAAAATGAGAAGTAGGTTGTCAACTATATCTGAAGAATGGAGACCAGTCTTTATTATAAGGCCACTATGTCTGAAAAATGTACACCAGTCTTTATTATAAGACCACTATGTCTGAAAAATGTAGACCAATCTTCATTAAAGCCAACAGGCAGAACTGTGGCAAGATGAAACATATGATGGACTTATTGAAATTCATTTCATATTATTAAACTTCAAGGACAAAATGGCATGACTGAAGCGTAAACACAGCTAATGAAGAAGACTACATTTAAAGTAATCACTTTAAAGTAATACTTGTAATATTATGTATCAGTAATGAAACAGTTATAATTCATTTTTGCTAAAATCTTTAATAAAGCATGTATTTATGTAATGAAGTTTTTTGGTAGTAAAAAAAAATTATTCGAAGATTGAATTTGAAATAATAATTTTCTTTCATTTGCCAAAGCGATTAACTCCGTTGATTACGAAAAAATTTTAATATTAATTAACTATTACTCTAATCATATTCCATCTTATACTTTCCATATGTTGATAGATAAAAAATAAATTTGCAGCCTGCATCATTTTTTTTTTTTTTTTTTTTTTTTAATTTTTAATTTAAGTTTAAGATTTTTTTTTAAATGTTGATAAACAGCCTTATGACCATGCTCTACAGCATGGCATAAAGTGACTAAATGTTAATTTTAATAATAAAGATCTTATTGCAAGATGTAGAAATTACGCATAAAAAATATCAACATATGTAGGGCACATTCTTTTCATGAAGAAATTGGAAAGGATTCAACATGTAATTAAGCTCTTTACTTTTTTTTTTCCTTTTAGTATGGTTATTTCTCGATAACGCTACTTTATAAACATTATTATTTAGATAGCTTAAACAGTGCAGTGAATGAATACACTTTTTTTTCTATAAATTAGTTTCTATAAAGCATAACACTCTGAAAAATTTTATTATTCAAATTTACATATCAACATATGTACATAATTATCAATACTGCTCAATAATTAAAAAAAAACATTAGTAGTATAAGGCAATTATTTTTTTTTACTATACAAAATTTTTACAGTTGAAATACTTGATTTAAAAAAAAAACTTTACATTTTTATTAAAAGGAATAAAATTTAATAGCAACATTTGTAAACCGTACATACATCCACACACAAATAATTTTCACTTAAGCACTTCACATTTTATCATGATGCTTCCACTAATGTCCGAGTTTCAATTTTCGGCACTTTTTTCTTTGGTTCTATAATTTTGAAAAAAAATAATAAAATTAGCATACAATTTACATGTTTTAAACTTTTGCAATTTGGGAAAAAGAAGTCCAATTCTGTTTTGTTTCACATGAAGTTTAAATGCAGTCTTGCGAATGAAATAAAGAAATAAATGAAAATAAATAATCGTCGAATTTTAAAGTTAAGCTTTATTTTAGTCAACTTATACTGACTTAACTCCTTTTACACAAACAGTAAAGAAAAACAAAAGCACTAACATAATTTTAAAAAATTTAAATCATAAATAATATGTGCAGGTTAAATAATAATTTATAGAAAAACACACTTTCTCCTGAAAGAAAAAAAAAATTTAAAAATCAAAATCAAAAATATTAGGAAAAAAAGTTTTTCAGCAGGAAAACCAGGAGAAAAAAATATTTTTCATCAGAACCAGTAGAAAAAAATATTTTTCAACAGGAACATCAGACAAGTATGAATCCCAAGATAAAAACATATAAAAAATATATTTTGTAGAATAAAAATTCAACATAAGTCTTGAAATATTTAAATGATTTTTAATTTTCGCAAATAATATCACTAATTGTAAGAAAAAAGGCACAATGGAGCTAAACTATAATTATATTTTTTCTCCTGTTTTGTAAAGCTGCAAGCAAGGGAAATCATGCCAGAATTTGGCATCAATAATAATATTGGCCAACATAATTTCGCATTTTTCCTAAAAAAAAATACTGCAAATCTTTAAGCAAAATCAGCAAGTAAATATGGAAAAAAAAAAGGTTTTTAAAATATTTAGTAAAAAAATGTATAAATTATTATTTTTTTTAAAGAAACGTTTACCTTTAGTTTTTTTAAAATACTATTCAAATTAATTATTTGAACAAAAATTGCCTCACTTTTTTTCAACACTTAAGATTTTTTTTTTTTTTGAACTTTATTTAAACTACAAACAAACCCTAGAAAAACTTATAGCGGTTGACTTCTAGACTACAAATTAAAAACACATTTTTATAATTCCTTTCTTTCAAATAAATTATAATTAACTAAAAAAAAATACAATTTATAGAATATTGGAAAATGATATAAGTTAACATTTTTCATTTTAGAAAATGTCTTAATTATATGGTAATGCTTAGATTTTACAAAAATGGATTCCTTAGCCAATCAGATGAATGGCAAGGGACAAAAAAAAAATTGAATAAGATAAAGAATAATATGAAATAGGTCTATTTTATTCGTTCAGCCTTTGAGAGTGGTGAAATAAAGAACTTACAAAACTGGTTAAATCAATGATTTTTAAAAATAAAATCTTGGGCTGACTGGTAAGGATAAATATGTATATGAAATATGTATAGATTTTGTAAAATAGAGTAGTTTTTTCCTCCCTAAACAGTCTGAGAATTTGTGCTATCAACAGGCATCCTATCACTTGCTATTGTTTCTGCCAAAAAAAAAACAGCTTTGACCCTTGTATGACTTGGTTATTCAATGAGGAGGCACTTCCACATACACTTGCTTACATGTGATTGTTTAAAACATTTTCTTATTAATGTTAAGATACTTAAGCGAAATCTACTCGAAAGAGAACATAGTTGTTTTCTCAGAAAGAAAAAAATTTTCTTTGCTATTAAATGGGAAAATTGTTTTTCAGGTGTACATATATATATATACATGACAGTCGGCAAAATGTACTTCAACATCCCCCCCCCCTCTCGAATCCGTTAGCGATGAGCCTGTATACATTTAAACAAAATAAAAAAAAATAGTTATATTTGAATAAATTACAAAAAATAAAACATACTATGCGTTACCTGCTGTAACGATTCACCAGTAACGTTACCATAAACAGCGATGAGGAACACTTCTATGCTAAAACTTTTTTTTTATATTTATCACAAAATACTTATTTTACAACTTCAGAAGCGTTTAGGTCAAGCAATTAACATACATATCAAGAAAGCTTTCATAGGTTAGAAGGACTATCAATAAATTACGATTTAAAAAGACTTTAGCAGCTAAAGTGTATATGTTATTGTGAATGTCCAAAATTGGTGGTAGTTGACTTCCACCGGTAAATGTCAACAATCACATAATCGCTTAAATGTCCAAAATATATACTATAGTCTGTTCAACGAGAACTGATAGTGGAAGTAAACATAAGGGTTGCTGTTTGATC